>CAHIKZ030001354.1:215000-515000 GCA_903632075.3 Acanthosepion pharaonis
GGATTTTATGCAGCGTGTTTATGAGTACGTTTTTTTTTTATCCTGTTCTCTTATTTTTTTTATGCATATCCCATTTATCTGTGATGCTCCTTCTTTGTATTTCTGCACATTTTTCGTTGAGATATTCCTTCTTAGTCTGTCTTTATTTGTTCTTTATTTCTTTGAGTAGTTTTCTATATTATGTTCCGTGTCTTGGCATTGTTTTCTGTCTCGTTTGCATCCTATCGAGAATCTCATTTGTAATTCATTCGTTTTTTCTTTGTCCATTTTCCTTTGTGATGATATCGTTTGCAGATGACAGCAAAGCATATCTTAGTGTGTTTCACTTCGAGTTTCCATTTCCATTTGTCCCCCGTATCTTCTTTTCACGCTGTCCATATATTTTTCCTTCAAATTCGAGTTCTTTACGAGTCTGTTGTATTGCAATTTGGGTGCTGCGTTAGGCGTCTTCAGTTTCCATAGTTTCACCCTTAGTTCACGTATAATAAGAAGGTGGTCGCTTCCGCAATTGGCACATGGATAGATTTTGAAGTGAACAACTGCATTTACAAATCTTTTGTTGATGGTTATGGAATCAATTTGGTTTATACTTTCTCATCCTGTGCTTCTCCATGTCCATAATCATCTTGGATATGCTTGGAATCATGCGTCCGCTATTACCTGGTCAATTACCCTGCACCTTTGGACTCATTTTTCTCCGTTTTTCTTTGTGGGATCCTCGTCTGAATTTGCCAGTTATCTCCACTTGCACCGAGCCTTGGTATTGCCTATCATAGAGTAGATAGACTCTATCTCCGTACTTTGTACAGTTGTGGCATACATCATTATAATACATATACTTATAGGTTTCCTTTCAGTTTTACTACAAGAATTCGTTCAATTAATTAGCATTAGCCCCTAACACATTTCTTGATCTAGTATCAATCCAGCTCCTTTTTCATTTTTCTCTCCGACTGCATATATAATCTTGTGGTTTTCACTGATACAATTTCGTGTTTTTTTTTGTTGTCCACCTAGTTTCACACACAGCTAAAATATTGACATTTAGTCATCTCCTGTTTTACATTTCCAATTGACTATATTTGTTTAACGTTCTATATCCCGAGAGATATTTTTTGTTTGATGCGAACACTCGATGACACTTAACGGCGAGGGATGAGTTCCAAGGAATTTTATCCTCTTTACACCATTTTTGTTCACAAGTCGCTGAATGAAGGTCAGGTGATATCTGAAACACATGACAGTCCTTACCAGACAAGGAGTTAATTCCCATAGACTTATCCCCCTCCACGCGGTTAGGTTTCATAATTTGTTAATTGCCATGATATATGTTAGGATTAATAATGTAGGATTTTCCTGTTGCCTTTCCTAGCTAATCAGATTCCTGACCCAGTCATTCATTACAGTATTGCTCATTAACCACAAGAACTCATCCATCACCATTCAATCCTAAATATACCACATATTCACAGGAAACCTACAAAAAATAAAAATAACTTCAACTACAATTCATAGGGTAGATCATCAAGTTCCTGAGATTTGCCAATGCCGACCCTCTTTAATTCCAAGTAAACTTCGCCCTCTGTGATCTCACCCTCGCAGCTAGCTGCTTCAGACTGGTCTTCTCAAGCCGAGGAAAAACAAGGCTCCTTCGTAAGCCGGTTCTCGAAATGCCTCCGAACTGCCTAGCACATGTCTTTGGTCGACCTCAGAGTTGTTCCCTCCGAAGTATTGACATCCCACATGCATCGATCAGAACCTCGGCGAATATCTTCTTTGTGCAATTCTGCGCCTTTATTCACAGTTTCATGTCTAACAACCTGACCAAGGTACTGCTCACTAGACGCACGCTGCAAAGCTTGTCTAGTTAAACCTAACCTCCCGCTAGCTCACCATCTCCTGTCTATTTGGGGGTCCTGGATAGTATTCCAGTTCTACATTAAGACTAAGCAGGGCGAAGCGACAGGAACGGCCCCATCTGGCGGAAAAAAGGAGACACACTCCGTCCGATCGTTGGATGCATTGTTCACGTCAAAATCGGCCAAAATCAACCGCTTCCCGCATCTACAACGTACACCTTCCCACCCAGGGTAACTTTAACCAGCTTAATACCGATCATAGAGGCATAAAGTCGCAATTACTAGTAAGCACTACAAAAAACCTTCGTACTCACCATTAGACTAATCCAATTCTTTCCGAATCCCCTGAATCCAAATCAGATTGACATCCAGACGCACTAAAATGTTCGTATTGGAGCTTCCACCAAGAATCCCAAGCAGTAGAACATGTAGTTTCCAAATTTTTGTCGGAGTGAATTACGTCATGGTGCTCACTTTATCACAGATGGTGCCTAACTGATCCTACTATGCTGTGCAATGGACAAAATAAAAAATAACGCGCATGCGCGAAATTAAAAAAAATATAAAATGGCGAGAATTTATATATCACACCCTGTATATCTATATGTATATGTGAGATGATGTCTTATAACTATTTATTTCGTTCGGTCTGTTGTCCTTACTATCATATTCACGATATTCCGGCCGTTGTACGCTCCGGTGTTTTTCAAGTGTTTTACGTTGGAATTTCAAACCGTTCCCTTTAATTTAACGTTGTTAGATTGTTCTATTTCCACGTGACATGCCTTTTTTGGGGATTTTCCTAATTTCAGTTTAAAACTCTTCAAGTTTTTTTGTTCCCGCCGCTGTGGCCAGGTATTGAAATCACAATTCCTTGTAAATCAAATCACTTTTTAGATTTCTTCAAACAACGCTTTTATCGATGTGTCATTGGGAACATCAGGGAGTGAATATTTGAGACTTATAAACCTAATGTGTCGGTAAACAGGTTTTTTCCAGTTCTCATATTACAATTCTTTGTTATTGTTGTTATTCTCTAGTTCACTGTATTGCTTGCTCCAATATGGTATACTTGTATGTGCCTGTGGCTGGCCGGTTTAGGAGATTTTTGTGGCCTAGCATATGTTCTGATTCTTTAAGTTTACGTATTTTCCAGTGATGTTCTCTATTACGCAAACTTCATCCCACAAAGGTCGGTGATCTTCCTTTTCCCTCTATATATGTTCGGCTATGTTTGATGTTTCTGTTTCCTTTCGTGTTACGACTTTACGGTGTTCCTGTTGTTTTATCTCAAGTGGGCGGCTTGTTTCACCTTTATATTTCTTGCCAGAGCTTCACGGGATGGCGTACATACAGTCCTTAATAACGTCCTCCTCTACGGGTTGTCTTACGCGGAAGAGATGTCTGCGTACTGTTGAACCACTCCTGAAGTTTGTGCTGATATTATATGGACCACAGCTCTTTTGTATATTTTCCGATAAGCCCTTCACATAGGGTAGACAAACCGAGACTGTTACCTTATAGCCTTCTATCCGAAGCTGTAGTGGCTGCTATCATGTATCCAGTGTAGTTGTTACGTTGTAGGATAGTGCTTAATGATTGATTGTTATTTCTCCTAAACCTTGTTTTAGCATCTATTTATCAAGCACGCTATGTGCGCTATGCGGTGTTTTGTGCCTCTTTCCGTCAATCTGTCCTGTGAGTATCAAATTTTTCAAGTTGTCTTTCCTCATTTTAACCGTTTCTTCCTGATGTTAAGTATGTATCCTTTCCAATTTCGCTGTAAACTCTGTCGTTGCTCATATGTTTCGCCCATGGTAATCTCAGCATCATCAGTAAAACCAAAATTGTTACTTCACATGTGCAGAGATTGTTTAGCATTCATATAAGACGACTGATGTTACATAAAAGATGAGTACTCTTTTCTTGGTTTCTAAAGAATATCTTGTATCGTAATACTTTGCTTAGTAACAGTTCGCTATCCTAATGCGCCATCGGGATTCAATATCGTACATTCTGTTCTGTGTTTTAACACTTTCTAGATATTTAAATTATTTTGCTTCTTTAATTTTGTTATCTCTACTTGTTAAATTACATGTTGAGTTGCTCCGTTTGCTAACATCTATTTATTCGCAAATATACAGGAATTGTGGCACATGGCCGAAGGGGTGGGGCTGGTCATCCTTAGCTGTCCTAGTCCTAGTTAATCCGACTTGCGACCCATTCTTTCATCATAATTCAATCATTTACCACAAGAATTTATCCATCACCTCCAATCCTACATACACCAAAATACCACATACTCGCAGGGGAAAACACCCCATGACATAAAAATTTAGGAGTCCATAAATATATATAAATAAAAATTCCATGCTTCATGAAATGATAGGGGGGTGTAGATGAATCCCAAAAACAAATACAAAAATTGAATAAAAGATACAACTAAAACAAAACGGTGTTAGTAGGAACCGTCCACCCTTCAAAATAATAAGAGAGGCTACTGTATTCTGTTACTAGATAGATTCAAGCAATACACTCACTAATGGAATGGGTAGGATAAAATCAACGACGGAAGGGGGAAATCTAAAGCTGACTCCACCGAGATAATAAAAAAAAACAAGGGACAATAAAAACTGGGGAGTTTAGGAATTTCAACCTGGGTCATAACGAAAGAGAGTGCCGGGAACAGGCCGGGAACAACACTCGTACTCATTAACTAGGAAAACAAAATAGAACTAATATGACCAAGGGAGGGTTCACAAGAAAGCATCCTGTTGTATCAAGGGAACTTAGAAGAGAAAATCAAGGCTAGCCTCGTCCACACGAACCAGGCTCGTGGAACTAGAACAGTCTACCCCAGTTCGGCATTCCAACCACCTGAAGAAGGCCGAAATATGGCGACAAAGATGAAGACAATAATCCGAATAATGTAAATAATGTACATGTACATCTCAGAAATATAGACACTTTAATCTAAAGTTCGATATTCCCTTTCCTGTAAATCTCTTCAAAGTCCAGTCCATCTCGTGTAAAACATAACCCTCAATGCTTTTCAATGATTCAGTTAAGCAACTATGATATATTTTCCTAGCAACTACGATATATCTTCCTGTTATATGTTTATCAATAGACTCCCAGACGGCAACTTCAAACTCCGGTTGTATCTCGGGAATATCTAAGAAATGAGTTAAAAGCCAAAGGTTTCAGCATGTACATATTCTCTTGTAGCCCCCACAATTAATCATTCCCAAATTCCTGTAAAGTAAAAGAAAAAAGAAAGTAACGCTGACAGCATAATTACACCGAAAACCGCACGCATCCAAACTGTATATACATTGCAAAATTAACGCATGTCCTTCTCAAAAAAAAGTAAATAAATAATCTAACAAAAAAAGCTCACAAATGATCAAAACAGTTTCTTCCAATATTTCAAGAAGTCTTCTGTTTCTTTATGTGTGCAATTTTGATTTTTGTATCTCTTAAATTAACTTTTGCTTTTCTACGAAACATATATAATAATGTTTAGCGTATATATGCTAATATTTTCTGCCTTCCTTCTGTCGTAATTTTGGTAACTAATATTTCTTGGTGATTTATTTGTGACCATTTCCTATCAGTGCTATTGGTGCTTATGGTTACAAAATATTATTGCTATTTTCACATTCCAATCTTTTTCTTTGCAACCCAGATTTTCGTTTACCATTTCAGCATGAATACATTCGCTTGATGGCCTTGAACTGAAAGTATTTTCAATAAAGATTACAGGACTGAGCGAGTGATTGTCGGTTGGACAGGGCATAAAGGACATAACAAGTGAGAGACTATGTGAGGATCCTGTATATGTAATGTTTAATTCCACATAGATCTCACGCAGGTCGAATACCCCAATACAGAATGCACCGTGTAGCTAAAAATATCTGAGTAGATGGTCTGTATGTTCACAGTGTGTACACAGGACAGCAAGGGAATGTTATCGCATCACTGTGCCAGTGAGGTTCTGTGGTATGCATGTAAAAAATGGAATTGAATGTTCTTTTGTGTCTCAACTAGATTTCTCTATTCCCCGCTATGGGACCAGCAGAAAATGGGGATATTTTTTTTTAATATTTAACGTATTTTCTACGATCTTTTTCGGTTAGAATTTCCCTCGAGATTTTGAGGTCTCTCTCTAAATTTTGTCGTCTATCCCAAAACAGCCCCAATACGAACATGCCACGCAATTACTTAGGTTGTCTTTTTGATCTTGTTATTATCCTCTGACTTACAAATGTCATAAAAATCGATATTCTTTCTCTTATGCTTTTAAGTTCCTTAAAGTAGAAAAAACTAAATTAAATTGGCACATATTTCTCAGTGCTTGAAAAGAGTCATCACCACCACAACACTGACCAAATTCTTACTGTTTTTTTTTTGTTTTGTTTTGTTTTTGAGATCGTAACTCAGCATATCTCGCTTACACTATATAACAGTAATCTCGACGTGTTTATATATTTATTGACTAAACGGTTATTTCTTCAATACTGACTTTTGGTTGTTTGTGATCTTCTCAGTATGTGTAAGAATTGCACTTCGTATATTTTGAGTGTTGCGCTGAGTGTTGTATAGTATTTAGGTATATATGGTTTATATTAGTTTTTATGTGCGTACTAAGTTTAAATAAGCGACAAGTTAACTTCGTAAAATGTGTCATACATATCTGAACAAATGTAAGCATTTAGTGTTGTTTTATTTTTGGTATCGGAGATGCAATTCTGCAAATGACACGAAAATTTTAAGATTATTAACATATGACTTATTAGTAGACTAGCAGCATGGCCAGGCGTTGCCCGTACTTGATTAAAAAATTGTACGATTCGTACAGCAATCACTATCACTTGACTTAAAATATTTTTGCCCTTCCTTGCCTTTAAAGGAGTGCCCTTTGCTGTGCTGATGTTGCTACATGCCTTACGTCTTGTAACTCGTAACTGGATAAACCGAATAAAAAAAGAATGTTAACACCAAATACTTTTTCCCACCGAACCCAGTTCTGCGGAATCAGAATCAACGTTGAGTTTAAGCAAGCGAATGAGCCAATTGGAGTAAAGTGCCATACAGATTTAAATTTTTCCCACTTATGACGAATGCAACTATAGATTTTTTTGCGTGCTAGCATGCTAGTTAACATTCGTGTCAGTCAGCTGTTGGCTCTCATGCTGGCCTGTAGAATCTTTCTGCCTATTCGTGGGAGCCAGCTATTTGCTTTCACTCTGGCCTGTACAAAATGGCCGCAAACTACATGAAAACTGCCGTAGAAGAATGAAAAAAATTGATTATTTCCACTATCGATGGGAGTTGGGAAATGTAAAGTCGGTCTTGGGCCTTCCCGTCGAAAATTGCGCCCGTGCATTCGTTACAAACTCACACACACACATACATCCTGCCTTTTATAGATAGAGATAATATCAAAATAGAATACAGTATATACGATAAATGAATACTCGAAATTTATCAGGCAAAAGAATAAACCCTCATGAAATAAAATATCTTAAACGGAAAAACGATATTTGATCATGTATAAAATTATCAAAATGTGCAATGATAATAAAATATAAAGTATAAAATATTCACTATACTCGTTCCCAGTGTTAACAAACACTGCAAAAAAAGTTCTGCATATGACATTACTCATACGATATTTAAATTCTAGAAACTGTTCTACAGCGAAGAGCCAAATTCTTTAAATTTTCATTTTGAGGAAATTTACAGAACTAAAAACAGATCCATCACCACAGAAAGTATAGGAACCGATGTTTAGATCATGGTGCTTGATAAATACGGGTAATGATCAATTAAAGTATGAAAGAAACGGTTACGTTTTAAATATAATCCCTAAGAAAATTCTTACAATTTTTTAGATTTTAATTCTTTTAATATTTGCGATCTTTTACTCAAAAGAAAAAAAATCGTTTTTTTCATTAACATTATTCGTAGTTTGGGAGTCAAAGCAAAAATATCAATCAACGGCCGAAGAGCGAACGTTGCGGGCCTTTCGTTTGGCAGCAAACTCCTCCTTGTTCTTACACGCCTGCCTCTTCCTCCAAATGTCCATGACCATGGTGCTGTTGAACACAAACCAGGCCATCACTTCCGCAGACTTGTTCTCGACGCGAAAAGAACATACTACCGCTGCTCTTCGCTCATAATTCATCCTGGAAAAGTGTAGAGAGAAAATCGTTAGTTGTCAAACTGTCGGGTCTCTGCATATTCAACTTTTGTTTTTGTTGCCTATTTCATTTTCTTTTTGACAAGTGTCGGATTTTGCTGCAACACCCTGTATTAAAGCTGCTACGGTTGCAGTTTTTCATTTGTATATTAACAATTATTGCAGACACTTTAAATTATTCCGCCCCAAGCATGGTAATAAAGCCACTAAGTCGCAAGAAGTTACTTAGTGTTAGAAAATATGAGAGAAACTACTATTAAGGAGAGAGGACAAAAGAATAAGAATTAAGACAGAAAATTACGATTGACATTGCATTTAAATTTTTGAAGAACAAAGTTGGCTGGGAAGCAACGCAAAAATAGAATTCCAACAGCAACAAGATTGAAAGAAGAACTGAAATGTAAATCAATGAGACCATATTGAAAGTGTAATACTGCACTTAAATTAATTAAGGTCTAGGTTTCATCAGAACACTTACCATGAAAATATTAGAGTTAAGTCAGAGGGAACCTATGTTATGGTGGTGTGAAACGGACTTAAGCCAACACGCCAGGTTAGAACCAATAACTTTGCAGATTCTTCGTTTGGATTTTATCAAAAATCTCTAAATATACATGGCGTTGCATCAAAATCCGACACTTGACAAAAAGAAAACGAAATAGACAATAAAAACAAAAGTTGTATACGCAGAGACCCGACAGTTTATTTAGCAACATTTAGAGTTACATACTACATTATTTTTCAATGTAACCTCCGCTGGCGGCGACGACCATCTTGAAGGCGGGCGCGTAAATGAGTTACACACTTTGTCGACCATGTCCATAGCGGCGTGTTGTGGGCGTGCTTGTTGGTCTTGGCCTCGATCATTTATAGTCATGTCACCATTGCATCCGGTTAAGAGTATATTCATAAGTTACAATGAAATAAACAGAGAGGTATACAGGGTGTTGCAGCAAAATCCGACACTTGACAAAAAGAAAACAAAATAGGCAATAAAAACAAAAGTTGTATATGCAGAGACCCGACTGTTTATTTAGCAACAATTAGACTTTAATACTACATTATTTTTCAATGTAACTTCCGCTGGCGGCAACGGCCATCTTGAAGGCGGGCGCCAAATGAGTAACACGCTTTGGCGAACATGATCATAATGCCCCTGGAAATTCAAAAGGGTTATTTCAGTTGATTGGGCAGTTTTATTTTAGGGGCGTTAAGATTTACATGCCAATCCTTGCCTCATTTAACAACAGATGGTACGTTATTCTTAGACCAGCTTCCGATTTGACTTCATCGAACCGACCAGACTTACTATTAAGTCAGGAGCAAATATTTGTGTCATCATCATCGATGCCAAGTTGAGAACTGATGGCATCATGAACGTTAGTAACGTCGGTCGAAGGACAGAGCCCTACGAGACACCCGCAGTCATGTAATAAAATTTACAAGAGTAGTCATTAAAACAACTTAGATGTCTGATAAGACTGAATCAGTTCCAAAATTTGCCAGGAAATACTATAACTTTTCACCTTATGAAGAAGACCACTATACCAGATCCAGTCCAATGCCTTGAAGATATCCAAAGCAACAGCGCCAGATTCATCATTCTTATCTAAAGCTTGAGAGACTTTCATCAATCATCATTAATACACCATCAGTGGCTCTAGAGAAGCGAAAGCCATATTGCTTAGCGGAAAGACGACAGTGCAATGTGAGATATTTAACTAATTCAGAGTTAATTAGAGCGTCAAGTACGTTGCCAAAAAGAGATAAAATGCAAATAGGCAGCTTGAATGATCATATGGTTCGCCTGAGCACTTAAAGATTAGTAATACAGAAGAGGATTTTCCAACAAGCAGGAACGAAAGAAGCTGTAAGGCATTTGTTGTATTCGAGAGAAATATGGCAGGTCCAAATGCTTTGTTAGGATCCAGTTTAGAAATGATAGCAGGAACTATGAATGGAGTTATATACATATCACTCAATAGAGACCCTGCTCTGGATAGAAAATCATGCACATATGCAGAAGATGAATTAAAAGTAGAATTTGAAGAGATTTTATGAACAAAACATTCTATTTTATCAGCAGATGTTAACACAACAAATTGAGTGAAGGTATAGAAGATTTACTTTTATTTAAGACACTATTACATCAGTCATATGAATCAAACTTATTAGTCTATACTGTACCTCATTCAAGCAGCAAAAGAAGACTTAACCTCCTTAAAGAGAAGTTTACAATTATTACATGTAGACACAAAAAGAGGTGTCTGTTGTAAATAGAACTGTCATGCTGGTACAGCTCAAAAAAGTGATTCCTGTGGGCTATAGCAGCTGGACAAGCTAATGTGAACCAAGAAGATTGTGATTTCATCTGCTATTTCATTGAAGGCACAAAACATTGAGACGGGTTTTAACCAATGAAACAACTTTAGTGGCACAATTCTAAAAAGTAAGGTTAAAAATATCAAGCCTAGGAGCCTCACAAAGAAAGTTACAATATTGAATCCAAGAATTGGTAACAGAACTAAGTCTTGTGAATAAGTGGTTAATATCTAATAGATGACTCAAAAGAAATATCAACAGATATTACAGATCAAAGAAGTGTTTTAGTGAATTCCACACCCAAAGCTAGTAAAATTTCAAAGTTTAAAGTCTCTCTAAGCGCTTCCTAAGTATTTGGACTTCGTATCAATCGTAAGCAGCAACCAGAAGATGGTCAATCTCATAAAAAAAGTCAGATCAGTCAGATCACCAAATTTTAAGATACATGAATCTTTATAGCAATGGAAGAAAGAACCGTTAAACCTCATCCTAAACAGGAAACAAGGGATATACCTCTGCTCCTGTAAAATAAACATGGGAGGACTACATGTGTCCCTGTTAAAATCACTTGTTTCATCATCAGAAATCGACCAAACTCATTAGGAGGCATAATTTATTAATCATTCAATAACTTACTAATTCTGTACTCATCCTCTTCGAACACCTCAAACGAAGCTCCTTTGTCGATGTGCAGGCGCGTGTATGCATTTGCATATATTTGTCAGAAACTTAGAAATGATTACAAACTGATGGGAAATAAGTAGGGGGTTTTGTTTTGAAATGCAATGAAAATGAATGTTTTATTTGCCTTCTGATCACGCCCATAAATATGAACTGACATCACGCATAAAACAATTTTTTAAGCGTTGACGATATATTTTCAACCCTCGCTTTGTATTGATCGCTCTGGAAATGATGGCAAGATTAATATGCCATACCTTTCAAAAGTAAAGATGATTAATGTTCTAATCTATTCATACACGCATACACGCAAAGATAGACGGTGACTTTGTTTTATACAAACCCTGACCAGTTTTATAAAGTAGATTCAGCTTGTTGGTTTTCGGCAGGCTTATAACACATCCTCCATGTTATGTTATTTCCAGTAAAGGTCAAAATTTTTGAAAGGTATTTGACTCTTGTAGCTAAAGTGACCAAGTATTGGCGATATGTAAATACCACATTAATTACATGGATGTATTACAATATTCGAGAGTGTCATCTTGGTTAGAGGGAACGGTGCCTCATTCTATCAGCAAACAACGGCTCTAGCTTCTTTGATACCAAGTTTGCAATTATTTCGAACAATCACAAATAGGTGTCTGTTGTGATCGGAAGAATATCGCGTGGTACAGCCGGAAAATAATTTCTATTGACTATAGCGTCTTAACAGGTTGGTGTGTAGAGAAGACTGTGATTTCACTTGTTATTTGTGAGAAGGTACAAAAGCATTAACGCTGGATTTAAACCAAGAAAACATTTTGGCACAATTCTCAATAGAAAAGGTAAGAATATCAATACAAGGGGCAATTCGAATAAAGTCACAAAATGAATCCCAATCAATACGCTGCTAACAGAAGTCTTGTGAACAGGGGGTCTTTTTCTAATAGCGGGGCCCAAGACATATCAGTAGCTACTACAGCGCTATCTAAATTGCCAAGAGAACTAGGAGCTAGGAGATGAAGGAAAGATTAAAGTAAAGAAGAAGGAACAGAATTGACCAAACTCATTAGGAGGCATAATTTATTGATGATTCAATAACTTTCGATACACCTCACTAATCCTGAACTCATCCTCTTCGAACAACTCAAACGAAGCTCCTTTGTCGATGTGCAGGCGCGTGTATGCATTTGCATATATTTGTCAGAAACTTAGAAATGATTACAAGCTGATGGGAAATAAGTAGGGTTTTTGTTTTGAAATGCAATGAAAATGAATGTTTTATTTGCCTTCTGATCACGCCCATAAATATTAACTGACATCACGCACAAAACAATTTTTTTAAGCGTTGACGATATATTTTCAACCCTCGCTTTGTATTGATCGCTCTTGAAATGATGGCAAGATTAATATTCGTTAACTTTCAAAAGTAAAGACGATTAATGTTCCAATGTATTCATACACGCGTACACGCAAAGATAAACGGTGACAGGCAACTCGTTAAACCTCTACAACAATTGCTGACAAAATTGATCAGTGTTTTTGGCTCTTGGAACCAGTAAGTGACTTGCAGTGCCTGTTACAGACATGACAAACTTTGTTTTGTACAATGCCTGACCAGTTTTGTAAAGTAGATTCATCTTCAGTATCTGTCTATATTTCTGAGATGAGGTATTATGTACAATATTTACATTATTTGGATTATTGTCCTCATCTTTGTCGCCATATTTATTACAACGTTTCGGCTGTTGTACGCTCCGTTCTTCTTCGGCTGGTTGGAATGTCGAACTGAACCCTTTATTTCCCTCACTTGGGTAGACTGTTCTAGTTCCACGTGCCATGGTAAGGCAGTGGAGAACTTGGAGAGGGGAATCAACAGGAGATAACTAATGGCAGATATATATATATATATATATATATATATATAATGAAATGGACAAAGTCCGACAATTACACACATATATATATATATATATACACACACACAAAGGCATTTTTCAGTTTATACATTCTTTTTATAGATACAAATATTTAAGTAAATGCTCTGTTTATAATAAACAGTATTAAACAAAATTTACCGGCCTGAATGTC
The DNA here is from genome assembly GCA_903632075.3 of Acanthosepion pharaonis. Taxonomy (NCBI): domain Eukaryota; kingdom Metazoa; phylum Mollusca; class Cephalopoda; order Sepiida; family Sepiidae; genus Acanthosepion; species Acanthosepion pharaonis. The sequence continues at coordinate 228,138 of CAHIKZ030001354.1, forward strand.
CGAGAAATTTTCATAGAAAATATTCGTCCTCTGACAGGAATCGAACCTGTATCCAATACGGAACCGCCATAGAGCCTGATGTGCTTTTAACCGATTGGGCCACAAAGGAGCGTTCGGTTAGCAAGTTCGATTTTACTGTCTTTAAACTACAATCTTCCATGATTCTCTCACGTACATTCATATCTGCTAATAGCGTATCCAAATGTAAACAAATAACGACACACATTATGAAATGGACAAAGTCCGACAATTATTTTTAAGTATTAAGTATTTTTTAAGTATTTTTACAGTCTTTTTAAAAAATAATTGTCGGACTTCGTCCATTTCATAATGTGTGACGTCATTTGTTTACATTTTGATACGCTTTGAGCAGATATAAATGTACGTGAGAGATTCATTGAACATTAAAGTTTAAAAGCAGTAAAATCGACCTTTCCGATAGAACCATTCTCCGTGGCTTGATCGGTTAAGAGCACGTCAGTTAACTGACGGAACTTTTACGATGTAGGTTCGATTCCTGTGGGAGAACGGTTATTTTTCTATAAAAATTTCTCGGATATTCAGACAGGTAAATGTTGTTTAATTTAAACAGAGCATTTACTTAAATATTTGTATCTATAAAAACAATGTATAAATATAAAAATGCCTTTGTGTGTGTATATATATATATATATGTGTGTGTGTGTGTGCAGATATGTAGAAAAATAGAAAACAGCACCTTAGGTAAATAATCCTGAGTTCTTTAGTGTTTTATTTTTAAAAATCAGTGCTCCATACAGAAGTAGAGCTTAGATTATAATTCCTTCGCTACATTTCTCATGTTTCAAAAACGAGAGCCGAAAACCTCAATATAACTATTAAAATTAAATTGAGTTAAAATATCAAGCCCTTTTTCATCCTCAAGCGAAAATTTAGGAATAACCAATCTTGAAATTTACGCATCTCTATAAGCATGTTTATTCGCAAAATTAATTACTATGGAAACGGCTGGGGCGACCATTTTGATAAGGGGCCTAATAGTTAATTTCTATCTACATGCCAGTCAACTTCGGAAAGAGGTCAAGCCGAGGTAGGATCGGGGTATCCATTTCAAAGCGAATGATGGCCTTCATGTACGCACATCGTCTACTCAATCTCAGCGAAAGATAGCTTTTGGCACCATAATATGTCGTTAATTGTCTAGAGAATTTGTTTTATTTTATTTTATTTTTTTTATTTTAATTTTTTTTCCTAAAGGGCTGGGTCGTACATAAACGCGTCGCACTGCACTAGAATTTTTTTTTTTTTTTTTTTGACGACTTCCTATCTTATGATTGGGTTAAGCTTTTAAACCTTTTATTAGACTATGATTTTTTTTATGCAAATTATTTAATGCGAAAATTTGTTGATGCCGATAAAAAACAGTTCAGTGCGACGCGTTTATATGCGAAACAGCCCTTTAGGAGAAAAATAAATTAATAAAATAAATAAAATAAAACGGGAACTTGAATGAAAGTGGGAATCGTTTCAAAGTGACGTTAAATGCATCAATTAAGTGTAAAAGCATGTCGGTCCAATTTAATGATAAATATTTGGATGCGTACTTACTGCACAAACATTCGGCTGATAATGGCTAAAAGCGCTTATACATACAGAATATTGGGACAATTTCTACATAATTTATGTCTAGAAAAGGATAAATTTAAAGAACCAAAAGAAAAATCATATAGATAATAACTTAACCGCAGTGCCTTGTCAGTTGTTTTTAGCTAAGTTATGTATGGCCTGACGATTGCGTCTAGCTTGAAACAGACTGTCACCTCTAAGCGTTGACTTCAATGTTCACTTTTACACACGCTCTATCTCTGATATTGAGAACTTTATCCCATAAATATAGCACACCTTAAGACTATATTTCTTCATATATATATATTTACGCTAAAAAATTACATTCACTTCATGTTAATTCAGTAATTTATCAATATAAGTGTAGTTGTGGACTCGACTACATTGAGAGGACGTCCCAGCGTTTGGATTTGAGAATAAAACAAAACATATCCCCCAAGATTTTTAATCCAGCTGCCAGGAAGAGCCGACTAACCAATACTTCTGGCTCTTCTATTGCTGAGCATGTAATAAATAGCAGGAAATGTGTGGTTAATTTTAGTGCGGACCGTTTTTCGATTTTATCTAGGTCCCACTCAACATTTCACGTCAAGGTTCTAAAGTCCTTGTATATTAGATCCCGTAGGCCTTCCCTTTGTAAACAGAGGGAATGCTTACTGGGTCTGAATGTTATTGGACTCTAGTTTCTTGAAATTCATTTTTTTTATTTCCATTCCATTCGTTCATTTAATTTACACGCTTTTATATTTTTTTATTCCGAGAAAAAAAAACTTGATAAGTCCTTGGACGAAACCAGTTGTTCTTTTTTAGCTTTTTTTAAAAATGCCATATAAATTTTGCATTTTCCTTATATATATATATATATATATATATATATATATATATATATATATATAAAATAGCGAGGAAAATAAATTTATATGGCATATATATATATATATATATATATAAATTTTTAAGTTTAATAAAAGTGAAATACAATAAAGAACGAAAAATATGTTTCATTTTAGAAATGTACATATGCCATTTTATTAGATTTCGTTTTCAGTTACGAATATAAAATGCTTGAGCGAACATTGCGCTTTCAAATATGGAAACGTTTATCAAAAACAACGAATCGATAACTGCAGCATTGGTCCGTACGATCACCTGATTTTAGCCAATGCGATTTTTTTTCTATGGAGGATATCTGAAATCAAAGGTATACACACTTTGACCTCGATTTATTGATCAATTAAAAGATGCCAATCCTCAAGAAATTGTGAAGTGACCCGTTGAGTTATGCAAAACTTTCGTGAATGCCTTCAACTTTCTTTGGAAAGAAACGCCACCCACTTGACTGATTCCATTTTTAAAACGAAAACGACATATGTACATTTCGAAAAACAAAATATATTTTTTTCGTCCTTTAGTTTATTTTTCCTATTAAATCTAAAAACTTGTCAAATCATTTTGCCGCATCTTGTATAACGCTTGCGTAGGACGGGGTGCTGTTAAAGATATAGACAAAGGTTTCGCACACGAGAATAAGATATTTACATTATTCGGACTATTATCCTCATCTTTGTCACGATATTTATCACAATATGAGCACTGGTGAAAAACGGTCGCTGAATACATTAGGTTTATAATACCCAGAAATTCATACAAAGATGTCCTCAAGGACGCGTGGCACTGTGGATAAAGGCGTTAGTTAGATCCAGTGACAGGACGAAAAGAGTGTAAGTTCAACTTTGTGTGGTGAAGTTTGAGAGGGGAATAATTGAAATCCATTAGACATGGCACGTGGAACTAGAACAGTCTATCCCAGTGAGCGAAATAAAAGGGTTCAGTCCGACATTCCAAGAACTTGAAGAAGGATCGTACAACGTTGTAATAAATATGGCAACAAAGATGAGGAGAATAGTCCGAATAATATAAATAGTGTACATAATAGCTCATATCAGAAATATAGACAGATACTGAAAGGCCGAAACGTTGTAATAGATATGGCGACAAAGACGAGGACAATAGTCCGAATAATGTTAATAATGTAAATAGTGTACATAATACCTCATCTCAGAAATATAGACGGATACTGGAAAATAATCTCTACATGCGTATGTTTGTCATAGTATGGATGTGCAATTACGGATGAGCATTGCGCCGAAATTTGGATGTCATAAAACTTAAAGTTTATGTAGCGATTCAAGTTATAGAATTAGGTTTCGTTCATTATCAACTGGGTTGTTTTTAAAATTAATTTTCTCTCCTTATTTTGTGAGCTTATCTTAATAGAATTTTAACGGTAGAAACGTGGGGACATTTATTTCGTTATCCATAACCATTTGCACATTTTTATGCTAAATACAGGATGTTGCATAAAAATTCGAGACTTGACAAAAAGAAAATGAAATAAGCAATAAAAACAAAACTTGTATATGGAGATACCCGACAGTTTGTCAACTAACGTTAGGCAGAACGACAGGTGGATCTGCAAAGACATCGAGGCGGTTCCCGTCGTGAAGCATACGAAGTTTCCCTCCTCCGTCATGGTCCTTGACACCATGCCTCAGTTCTTCTTTCAAAAGGGCCTGAGAGTCATCGTTGAGGTCTACCAGGAGGTGCTGAGGAGCATAGAGCATAGTGAAGCCCTGGATGGACGAGATCGCCGCTGGACGCCTCTACGTCTTCCAGGAGGACTCCGCTTCTGTACACAAGGCCAAGACGACCCAGGCATCGCTGCTCAAGAATGTTCCTCACCACTGGTCGCCCTCATCACCCGACTGAAACCTCCTTGACTATTTCTTCTGGGGCGTGATCGAGACCATGACCAACAAGCACGCCCACAACACGGTCGAATCTCTGAATGCTGCCATCGTGGAAGCGTTCGCCGATATGGACAGGAACATCGTCGCCAAAGCGTGTGACTCATTTCACGCCCGCCTTGAGATGGTCGTCGCCGCCAGCGGCGATTACATTGAAAAATAATGTATTATGGAACTCTAACTGTTGCTAAATAAAATGTCGGGTGTCTGCATATACAACTTTTGTTTTTATTGCTTATTTCCTTTTCTTTTTGTCAAGTGTCGGATATTGCTGCAACACCCTGTATATAATGAACACATGCACACATTGTACGTTTGAAGAATTGCATTAGCAGGAATTCTTTTGTCGACTTGTGGCTGAATATTCCGACCAAAAACCATGAAATTCAAAGCCGTGTCTCATGATCGGAAAGCGAACGTTAACCACTCAACCAGATGTGTGTGTGTGTGTGTGTGTGTGTGTGTGTGCGTGTGCGTGCGTGTGCGTTTGTGCCCTCGGGTGCGATCGCCAATATAAAATCAGAACCAAGAAGACCTTTGAGAATCATTTATGCCGCTTCTTAATCATTCATATACACTCACGCCTGTTCCGATACATTTCGAGAAATTCTTCCTTGCCAAATGATCTGTCGTCACGTGTATATTTTGTCCGTCTCTCTAAAGGAAAAATACAATTATCTGTAATGGGATAATTGTCCAAGCGACTACTTACTGTTTTTATGTATATCAGAAGTGTGTAATTTTTCCAACAAGTAGGAAATAAAATAAGTGACGTCTTGTCTATAAGTAAAACGATAGATAAAGGATACAAAAGGGCACTCTTTGTACATTCAAGACGTATTTTTATTCATTTATTTATTTAGTCCTTGCAAGAACTAACATGAAATTCATGTCGTTATCTTTATTTTGTAGAAGCAAAAGCTGATAATGATCAGATACAATTATTTTGTCGTCATTTTCTTTGATACAGTTTCTTGGCTTTTTTCATATTAACATTCAAATTATCTCCAGTTTCGAAAGCATTATCATTTGATGTATTATCTGAAAATGACAAATCCAAAATGACAGTTTCGATAATCGCTATTGCCCCACGTAGCAAAGTGTCAATTATTAGATTGATGCCTATATCAGAAAAAATATGTGCGTTATATGCCGAGCAGTAATTAAATTATCATTCTTACGAATTTTTTCTAAAATAGCAACACTAACTTCCCGACCCTATCCTCTTCCTGCCGAGAAGACATGATTGATGTGTTGTCCGAATTTCTTAGGGCCTACGCTATCTGTTGAGAATGTGTACGTTCATACAAATTACTCTTGCTGAGAACAAAAAAATGCTTTATGTAGAATTTCCTTATGTTGATCTTCCAGGAAACAATTATTTTTACAGGATGATACCTGAGAAGAAATAACTTCTTTTTAAGACGGTCTTCTAAGATTACAACAGCCGCGTGGAGAAGTTAGATATATCAAAGTCACATTTTGGAGGGCAAGATTTTCTATATGAATGACAGACTTCAGACTAAGATTCAGGAGTGAGAGGCAGCCGAGCTAAGATATATCGGATCGGAATGCATTGGAAAAGGACATGCCTATTATAGAGTAGACTCGAAATTCCCTTGATTGGTGTTAAAACAAAAGAAAAAGGACATGCCTAATTGAATTTAAAGATTAGAGATAGATATATATTGAGAACTATTTATTGCTTATTACTTTGACGAATTAAGAAAAATTGATTGATGGGTTATTAATTCGAAGAATTGAGGAAGAGTTGATCGACTCGACAATTCCTGCCATATTTTGGATGACATTCCTCAAATCACCAAACAGAAGAAGAGTGATTTGCAAAAATTGCAGTGGCTAATAGAAAAACGTTTTAAAATTATCGACAATGTTGTGCATTTTATTGAAGAAGTTCATATTACAGTCAGAATTTCGATAAAGTTCCGCTATGGACGAAAAAAACACGGAATGACCAACGGCAAAAGAAATTGCAATCTGAACGAGGTACAAAACGTATATAATGGTTTTATATTACCCAACATCGCCAGATCACTCCCAATATCTTAGAATTTTGGGAAACCTGAATTAACATTATCGAGACGATACACCGGTCCCAACTGATACAGGAATAAAGCCGGATGACACAAAAAGTCAGTATGGTTCAACAAAGCTAGTGAGGGTCAATCCCTCGACTGAGAGAAATAAAAAAAAATGAATTAAGGTTCATCGAGCCGATACATGTGGCGGGTGAGTGAGAAGTGATAGGTGTGTTGTTAAACATGTCATCGATAAAGGTTTGTTAACAAATGTTGAGGGTTACGTTTAGGGATTGCGCAGAAATATTTGTTTGAGAGAGTTATAATCCTGGGTGTTTAGAAATAATTCCAGGACTTCGCTCGTTTTTTTTCCTTTTTACTGTAGGTCATATTAGAGTGGGTCTATATTTAGATGGGTGCTTAATGACGTCGTCTCACATAAATACCGGCTTGAACCTTGGCTTTGAAGCTCAAGATTTTAGTGATCGGAGAAGCATTCTCTTAGCTGTATTTTATGCGAATACTATTAAAAGCCAGCAATTTTAAATGCTTAATTTTATTTTCCTTAAGACTTTACATCGGGAGAATAAAGAAAAACAGAAATGAATTCTTCACAAACAAACATGTAACGTATTTTGTCAAGCACGTTAGATTTGCAGAAATATTGTGGATGACAAATGTTCCTTGAGTTCTGGGGTTTTAAATTAGACAGACATAGTAAAGTTAAATACATTGACTAAATTCATCGGATATAAAATATCTCCAAATTTATAGTTCAAGAAATGTTGCTCACTGAAGTAGTCTATGCAAACAACATTTCCAAACCGACTGTTTCTAAAATAATCACAAATAGTGGATTATCTAAAAGATAGTAACGATAATAATAGCCTTGTAAAGCAATCCTGAGAATATTAAAATTTCTACCAGAATTTTTTATTGATGACCATGATCTTAACATTAGATATGCAAAGAATACTTTTGATAGGCACAAAAGATAGTACAGGAATACCTACGGAAGTTATCTGTCTAAATTCTAAGAATTAAAATATTAAGAAGACAATGTATGCATGTATTGAAAGAAATTGCCAAAATTTGAATTACTTATTGGAGATGATAAAATCAATCGATTGCAAAAATACAAATATAGTGTTTTAATAGAGGAGGCATTGGCATAGCGATAATTATTCGGAAAAGCTAAACATCTTTAACAAGAATTTAGTACTGAGCTATCGGCCCTTCATTATCCTCTTATATTTCAGCGAAAGATGAGGTTTCATCAAAGAAATACGGTTCAACAGAAGATTATTGAGAATACTTGGACTGCACATGCAAATAAGGACACGATTTTAAGGGGAATTGAAAAGAAAAGAACAGTTATACGTAGAATCAGATAAAGATGATGGAAATTTCTTCATACCTAGTCTCCCCTTTCCGTTATTGAAGAATTGGAGTAGCGTTTATCGGCCTGAATATGATGAAAAATTTCCCCCCTAAAACAACGTCACTACAAGATAATTATTAAAGTCTTTATTTATATTTCCACACATCCACATAAACTGTAATTGTTATAACTTTCTATTATGTTAAAAACATCAACCTCATTCAGCCAACCATTACGTTTTAGTGCTTATATTATATATTATATATATATATATATATATATATTTTTTATATATATATATATATATATAAATATAAAATATATATATATATAAAATATATAATATATAGGAATATATTTTATATATATATATAATTGAGTCACTGTCGGTCACTGGGCGTGTTGAAAAAATAAATACGCTAAAAAGAAAATTTCATCCCTACCGTGCTTAATGGTTTAAATCTCCGAACTGTTAATATTTAGAATCTCCGACACCAATAAAATGATGGAAATTCAATCGGGTTTCGGTTCAGCTAGAGGCACCGGATGTCTAGAATACTGATGAGCTGTGAAACAAGGAAACAGTCTTTGTGGATGACGTTAAACTCCTGAAATATCAATTTCAGTTGAGAATCAGGGAAAAAGATTGGGTTGGTAAACAGTGACTATTATAGCTATAATGCGAGACTTTCGCAGATGCGAATTGAGTCACTGTCGGTCACATTCCATGTTTCTTAAAAAAATACGCTAAAATTACTTTTCATCCCTACCGTGCGCCGACGGCAATGGTGAGAATCTCCGACTGACACCAATTCAGTCGGGTTTCGATCCTATATTTTATACAACCGGATGTCTACATAAACTGATTATCCTGCGAAACAGTCTGTCTGTGGATGACGTTACCGGTTAGACCTTGATGGTAGGTATAATTTCAAGTAGGATATTAACCCATACAGATCTCAATGTATACTTACAGATATCTTATAAATAATAATAGTCAAAAATAAAACCTATTCATTTTTATTTTAATTTATTTAATGAATATCTATACATTCTTTTTATAGATCAAAATCTTAGTAAATGACTGATTTATTATTAAGGGGAAGGAAAAACAAGAGAGAAGGGAGAAGGAAAAAAAGAAGAAAAGTGACGGATGGTGAAGTTCTTTTAAAAAGTGAGATAGAGAGAGGTTATGGAAATGGCAGGGAAGAAGAAAGTAATGAATGAGTAGTAGTAAGCCAAAAAGATTGAGCCAGCCAAGACATTTTTCCCTTAAAGTGTGGAACTTTGTACATCGGGTTATACAGCAAATTAACAAATATGGCCGGTTATTTTAGATAGTACAAATCAACCCAATTAACCTTAATACAAATAATTAATAAAAATTACAATATCAAACATAAATGAATAGGTTTTAAATAGGAATAAATAATAAAAGTAAAATTAGAGAACTTAAAATAAAAACTGAGAAAGATAATATATGGATAATGATACAAAAGATGTTAATTTAAAATGATAAATTTTGTATACATCAGCAAGACAACCATAGATCCAACTAGATATGAAGAAACAGGCAAAAAAACAAAGCTGTGTGATACGCAATATCAACACACATCCGCACATACACATACATATGAATGCATGTACACCCATATGTGCTATTACCCATATAAACAAATCAACACTTCAAGTGTGCTTTCCCCCAAAAAGAAAGATTTTACGGGATTTTAAATTTGTTCTTTTGTCTAAACTTGAAAATCAGTTCCTTCCGTTGATTTAACAACTGGTTAGCTTTTTGTGTTTCTTCATATGTAGTTGTATCTATGACTGTCTTTCCGATGTATACAACATAAGTAAATATATTATGCACTTTTCAATTATATCTTTGAGCATTTTCTTTTCTTTTTTTTGTTGTATTTTCTTAATTGTATAGATCACAGGATTTACTACCATATAAGAGGAATGGTATTCCGTAACTCTTCAGTACTCAATTTGTTTCTAACAAATATTTTTTCTGTTTCTTAATAGTTTTCTTAACTGAGCATATTGAGAATACCTTGGACCGAACATATGTGCAACGACAAAGTTTTAGAGAAAATGAAAGGAAAAAAACACCTATAATTACGGCCAGAAAGAGACCATTGAAATATCTAGGGGACATAATGAAAATTTTGATTCATTGAATCGTTTTCTATGGCTTTTAACCCATTGAATGTCACATAAAGCCAGAAAATATTTTTAGAATGTAAGTAGTTTTGGGAGGTAATGGTTTAGTGAGAGGAATTTTAATAATTAACCCATACCCGATCTATTTCCTAAGAGCAGGAAGAAGTAAATATAACGAACCCAAGGGAATAAAAAAAACCCGACTCTCCGAATAAAATTTCAAGCCATTTTCCGTTGCACCACCAAAACCATCAAGCTCATAGCACCTGGTATTCCCAACGGTCACCCATCTAGGTACTGACCAGGCTAGACATTGCTTAACATCGGTGAAACAGGACTTGGAAATATTGATACTACAGGAAAGTTTGTCGGCAAAAGTGACAGAGGAAGAAAACCTAGGGAAATGAGTAAGTGGATAGCGGGATACAGTTTGGGAGAGATAACATAAGATATGTATTAAGAGCTGCAAAGAACAGAAACTGTGGAGATCCATAATCAGAAGGGACACGTTGCACAGAAGAGATGTATATATGCCAATTAGACTACTTCGAAATAAATTTTGGCTCCTTCGTATATATATATATATATATATATATATATATATATATATATATATATATATATATATATATAATGAAATCGATTGATAGACACTGATCTAGAAGGCCACAACAAAATACTGCCTAGAGACTGATGATTATTTACATTACTCGTAATAAATGAGAGAAGACCGTTAACGAAAAATTATGGACAATTACCAAATATTAACAAGGTTATGATATTCATAAAACCCCAGAGTTGGGCTACCTCTAAGGTGCATGAGATGTTAACAAAAAGAAAAAAAAAAAAAAAAAAAGGTTGGTGCTGGTGTAAGATACAATGTAATGGTTTGTGTGCAATGTTTACTGAACAGGGACCTGTGTGTCCGTCAATATCCGATGCCATTCAATAGTCACCCCAGGCTTCTTGTCTGCCAAAACGTCCGGTTATTTTTGTTGGCAAATTTGTAATGGAACTACAATAAATCGGAATGAAATGAATATTAACAGAATGAAATTAAAATAAATAATCAAAATTGTGAGAGAGGGAAGAAGTGAGAGATATGACAGGCACACAAACAGAATACGAGAGAGAGATGGACATACACAGATGCAAACATGGGAGAGAGAGACACACGCAGGGGGAGAGAGGGAGACACACACGCGGGGGCAGCGAGAGAGATAGACACACAAACAGGGAGCAAGATAGAGATAGACACACACACACATACAATAAATGAGGGAGAGATACGCACACACACGGGGGGGGGGAGAGAGAGAGAGACAGACAGGCACACACACAGGGAACAAGGAGTGAGAGAGAGAGACGCACACACAGCGAGCAAGCGAGAGAGAGACGCATACACACAGGGAGCAAGCGAGAGAGAGACGCACACACAGGGAGCTATAGAGAGGGAGGCACACAGAGGGAGATAGAGAGAGAGGCGCATACACAGGGAGGGAGTGAGCAAGAGAGAGAGAGTCACATACACAATGAGCGAGAGTGAGAATTGCATACACAAAGGAGCGAGAGAGACGTAAGAAACTTGAAAGACACAGAAAACAGGGTCTTGGGAAAAACACATGGACACAGGGAGGAGGGGGAGAAAACTGGGTTTGACACAGGGGTTCGAAACACTGGGGAGGAGGTGGGAGAGAAACACTGGGTTCTGGACACAGGGAGGGTGGGGAGAAACACTGGGTTCGACACAGAGGGAGAGAAACAGGAGACAGAGAGAGCGAGAGGGACAGGCCCAGGTTGGGAACGTGACAGAGACAGAGTGGGCAGGGTGCGAGAGGGTGTCTCCATGTTTGTCTCTCTCAGGCACACACTGAGAGAGACAAACATGGAGACACAGAGATTGTCCGGTACAGAGCGATACAGGGAGTGTGGGTGGGAGAGAGATAGAGGGAGTAAAGGAAAACGTTTGCGAAAAATAAAAAGGGAAAATTACGGATTGAAAATAAATAAACGTTGAATAAAGATGCAAGATAAAGTACAAATTCCAAGATAAAATTTCAAGAAAAAAAATTATTAAAAGAATAGTAAGAACCAGAAATAAAAGAAATGTCTTGGTAATACAAAATCCAAAAATATAATGTGAAAGTGATATGAAAAACTCTAAGAAAATGAAAAATAACTAAGAAAATGAAGACATTTCAATGACAAGAAAAAGAAAATTGGATGGAGTAAATGAATAAAGATTATATATAAGAATATAGAAAATATCCACCCAAAACTAAGTCTTTGCTCCATGGCTTTCTCCTATCAACACACATTAAAATGTTGTCAACTAATGCGAATTCTTTTATGTGTACAAATTCCTTTACAGCTTTATGGCACGGGAATTAAATTTAGCTAGAATTATGGTTGTTTGGAAATGACTACTAAGTAAAGAGATATTTAGGCAAAAATGGTTTTTACATCAACCAGATATATTCGGATGTGCATATAATAGAACGGTTATAGGTGCGGAAAATAGAATCGGAATGCCCGAATTCAAACTCTAGCAGAATCTATTTTGATCCTTTTGCACTAATGAACTACGAGTAAAATGGCAGGTTTCGGTATAAGTTTATTTAAGAGAAGTAAAAGAAAATTCAAATCCCCGAAATAATAGGAAAGACTGTATCTTTTGCCTGCGAAACAAGTCCAGGGGAGGGGAAAATATACAAATCAGAAAAAAATAATCTGAAGAGAGTTGGGCTTTGTCAGGCTATTTTGACCATTCTTGCAAAGTCTTTCTTTAAAACTATTTTTTGCTTGTAAATCTCTGTTTGTATGCCTCTTCTGAGTTTTTTTTCCGTTTAACACATCTATTTTGTTATATTATTTCCTTTGTTAGTTGTAGTTTTCTTTATGTTTCTTTTAACTGCAAAGATTTAATATCATGATAATGGAAGTCAGTAAAACAAGCAAGAATAAGTAACAGCAGGATGACCTGTAAGAAAAAAAGTGTAAAATTATGAGATGTATATTGCAGAGAACCAGTAAAAAGCGATCAAATTAGATGAAAAGGAAAAGCAAAGAGGTATTGAGACATTGAATCAGTGAAAATGGAATAAAGAACAAAAATTAATTTCCATTCGCTTTCTAAAATAAAGAAGTTTGGCCATTAATGTACTCTAATTGATTTTCATTGATATCAATATAGAAACTACTACACATTTAAAACCAATAATAGACAAGACCTTAACAATATAACTATGATGATAACGTTGAAAACCTATAGGAATTGCCAGACATCGTAGTAAAAAAAGCGAAAAAAAATATTACTAACCTTCAATATAAGAAAACAATGTATCATCAGCACAAAATGTCCAAGATGCGAACTATGAATTTTGCAAAATCAAGCCAATACAAAATTTAAACTATCTGCGAAGTTTTTTTTCATAGACTTCAGAAAATGTGACAGAAATGGCAAGGCGCGTTGAAACATCGAATGATGCCTTTTATATGCTACAGAAAATCTTAGGCAGAAAATTTCGTTACAAATATATGTCATTATATGCTAAGCAAGAGGAGACTTGGTGCAATAGAGATGTGTTTCAACAAGAGGATGTTGGGAATAGGTGAGTAGAAACGAGAAAGAAGTGTTAAGTTAAATGAGAACAAAAGGACAGTTGGAAACAAAAAGCTTTGACGTTTCTTGGATGAATAATGAGCAAGACTGAAGGTGAGAGAGGAAGAAAGAAACATCAACTAACCTACGTCCCCCTGCTTGAGTAAATGGAAGGCAGAACAGAGACTGAAGTGTGGTTCGTAAGGACACTAATAATGCTTAGAGCTACCGAGCATAGAAATTTGAGTAGAGACATTATGCCACATCTCTTGAATTGAGAAGGCACATAACATCATTACTTAAGTTCTCTTTTTGGTTGGTTCCTTCAAGCCATAGTCGATTAGGAGTTTACAAAGAATCCTTACTCTTCAAAAACCTGCTGAAAAAAAAGAATCAGCTAGTTGGTTGTTCGGTTTTGTTGTTTTTAGCCTAACCCTAACCCGTATGGGTTATTTAATGCCATAATCTAAATATAAAAAATTCAAACTTAATATCATTGTCTTGAATTATTTCATTTTTAAATTATAATTATATAGCTGTATTTTTTGTTTCTCCTGACAAGAAATGAGATTAATGAATGCAAATTGTTTTTTATTAATTTTGTTTTAATTTGTTAACAATATCTATCATATCTTCAATTTTACTATGAAAAGCATTGGTGGACATTCTGCTGTTAGCTTGTCATTTTACTTTTAAAAAAATATTTTTATACTCTCCTCGTGTTTTGATTTTTGTTTGAATGTTCCCTATTTATTTAGTTGGTGTCCTAACAGGTGTTCCCCTCCAGAATAATCCACGTTACCTTTTCAAAACTTTGCAGAACAATCCATTTCAGAAGTCTTGCTATCGGATCCAATCAAAATATCCAAGTTTTGATAAAGAAAATTTTGCAATTGCAAAACATGAATAAAAACTTTATATATTTGAAAAATTCATTTGCACTCAAAGTGTGTTTGAGCCTATTTTTTTGAAACCTAGAAAAATTTGAAATTTAGGAATCAACTTATTAGTCAAAATTCCAAACTCAGATAAGATTTTAACCGCCAGTAAATTTAAAAAATAAACAGTGGCGTAGGACAATGATTCTATGAATTAACGGACTTGACTCAACAACCTTTTGAATACTCAATTAGGGAATTTTAAACAAATTCTCAAAATTCATTTGCAAAAACTGGAGAAAGTGAAATATATATTCACTACAAATTAGTAACAGTAAACAACAAAACTTTTACAAATTAACAGTTCACCTTTTCACAACTTCGTACAACTTTTTATATTTTACATAACACTAGTCGTTTTCACTAACGTTTGAACTGTAAAATCTAAATTTTTTTGAAAATCGACCTTGGCGAGAATTTAAAACCTGCTCAAAAGGTAGAACTCACTTAACCACACGCCAACTAAAGAATACATCACTAGATATAACATACAAGAATTTACATTATTCATAACTATTATCCTCATCTTTGTCGCCATATAAATTATTACAACGTTTCGGTATTTTTTTTCAACGCTGTGGCCTTCTTCAGTTGGTTAGAATGTTAACTGAACCCTTTATTTCGCTCACTGTTAACTATTTCTAGTTCCGTGCCATGTCTAATGAATGTCAGTTATCATTTATCTCCTCTTAATTCCCCTCCAAAGTTCTCCACCGCCTTAAACAGGTATTGAACTCACACTCTTTGGGTCTTGTTACTGGATGAAACCTAACGTCTTTATCCACTGTGCCATGTGTCCTCAAAGGATAAAGGTAAATGGATTATATAAAGTTCAATAAGATGTTAAAAAAAAAAAACTTGAAGAGGGGAATTAATTATCAGGGGATAATTGATAACTGACAATAAAAATATGGAAAAAAAAGTTAAACTGAGCGAAATAAAGGGTTCATTTGGAAGGATTCCAACCACCTGAAAAGTTATGATAAATATGGCAGCAAAGATGAAACAGAGTCCGAATAATGTAAATATGGACAGTAATATATATATCTGAAGAAATAGAAGACAGACACTAGATAACGTATTCATATATTTTAATACATAGAAACCTTATTTGCTTTTATTAATTTTCGTAATTTTTCCTAAGTCTATGTTCTTTACTATGTTTTATTGCACAGCATTCTTACTATGTTTTATTATGACGCCAACTCACAAATACATGACTACGAAAAAGTGCTGATAGGTGAATAATATATTTATTAAATCAAGGTAAAAGCAGGAAAGATAAACTGAAATTGTATCTGCATTATTACTTTTAACAAGAACATTACTAAAATTATTTATTGAAAAAAGTTTGAACAAAGTAACTATAAACAAAATATTTTTTGTGTGTGTTTTTTTTTTTGCTATCTTCTACCAGCTGCAGTGATGGAGAAAGCACTACCTCGAACCATTGCCAGTGAGAGACGTTACAAGAGCCATTCTGTTTCGCGAGGCACGTCCCTTAATCGAGACGCAATCGCGCCAATCCTCCGAAGGAACGCCATCGAACGAGGGCCAATAAATCCTGAAGTCTCCACTCCCACGGGAGTAAAAAAAAATCTATCAGCAAAAGAAGAATATTTAACTATTTTTTTTTTTATCTCTGCGTCCCGGGCGACGAACCCCGGCTCAACCGCGGACCTGATCAAATTACCGGCTGAAAATGTATCGTCACATGTCCTATCCCAAATCAACGCAGTAATGCAATCCGGCCGCTTTCCATCACCACGGTCGATGCTTACAGGTTCGATTTGGGAAGGGAAGCCAGCTGCATCCAAACCTCTTCTGATGATGTCGTTTATTGCTGCATGCCGTGGAAAGCGGCTGGCACTCCGACGACAGGAGAAAGGATACAAACAAAAATTTCAATTAAATGGAAGCTCCACATTATGCATCTTGACTTCTCAAACTTGATAAAAAAGACGGATCTCGACTCCGATCCGTGTGCACTCATCATTTACAAGGGTGCCGGTAGATGAAGGGGGCATTGTGTTGAGTCAGGCGCCACTACTCGGTTGTGAAGAACATTAATACAAAAACATTAATATTTAGCACTGGCGATTTTGACGACATAGATCACATGACTCCCCATAAGACAGTGGAAAGCTATAGTAATAAGATAAATAATATGCATGCCAAACATTTTGCTATATGAAATTTTTGTTCATTCAGTGTAATATTACCAGAAGTTTTTAGTACTGGTTTCTTTTGCAGCCGCTTTGTAGTGCAATTTTAATTGTTTATTCGTTTGTTTATATCTTTTGGGGGGATTTGTGAACTGCTGCCTCATTATTTAGGATCCCCTCGACGTCCTGAAATCTTGCTCCTTTCAAGTGGTATTTGATTTTTGAAGCGGAAAATGTCGCACCGGGCGAGATCTGTGCAAAACGACAGTTGTTGAACCTGGGAAAAGTTGTTGCACCTTGCCCGGAAAGGCCGCACAAGCCATAATCACTGATGTCTTCATAGTTGTGATGAAACGAACACACGACACATTTTCGTTACAAGGGCAACTATAAACAAGGGAAGTAAACGAGAATGTCATGACTTAGTGTGTATTATGTGCCAAGAGGCTTCACTATACATACTTTAGCTCAGTTACCATAACAACAGTCCCGATACATTTTGATCAGATCTCGTAGATATACAAATTCAAATGACATCGCGCGCACAGAATCTATTTGCTAATGACTTACGAAAGCCGAAAATATTCAACCATTGGAGAACTTATATTCAAATACGTGACACAAACCAGGGACATTGTCCAAAATATAGAAAATGTATTTAAAAAATTATAATCGTCATTATTTACCCAAAACGGATGGAGATATTAAATTCCTGCTCAAATACACCGACATTCACTCACACAATTTATATATATATATATATATATATATATATATATATATAAAATAAATTGTATCACTGCCATAAACAGACAAATATTAGTTTTATTATCAACCACTCATGCAGTGAGATACAGATAAATATGAATTTTTTTTCGATGCATAATTCGCTATCGATTCGCTGACCTAAATTAAAATTAAAAAACAGACACCGGAAACGTGTGGATACATTTCTAAAGAGGGGAAAAAATGGGGTGGGGAAATAAAAAACGAAGGGCATTCATAACAGAATTGATGTGTAATCAAAATTTAAAAGTAATATCACCTTGAGGTTACAAATTTAACATAAATATATAAAATTAACGAATAAAATCTAGTCAAGGACCTATTATTTAAAATAAAAAACACATACGTAGATACACACATACACAATAAAGTATCTATATTTACTCGCACATACATACTTATACGTGTGCATATACATATATATATATTTGTATAATTAGGCAGCAATCCTGTGTTCTGTGTTTTTTAAAATATAATAAAAAAAGCGCTCGGAAACACAGACCATTCGGACAGTTCTTACACACTCTTTGTCCAGAAAAAAAGCTCTTGTCAGAACACAAGAAAAAATTAAATAAAAAGCTCAACTGTAGTAACCTTGTCTGTCGTTTTTAATGAAACATGCATATATATATATATATATATATATATATATATATATATATATATATATATATATATATATCAATACAAATACACTCATGCATACATATGCACATACACATAGACATACATATATGTGCACATAAAACATATATACATAAAAATTTTATACATCTATACATATGGAATACAACGTTCATCTAAACAACTATACAACGAATCTAACTATCTATCTACATACAAATTTTACATACATACATACATATATATATATATATGAAATACACACACACACACATATATATATATATATAAATTAAAAAAATCGAGAAAATTTTACATCAGATATTTTGAATATAAAAAAATTTTTCGTCACTAATTAAACTAATTTGGTCTTTAATAAAAAAACTTTGAGGAAGAAAACGTTTATCAATATTAAAAAACCCACGGTGTGATTAACGCGTATATATCCTCTTGTCTCCATGTAGACCTTTATATAAAAATATCAGAAAACTATTAGATTTTGTATATCAGTTATTTAGGAAAACTTTTTTTAATACATCCCCCAATATTTATATTTATATACCAACACATGAATAAATTTTGTTAACATAAATTAAATGATCAAAAAAATATAGAAAGCATCACATAAACACAGACAGTGATATATCCAGATAATCATAAGAGTCATTCCATTTAAATGTTATGTCCGATGTTAGTGATCCAATATAGAACTGTTATAGGTAACAACATTTTATTCCTCCGTGTTTATATATTAGATTTGAATAGTTGAAGATTATAGTTATATGGGGAAACAAGAAATGGGAGGGAGTTCCAAGGTGTCGGTGCGAGATAAGCTATTGGAGCAGAAGAACTTATATTCCTCAGTTTCAACAGTGAAAGGGTGTGAGCGAGATTTTCATATAGTAGAACGCTTAAATTCATGAAGTCTGGGAGTACTTATAGTATTTTTATTTTCCATTCTTATGACTATCCCGTTCGCGTATGAACTATTCTGTGAAGATTTAATTTGCTAGTGTTTTATAGTCGCTTTACTTCGTTTATTTTATTTTATTCTTCTGCTAAGTTCTTGTTACTCGAAATATTGTCAATTCCGCTGAAAAGTGTGCACTTTGAAATTGTGTAGCATTTATAACATACATACTTTGAATCATACTACTAATACGAACCTCAGAATGACAGTCGAGTAGCAATATATCTATTTTTTTATTGGAGTATTACTGACCAATCTGAGCTGGAACTGCTAAATCCTCACATTTCAAACGTTCCAAATCCATTACTTGGTCTTGTGAGGGAAGGCATTATCCACTCAGCTACCCATTTGATGTCAGACTAATTATTCCAAAACAATCGGTAAAATTTTAATACCTCAAAAACAAAACCGCTCTCTATTACTCATCACAAAAAACCATCCCTGCCTCACATTAGAATGTCAGGCGCTCAACTTTTTGAGAGTTCCTCTTTGCGACTGCTCGGTCTCACATTGACTGCTGACCTGAGATTGAACAAATACATTGAGTCAATAGCTTCGTCCACCGCAAGGAAAGTTGGCTCCCTGTGCCGCTACAGGAAATTTTTCTCGCCGGAGTCGATCCTTCAAATCTACAAATCAACCATTCGCCCTTGCATAGAGTATTGCTGCCATATATGGTCTGGTTCCCCTTTTGGGTGTCTCTTGTTTCTTGATAAGATCCAGAAACGGATATGCAATGTAATTGTCCCTGATCTGGCATCTCGTCTGCAGCCATTCTCCTACAGACGTGTCGTTGTCTTTTTTTACAAATACTTTCATGGTAACTGCTCCGTGGAGTTGCTTTCGCTGGTTCCCAAACTTCATGAATTTAAGCGTTCTATTTGGCTGGCATTTCACTCACACACATTCACTGTCGAAACTGTTAACTGTAGCCGTCTCTTCATACTCCCTATAGTTTAATGTCTTGAATACCTCTCAACTGTGGAACTCCTTCATTTCTTGTTTCCTGATAGCTATAATCTCCAACTATTCAAATTTAATGTAAATCGACGTTTTCAGGTGCCTTGATCTATCCCCTATCATTATCTTCATCCTTTCCTCTATCACTCCTATTTGTTCTCGCTCCAAATCTCTGTAATCCATTGCGTGCAAGTGGCTTCCCGCCTTTCTTGGGGTGAAACGCTTAAAAGAAATAAAATAACTATCACTATTTCCATAACAAATGTTCAATGAACTCCTTTAATTGCCACAGTTTAGATCTTTACAATTCGGACATACCATGTTACTTCCAGAGTATCGAACCACTCTAATTTCTTGCGTGTTTCTTAGAACTTCAACTTTGATTAAGAGATCCAGATGTGGATTGCTTCCCAGCACATTACAATCTTATCCTCATCAAATATAAGTGTGAGTCGTTACCTGTCCTCGTCGTGCACATAATCTTTACTTCGTGTCACCTTTTTCATTAACATCTCGAACTTAATTCCTAATTACCATTTTAACTGTAACGCTCTACCATAAGAGGCTCTCAAGCCTTGTATTCTTTTAGAAAACTTCTCATGTGTGTTGACGTTAATATTTTGTTCGGTTATTTTTGGTCATTAATCTTTAGTAGAAAATTCGCAAGTTAATTTTGTGTTGTTTTTTTAAGAGTTCTAAAACCTTAATTATATTTTCTTATCGACTAAAACGTGGGTTTTATATTACTTTCCATTACTTTTGTCTGCTTTGCCAACTTAAATCTATTACTATCAGGAGTTCGATTTTTTCTATAAACGCAGCTTCATTGATTTTGGTAATATTCACAAAGGATTTTAGAATATTTCTAAATATTTCAGAACATTCTGTGAAAAAAGTTTTTTTTTTTACTCAAATATAGACATTGTGTTATTCACGTAGAAACGAATGATGTCAAAATGCGAACACCGTTTTGGAAAACGTATTTAAAGCCAGATAAATGATTCCTTCTGATATTCTAATAGAAAAAGGTTTGAATTACGTCTGAATTGAATTTCTTCTTTATATTCATTTCTCTGTGCTCTTAGTATTTGTTTTGATTTCACGACCGAATCAAACAGAAATTAAGTTTGACTCACATACATAAATATTTTCCACAGGGTGTTATATTCAAAATGACACTTGACAAAAAAAAACAAAATAACAATAAAACAAAAGTTGTATATGCATTTTCTTTGAAGTCGCAATATTCATTACTTAGAGTTACATTCATTTCATTTTTTATTTAATAATGTAAATAAATATGACCATCTCATTTGATGCAAAAAATGTGTCATACCTTATAAGTAATATAAAACAATTTGCATCCGTTTGAGATTCTAGAAAATTTCATAAAATTAATTTAGGTGGGGTAAAAGATGTAAAAAAATATTTTTAACAAGATTTTCATGAAAATTAGACAATTATTTGATTTTTACAAGAATTTCCAAATTAATGGGTTTTCCAACTTATTTTATTCTATTCTGCGACTGAGATGGATATAACAACATGACAAATATTTTTTAAGAACTAAAATCGAAAGAGGATAGGTTTCAAAAAATTCATGAAAAAGGCCTAGAAGTGGCTCGCCACATAAAAATCTTTAAATCCTGAAAATTTATCCTTCTAATTTTTGGTTTGGTTTTGTTTTTTTTCACAAATCAACCTCAATGGGTCATTTAATGCCGACAACTTTTTTTTTTCCTGGTAATATTTTTTTTTGTCAAAAATCTATTTTGGAAATATTTTTAAAATCAATTGTATTGCTGGTAAATATATATGTTTTTTTTTTTCAAAAACTTGTTGCTGGTAATATTTTTTTCAAAAAAATATTATTAATTTTTTCAAAAAAATTTATTTCTGGTAATAATTTTTTTTAAAAGTATTTCATCTATTAAAAAATTTTTTTTTTTTACATTTTCATTTCAGTTTAACTATTTGCCTATAGCTGGGACCCTAACAGGTGGATACTCCACCCCGGGTGGGAGTGGACCTGGGAACACCAGCAATTAAGAGGTGGTTCCACGCTCCTCAAAAACCTCCTGATTAGAGGCCTTGCTGTTGGACGTAGTTTATTGTCTTCCCAATGGACGCCGATGTAGTTTATCGTGATACCCAGGACGGCTAAAAGAAATGATGTTGACAATGAGGATAACGTTATAAGTGAAACAATCATTATTGATCTATTTATTCAGTTCAAGAGGACAAAATCTATAACATTGAGGCCTGATATAAATTAGAAAATTCAAAAAAAAATTGTTTATTGAAACTAAATATACAGCAGATGTCAAATTATTGAAACAATTAATTTCAATGATTTGTTTAAAGGCTAAACAAGGATTATGACAATGAACTATTTAACCCCCGCATATAAAACCGTTTCAGCTTTGGTAAATTTGAAAAACATCTGCAAAAATTAAGTCTAATATGCAAAAAAAATTTTCTAAAAACGAACATTTTGGATAGCTCTCGACTTTCAGATATATTTAAAATATTTATTCTTAAAGAGTAAATGTATTTTTTAGATTTTTTTTTTATACTGTATTTTATATTAAAAAGTTTCATTGATACTAATCAACTATCATTTTTAAAGGATTGTTTAAATCAATCGTATATTTTTATTTATAAGGAAAATGAAAAAAAGGTTACAGAGAAGGATGGACACAAGAGCAAAAAGAAATGAAAGAAAATGGATCAAAAGAAGGATATAAAAATAGATCAGGGCAATGAAAAACGTTGATTGAAAATTAAATTTGAATAGTTGAAAATTAAAGCTATCAGGGAAAAACAGGAAAAAAAGGGAGTTCCACAAGCGAGACTGTTTTGTGAGACATGAATAATAATAAGAAGAGACGGTCACATTTAACAGTTTTCGATTTGATTTTGTGAGAGCGTTCTCAATTTCAAAATAGAAAATTAAATTTATGAAGTTTGTACGAGCAAAAATAGCTCATTAATCATTAATAAGAAAAGCAATTAATGAAGAAAAAGAATAGAGGGAGGCAACGGCACGTCTGTGAAGAGAGACTGCAGACGAATGGAAGATTTCATCAATTACATTGCATATCCGTCTCTGTATCTTAAAAAGAAATGACAATAAAAATAAGAAGCACCAGACCATATATGGCAGCATTACTCCATGCAAAGAATGAATCAAATTTGTAGATTTGAAGGATCGAAAAAACACAGAAAATTTTCATTATCGACTAAGAAGCCAATTTTCTGATACATATCATTTACAATTAGTATGTAATTAAGTTTCTGAATGTTTATAAATGTGATTTGATCAAAAAGTTCATAATTTACGGAACAGAGGTCTTTCTTGAACTTTGATTATTTTTTTTATTAATGTTCATTCACTATCAGAGTCATTAGTTACTAAAGAGAAACTGAATGTTTCGCATGATATAAATGTTAGTCAGGGTATGGGGTGAAGATCATCAAAATGTGAAGGATATATATCGTTTGACTCTTGACTTGAGGTTAAAATTGTGGTGTTTGTGGAAGCATAAATGTGCGAGTGTTCCACAGTACAGAATATTTATTGGAAAAATCTGTCTTAGGTGTAAAGCTTTGAACAAGTAAAACTAAAGAATGAAGTTCGTCTGCACATTTGTCATGTTGATAGAATAATAGTAATTTCGTAACGTTGCGTCTGCGGGAATGAGACTTCCGGGTGAAAAAATAAAACACCCCCACAAAGCCGCCAGAATGGCCTTGAACTCTATCAAAAGGTGTTAAGTTAATCATATGGCTTCAGAAGTTCAGACAAAGCCAATAATCCGGCACGGTTCTGAAATCATGAAGTGGCATTTCTCCCTTATTACTTTAAATCATTAATATTCTCAAATAACATATCACCTAAATAAACGCATCTAAAATATCAATAAATTTACTTAATTTCATACTAAATGAATTTCCATATATTTTACTTCATAGTTATAATAGTGAAAAAAGTCTGTAACAAATTAACTGCGCGGCTTTTCTCATATAATAAACTTTATGAAATGGACAAAGTCCGTCAATTATTTTAAGACATTTTTAATGTTTATACATTCTTTTTATACATACAAATATTGAAGGAAATGTTCTGTTTTATAATAAACAATATTAAACAACATTTACCGGCCTGAATATCCGAGAAATTTTCATAGAACATATTCGTCCCCCAACAGGAATCAAACCTGTATCCTATACGGAACCGTCACAGAGCCTGACGTGCTTTTAACAGATTGGGCTATTTATGAGACAATTTGTTCGGATAGCAAGGTCGATTTTATTTCTTTAAACTACAAGTTTCCATGATTATCTCACGGACATTTATATCTACTCATGGCGTATCCAAATTTAAACAAATGATGTCACACATTATTAAATGGACAAAGTCCGACAATTATTTTAAGACGTTTTTCTGTTTATACATTCTTTTTATAGATACAAATATTTAAGTTTTGTTTTCGTCTCAATTTCATGGTCTTAGTTATTTCTTTTTTTATCCCTTATTTCCCCTTGGCCATTGGTTTGTTCAATTACAAGCCAAAATACCTACGGTTTTTCTAAACGAGTATAACTATTTATATTATTATAATGGCACATCAATCTAAATGACGGTTCCGTATAGGATACAGGTTCGATTCCTGTCGGAGGACGAATATTTTCTATGAAAATTTCTCGAACATTCAGGCTGTTAAATGTTGTTTAATACTGTTTATTATAAACGGAGCATTTCTTAAGTCTTTGTATCTATAAAAATAATGTATAAACATGAAAATGTCTTAAAATAATATGGCTTTTTTCATTTCAAATATCTTCCCGAACATTTTCGGACTAAATGGTTTTTTTTTTTTTTTTATCTGGTTTTTAATGAGGTACGCTCAAGCCTTCTTCAGGTGTTTGGAATGTCGAACTGAACCCTTTATTTCGCTTGCTGGGGTAACTGATCTGGTTCCACGTGCAATGTCTAATGGATGTCAGTTATCAGTTATCTCCTGTTAATTCTCCTTTGCAAGTTCTCCACTGCCTTAACCAGGTATTGAACTCACACTTTTTGGGTCCTGTCACTGGATCTAACTAACGCCTTATCCACTGTGTTTTGACTTTACCTTTTTCTTTATAAACTTGGATGTTTGTGTTTAATGGTAATGGAATTTTTTAACACAGGGGGATGATTTACAAAAAGTTTTTAAAAAATAATCATTAATTAAAAAGTTTTTTTTTTCCGCAGATTTTTAAAAATCAAATTTTCTCAACCTAAAATTATAGTGCTCCAGATAACCAATCACACCCAATTGTTGATCGCTTGCTAGTTGATTTCATACACATTCATTACAAGAAAATCGAAAATATAATCTTCTGCTTCTTCATGAAACGCGAAAGCATTAATTTTCATGGAGACATCTACGATTGTAACCAGAGACTGCAACTACCAATGAACCTGATCAAAATTACAGTGGTCACACATCGCTATCGCATTTTTATTGTTACGCCCACTAATCAATAGTAACTTAAACAGTCGCGCATGGCAACCTCATCAAGACAGTGGATTTAAATTAATTGCTCAACCCACCTTGACAATTAATGATCTAACGCAATCACCATTGAAGTTATTTGCAATTCAAGAACTCATTATTCTGGGTGGTTCATTCTCAAATTCTTTAATTTCTATTTTCAGTTTTATATTATCACTCACTCTCTTGAACCTCTTAAACATTGCTTTCCCCTCTTTCTTCACTGATAAGATTAATTATATGATGACGGACTAGAAAACCAAAAAAACCACTAGTATTTTTTTTACATTATTCATTTTAAATTCCTCATCTTTATAAGCACTATTTATCACAATTTTCGGTCCTTCAAAAATTAAAATTCTGAGATGAGAAGAATTTGTATATTTTTTAAATTATTCGGCAATATTATCCTCAGTTTGTCGCCATATATTTGAATTAACAACGTTTCGGTCCTTCAGTATCGGTGTATATTTCTGAAATGAGGTATTTTTCGACACTATTAATATTATTCGAACTATTGTCCTCATTTTTGTCGCCATATTTATCACAAGTTTAGAAAGAAGTATAAAGAAAATATTTCTGAGATGAAGGTATTATGTACGCTATTTATATTATTCGGACTATTGAAAGAACCGAAATATAGTTCTAAATCAACAAAAAAAAAAAACATAAAAGATTATTGCTTTTGGTTTGGTTTATTTTGTTTAACGGCATATCAACCTCAATTTTTTATTTAACTAATATTTTTTAGTATATATTTATGAATAGAAATGTATTCTTAAAGATTCGTTTGGTTTATTTTCTTTAACGGCATAATCAACCTCAATAGGTCCATTTAATGGCGACAACATTTTTACGATATATTTATGAATACAATATGTATTCTTTGGTTTAGATTGGACAGTTTATTTTGATTTACGTCAAAAAATACCTCAATTGATGACTTAATTCAAACAACAAATTTTAGGATAGATTCGCATGAAAGAATATGTATTCTTTTGAGGAAATTGGTTTGCTAAGTTTGGTATCAACGTCAATGGGTTATTTAATGCCGACAACATTTTTTATTGCTGGTAATATTTTGTTTTGATAAAAACTGCTTCTATAAAAACTTTCAAAATTGTAATGGAAATAGATTTTTTCAAAAAAAATTGCTGTTAATAGTTAACTATGGGCCCATGCGAAGAACCCTAAGAAGGTGCTACCACCCAAAATAGGGGTGGACCTGGGAAAGTCAATTAAATAAAAAAATGCTCCTCAAAACATCTTTGTCAAAATCTTGCAATGGACGTAGTTTATCGTCTTACCCAGGACGCGGATGCAGTTTAACGTCTTAACCAGGACGGTGTGTGTACAATCATCGTGTGTGTAGCGTCGTGTGTGTGTCAGTGCATATATGTGTGTGTGTGTGTGTGTGAATACCAGATGGTGTGCGTGCGTGCGTGTGGATAATAGAATTGTTAATCGATTAGCCGGGTTACAATTCCAGTTGGTGTCGTTAAATTCCTGTACACGCAAATACCTTTGGAAAACGTAAGAGTCCACTTCTTAATTAGTAAAACTTGTATAATTAAACAATTATTATCTCATTTTTTTTTTTAAATGTTTACTATCTAAAAATATTTCCTGGCTTTGAATAGCCTGCAGAGTTGATAAGCCGTAGAAAACGATTCCATCAAATAATATTTATTTTATCTTCACATTTGGCTCTTATCTGAAAACAAGATGGCTAACTCTCCCATTTTCTTTACTTTCATTTTATTCTGTTCGTCTGGCTTAATTTTGCTTTTTTTTCCTCCATATTCTTTATCTCTGTGATTATGGTATAAGGAAATATGCGTGCTTTTGGGTTCGTTTGTCTTATTGTTGACAATATTTAATTCTGTAGACAATATCTGAAAACCACTTTTCCGAACTCTGATATTCATCGGTTTTGGAATGGTAAGGCCTATAGACAAGCTGAATATTATCCGTAGAAGAATTAGCAGACCAAAATACTGTTTTCAAAGAATAAACAAAGAGAGATAACTCTAAATGTCTAGCTAGTAGGAGTATTAAGTTTCGAGTGAGGGGCGTGGTTTGAAACAAAGCCGTTGGGGTATTATAACGTTCACTCTTCCCTAACAGACGTAGTGGACGACAGCAGAAGCTGATTACTTAATAAATGCCATGTTTTGCACCAAACATGATATTTAGTATACAGGCGGCAGCCATGAAAAAAAAAACCTGGTTTTCACTATTTTCGTTTATGAGTATTTCGTATAAGAAATTTTGTTTGGGTATTCATTTGAAATAAGACAAAGCTATTAGATAATTACGTTAAATATTACTGTTACTAAACGCTAATGTGGATAATTTGTATTTTCTTTCGAAATTGTTATTTTGTGAATATTATTAATGTATCCTTATCTAGCTACGAAAATCAGAATCATTGACGAAACCGAAACTTGGAAATAAATGTTATTGTATTTACAGAATGTGCCTAAAGGTTTATTCTTTCGTAATTACTCAGAGAAAATATTATATTCTTTGAGTAGCCATGAACTATCGATTATCACTTTCTTTGTAGCATCAATTATGACAATATTGTCAAGGGATTTTACGGAGTTGTAAATACGAAGAGAATGTCTAACAGGATATTATTGGCTTCCTTCTGGCGTGATTTTAAAATGAGATTCTAAATCTATTATCGTTGTCGGCTCACAATACTTGCTAAGAATGGCTCATAATAATTTGTAATATGAAAAAACATGGCGCATTATATTCATGTTTTTGTAAAATCAATGGAGTTTAAATTACAACAGCTGCCTTTTTCGAGATTATCCACAACTTCCCGTCCCTTGCATTTTTAAGCGATGCTTGACTCTTTCCCGCCCATCTGTTCCCAGTCTGTCATCCATTCACAAGCATATTCGATGTGTTACTCTATTTGCATCAGCACTTATGTCATGTGAATTCTAAATTCTCCAAGGCATCATTTCTCATTACGTTTTTAAAAAAAAGTTTCCTATATGGGATTATTTTTAAGAAGAGGTATATTTTTTATACTTCCAATTTTCTTTAAAATTCCCACGTTGATTGTATTTTCAATTGATGATAGTTTCAGGAAAATCGCTGTCTACCAAACATTTAAAAAAAAAAGGCTCTTTTAGGCAGGTTAGTTACTACTTTCCTGTCTTAATATTACATATTTTCTGTAAGTATCAAATTCTCCAAGGCCACGTTACTAATTAAGTTCTAGAAATTTCATTTATTTCTTTTTTATTACAAGTGTGTATGCTTCCATTTTCTTTAAAAAAAAATAATTGGTACTCATCTGTTCATTCCATGGTATTATCAATGTCTTTCTAATATTTCAGTTCCACTTTGCATTTGAGTGAATTTTCCAACACTTACAGTCACATAACAGGACTAATATTACACAGCATTTTAGCACTTCTCAAGAAAAGAAATTAGAAGAGAGATAAGCATAGAGGGGGAAATAAAGATTAAAACGATGAGAGAGAAACGACCAAAGAGAGAGAGAGAAAGAGACAGCAACGAAAAAGAGAGAACGACAGCGACGAGAGGGAGAGAATGACAGAAAAATTCGGAGAGGGAGAGAAAAAAAACTAGATAAAAAAAGACCGAGAGAAAAAAGAGAGAGAGAGGGAAAGAGACGCGGGAGAGGGAGACAGAAATACTTTGAAGACGGGATTGACACTGAGAAGAGAGATTTGATGTCAGTGTTAGAGAGAAAAAAAAAAAGACGAAAACCGAGATAGAGATTGCGAAACCGAGAGAGGAATGGTGAAACCGAGAGTGACAGAAGGAAAAATTCTGACTTAGAGAAAATGACAGAAGATGAATTTCAAGAGAGAGAGAGAGAAGATTAAACCAATAGAGAGAGGAAGCGAAACCGAGAGAGATAGAGAAGGCAAAACCGCGAGAGAGAGAAAGCGAATCCGAGAGAGGGAGAGCGAATCCGAGCGAAAGAAAGCGAGACTGATGGAAAGAAAGTGAAGCCGAGAGGGAAAGTGAGAGAGAGAATAAGAAATCGAAATCGAGAGTGAGAGAAAGAGGAAGCAAAACAGAGAGAGAGAGAGAGTGAGATAGAGAGAAAACGAATCCGATAAAGCGAAATTTTAGAGAGAGAGAGAAAGCGAAACTGGAAGAGAAAGAGATAAAGAAAGCGAAACCGGGTGAGGGAGAGAAAATGAAAGCGAATGAAAGAGAGAGAAAGCGAAAGCGAAAGAGAGAGAGAGAGAGAGAGAAAGCCAAACACCGAGTGAGAGAGAGAAATCGCAGGTGAAAGAGAGGGAAAACGAAACAGCGAGAGAGAGGGAGAGAGTGAGTGAAAGCGAAACAGTGAGAGAGAGAAAGCTTACATAGACAGCGGTGCGATCATGAGTAAACAAAAAATCCCTGCATAGGTTTATTATTGGCGAACACAGGCTTAAGGAAATGCATGCTGATGAAACAGTGTTGATAGTAGACAAAGAAAGCAAGGTGTCGGAACACTTAGAGAAGATAATAAACGATAAGCGAGAAGAACTATTTATACATCAACTGCAAGACGACAGAATATATGCTTTTCAACCAGAATAACAGACTACAATACGAACAACGAATTGGAGATATTAAAAATCAAGTAGGAACATTTAAATATCTGGGAAGTGTCTTTTTAACAAAGAACAGAGAATGTGACCCAGAAATCCGAAGTCGGATTGGAATAGCAAAATATGCTTATCAAAGAATTAAACTGGAAAATTCGTTATAAGCCAAAGTAAGAATGCTTAACTGCTATCTAATATAAAATCTCCTATGTTGCAGTGAAAGTTGCACTTCAGAGATGAAAAAAAAAGACGTAAGGTAGGTACCACGCCGAGATCGCTAAAAAAAGAGCATAGCATAATGAAAAAGACGCCAAACTTGACGAAAATTTTGTTTTCGTCAAGTTTGGCGTCTTTTTTCATTAAGAATATGCATTTTAAAAGCGATTTTTACCTACTAAAAACACAGATGTTCTACAGAAAGATGAGATTAACATGAACTGAACATATGTGTAACGAGGAAGTTTAAATATAATAAAAAACAAAACAGGCGCTTATTCTTACAATCAGAGACAGATGAATTTTCTAAGATATGAAGAAAGCCGGTTTGATGAATTTTAAATTCCCAGGACATATGGAAGGCTGATGAGGGAGTCAGGGGGATAGTGTAAAGACAAACCTTACTAAGAACTACTAAGATAGGAATCTGTGGAGATCCATGGTCACGCACGTCCTGAAATTTCTCGGTATAAAAGAATAAAAAAAGAACAAGCAGTTTTTAATCTGACTGAGAATTAAGAATGCATAAAAAACGGAGTGAGACAAGGTTCGATTTCTTACCAAATTTCTTTAATCTGTTGAGCCGATTGGCAAGAAGATACAGATTAATTTTCTTTGGAAATGCAAAGCATAACAACGCAGATGACAGTGTGTTCATAGCAGATACTGAAAGAAATATGAAAGAATTTTGTGGCATGTTAGTTGAGAAAATGAAGTGAAAAAAAATACATGTATACAGACAGTTGCATTTTAAAATCCGACATTTGACAAAAAAAAACTAAATAAAAAGAAAAAACAAAAGTGAAATATGCAAAATTTTGACAGTTTATTTAGCAATAGTTAGATTTGCATACTACATTATTTTTCAATGTAACCACCGCTGGCGGCGACGACTATCTCAATCTTTTTTTTATTGTCCTCTCTCCTTAATAGTTTTCTCAAACTGTCTAACATTTTATTTGTGGCTTTATTGTCTTGCTTGGTGTGAAATGATTTTAAAAAAATGTTTATTATAATAATAGGTGTCGCAATATAACAAATCCGAAGCCACTTCAAATCAGGAAAAACATACTAAGGAATCGTAAATTGTGCTTAGACAGTGAAGAGTGGTTGATTTATATTTAAATTTAATTTTTTCTAAATGACATAACACATGACATATATATATATATATATATATATATATATATATATATATATATATATATATATATATATATATATACGTTGCCCGTGCTTGATTCAAAAATCATACGACTCATACAGCACTCCCTGTCACTTGACTTAAAATATATTTGCCCTTCCTTGCCTTTAAAGGAGTGCCCTTTGTCGTGCTGATGTTGCTACATGCCTTACTTCTTGCCTATCTCACACTGTTAATTTTTCTCAGATCTATACTAAACATTAAATCTGTTACGAAAAAAGAACTAAACAAAATGAACACAAAACGATCAGCTTTAAAAAAGGATTCGTAACTGGAATAACCGAATGAAAATAGAATGTTAACAACAGATACTTTTTCACACCCAACCCAGTTCTGCGGAATCAGAATCAACGCTAAGTTTAAGCAAGCGAATGAGCCAATTGGAATAAAGTGTCATGCAGATTTAATTTTTTCCCACTTGTGACGAATACAGTTATCGATGTTTTTTGCATGCTAGCTAACATTCGTGTCAGTAAGTTGTTGCTTCTCACGCTGGCCAATAGAATCTTCCTGCCTATTCGTGGCAGCCAGCTATAGGCTCTCACTCTAGCCAGTAGAAAATGGCCGCAAGCTACATGAAAATTGCCGTAGAAGCATGAAAAAATCAATCATTTCCCGAAGCGATGGGAGTTGGGAAATGCAAAGTCGGTCTTGGCCTTCCCGCTAAATTGGAGCATGTGCATATAAATTTTGGTGCAAATCCGTCGAAAATTGTGGTCGTGCATTCGTTACACACACACACACACACACACACACACACACATACATCCTGCCTTTTATATATATATATATTTTCTATTGGAGTGTGACGTCCCTAAACACAGCCTTCCCTCGCTCCTCGCTGCTTCGTTCGGGTGTCGCCGCTCCAAACGTGACGTCCGCCTGTCGCGTCAGTCGTGTTGTCTCGTCCTGTGACGACCAATTGGCTTGGTATCGGTCGCGGCACCCAAATGTGACGTTCTAACCTTTTGGTGATTCGGATGGGAGTCTGGTTAGATTCGATATCAGCCTCGTCGTTCCCAACTCGCTTCCAACGTCTGGTTACCAAAGTAACTGCATTGATCTCCAGTCTGCCTACCCACGTTGTGAATTGATCTTAAGCAGACGAAATCAATCAGTAGTTGGGGCCGTAATGCAAATCGGGTTCAAACGGTGGTGACACCGCACAAATATGCATAAAAGAAAATAAAATGATAACTCAAAAATTCAAGGTATCAAAAAAAAGGATAACAAACTTTATGTCTAGTTGTTAGATACATAGGACTGCGTCTATCTCTCGACCCGTTCTATGGATTGTGACACGTTGTTTTCCGTTAGGCGAGTTTTAACGCTTCAAGTTGTTTTGCTCTTTTAGAAATTGGTTTTTCGGTGTGTCTTCGGGCGAAAGTCGAAAAAAACTTATTTTGGTGGTCTGGATCTAAGTCGCTCTTCAAAATAATTGTTCTTGGATTGAAGAGGAATCCGGAATTTGCGCGAATCTTGGTCAGCCAATGCGAGGCTGGAACTCTCTGCTGGAACTGTCTCGAACTGAACTAAACCCAACTGGAACTGAACTGGAACTGTCTGATTTCTGCTCGCTGCGACTTTGCTTATATGGACGCCGACCAAAACCGGGGTGGGTTTGTCGGCGGCAGGGGTTCCTCGATAATTCTAAATACATATCCACTTCTCTTATTTTTGGTTAGGAATTTTCCCTTTTTTTCCATTTTTGGGAGCCTTTCTCTTACTCCCACCTTCTCACCATACTTCAGAGGGGCGTGAATTTCCCTCCCCACTTCTTCGTGGCAACCTCTCATACCCATCCTCTAGATGGGCGGCGACAGCTTCCTCCTTGCGTCACGTGATCACCACTCGACCAATGATGTCTAGTCGGGCGTGTACGATCCCGCGGCTTTGTTTCAGGAAAAAAAAATATCTTCCTGAACAAAAAAAAATTATCTTTATTATTATTCATTCTTTGGTACACATTTCTGATAACATAGTTTTATTATCGCAGGCTAAAGATGTTCTGTCGAAAGAAAACGGTCAGTCGCCACCTCGTGTAAAATTTTCGTCAAATTAATTTTTCATATCTATCCAAAGCCCTGTAGTCCACTTGTTTTTTGTCAATTATCAAAACAACATTTTCAATTGGATTTTTCTTTGGCTAGTCGGTCTGTGGTTTGCTTATCAGATGCCTTCTCGCATTAGCGGTTTGTTTATGTATCCCCGATAACACCAGCCCGTCGCCAGAACACACCTGATTCCCTTATCCACTGAGAATTTTTTTTGCCATTGTAATGACACTCTTCGCCATTTGTTACTTATCAAAATATCCTTTATCCATTGTCTCTTAGTCGTGGGCGTTCTACTTATCATCCACGCTTTGGGTCTCGCCTCTCTCTTCCTTTCTTTCCTTTCTTTTCTTTTTTTTGCCTCGGTAAATGGTGGCACAGGAGGCAGGACATGAAAGACGATTTATAACTCCGTCTTTACGTTTTCACTTCACTGGCAAAAAAACAATTTAAGCGTAAAATACCTTTTTTCAAAAAAAATAACAATATGAAACCAAATAAATTATTTTAAAGCAAGTAATTAATTTCTGATTTAAAGAAAAATAATTACTTGTGTTAATTTGATGAAACACATAGACAATATATCTATTTTAATAAATAGTGGAATGTCCATCCTATAATTATTTTCTCTTTAAAAAAAAAATAGCTTTGGAAATAATTCCCTCCAACCATCTGGAAGGACACTTCAAAATCTCATTCGGCAAAGAAGAGACCTCCAGTCATATTCTTGAGAAATCTAGAACCCCTGAGATGAGAGAATTCCTTCTTATCTGAGAAGGATTATTTATAATTTGAAAATCGATCATTAAAATTGTTTGACACAAAATGTATGTTCTTAATATTGGTCTTAAAGAACATTTGCTGCCTATATACACATACTCCTGTTTCTTGTAACTATAATTAATTCTTGTTCCATAACTGTTCCTTTTAGAATGTACCAGCGTAAAAAGAGTATTCTAGATCTCAGGTCCAGAATTGTATTTAGGGATGTAGATTCTAATACCATTTTCCGTGATGTATTCTATGTATATGTTTGCCCTCATCCTCTAGATATCTGGCTAATCCCATTCCGAAGTGTGTTCTTTGTGTATAGAAAGTCAGCATGTCCCTCAGGTTATATATTGGCATACTGATCCGATCTCCAAGTCAGTCTGTCCCTGACTAGCGTTAGTAACCGTCGTTAACCTTGCTGAACAAACTCACCACGTCCAGTTTCACCATCTAGTTGGATTGGATGGAAGCACCTTTGATTATTTATATGAGGTGGAGTGACTTTTCTAATAATGGGTAATTTATATTTACAAGAAAGCGATTCGGAGGATGGTACACAGAGCCTTGACAGCTAACAATCGGCCTGAGCGGAATACCCTTTTGTAAATTTTGGGAAGATCGTATATGTGATGCACCTTGGTGTAACGCTGCGACAACTCCCTGTATGTCTTAGATGAGAAGTGACCCTTGTTCCAAACACCTGAAGAAGGCCGGAGCGTTCAACGGTCGTAACGTTGTAATAAATGTGGCGACAAAGATTATGACAATACTCCAAATAATGTAAATAGTGTACATAATACCTCATCCCAGAAATATAGACAGATAGTGAAGGGCCGAAACGTTGTGATAAATATGGCAACATAGATGATGACAATAGTCCGAATAATGTAAATACTGTACATAATACCTCATCTCGGAAATAAAGACAGATACTGAAGGGCGGAAATGTTGTAATAAATATGGCGACCAAGATGAGGATAATAGTCCAATTAATGTTAATAGTACCTCAATGGTTAATGCAGACAAAATGTTTACTTCTGGTAATATTTTCCTTCAAAAATCTATTTCAGGTAATATTTTTAATCTTTTCATAATATATTGCTGATAATATTTTTCAAAAAATATAATGCTGGTGATATTTTTTTAATGTATTGCTGGTAATAATTTTTCCTTCAAAATTCTTTTGCTGGCAATATGCTTTTTTTTTATTCTTACAAAGTATTTCTGGTATTAAATCCCACTTTTACACTTTCATAGTATTTTTCACTTTGGGAATTTAAGAGATTTTTTTTTCTTGTCCGATTTATTTTTAGTAGTTGAAGTGTCCATACTTACTATGCTCTTCATTATATTAGCGCTTTGTTTCTTTTCATATTTTGTTCTTTGAAAGTCTTTTGTTTTGTTTGTGTTTTTGATCGGGTTTCTTCAGATGTTCCATTAGACTCTTTTGATGGTCTTTGGATGATGACCATTCCTTTGTCTGAGATGGGATAGAGTTTTGTTCATCTATGTCCATTTCTTTTGGTTCTTCAAGGATGTACTGGGTTGATTTATTTTTTATGCACTTTTTGATTCTCTTGGGAATGTCCAGACAGTTCTATTTCTTGAAGAGTTTTTGTACTTTGGATTGTGATTTTCGGAGTTAATTGTTTTGTACATATAGATTCTTTTTGTTTGTAGTTGAAAGGATAGGAATTGTTTTGCCTATGGAAGTTTAATTATATGTAATATACTACATTTTAGTAGTTCGATTATTATCCATTTATTAGCATTGAAAGATCTTGGATTCTTATTGCATTTTTCTCTTGGATGTCATTTTGGTGATTTGATATTTTAGCGATATTTCCATATGATGTTTGGGAGTGAATAAAATGTTTTGCGTGTATTTTATTCTTATTATTTCTTTTTTCCAGATGGTACACTCTTTAGAGTTTGCTGATTATTTTTTGGGGGTGGGGATATAAAGGAGGGTCTTTCACAGGGTGACTCTTCATGATCAGACACAAGTTTCCCACGTTTCGGCCGTTTTACGCTCCGGCGTTCTTCAAGTGCTTAGAATGTCGAACTGAATCGTTTATTTCAAGGACACATGGCACAATGGATGAAGGCTTTAGTTAGATCAAGTGACAGGACCCAAAGTGTGCGAGTTCAATACCTGGTAAAGGCGGTGTAGAACTTGTAGAGGGGAATTAACAGTAGATAACTGATAACTGACATCCATTATAAATGGCACGTGGAACTAGAACAGGCCTCTGATCGGAAGGTTTTGAGGAGTGTGGAACCACCTCTTAATTTGTGTTGTTCCAGGTCCACCATGACCCGCGGTGGTAGCACATGTTAGGGTAACTGCTATGGGGAAATAGTTTCCTCCTTCCCCCAAAGCGACGTCTGAATACTTGTTGCAAGTGAATAAAATGTTTTGCGTGTATTTTATTCTTATTATTTCATTGGACTTTTTCCAGATGTTACACTCTTCAGAGTTTGCTGATTTTTTTTTTGATTTTTTTATGTTTGGATATAAAGGAGGGTCCTTCTCAGGGTGACACTTCATGATCAGACACAAGTTCCCCACATCTTCCACAGACTGATGCTCTCGCACAAAGATTTTGTAGATGACCAAATTTATGACATTTGTGACATCTATGGGGATTAGGAATGTATGCCTCTATCTTGACAACTAAGTATCCTATCTTTATTTCTTTAAGCAGAGTTGGTTTATTGAATGTCAAAATGTATGTGTTTGTGTTTATTGATGTGCTATTTCTTTTTATTTGTATTATTTTGATGTCTGTTACTCCTAGATTTTTTAAGGTGTCATTTCTAATTACTTCTGCTGAGCAGAGTGACAGCTCTGGGAATTTTATTACTTCCTTAGATGAATTAAGAAATTGGTGGGGTTAAGCCTTTTACTTTATTGTCGTCTATTTGCTTTGTCTTTGGTAATTTTTCTGCATCGTTTTTTGGCTTTTTCTTGAATTACAAGTGCATTATATATTTTTAATTTTTTTTTAGAGATTTTCGTTCAATCATGGCCGATATAACCCTTTGCAACACAAAAGGAGACACTTGACATTTCACCATCTAGTGATTCGATAACTAAAGTTGGAAATTTTTCTTGTAATATTTCGTTTTCACTTTCACTTTCAGAAGTCTTATGTTGTCTCTTGCTTCGTTTATAAGAGATAGAGATATAATTTTGAATTTTGTATTCACCGTCTATGTTCCCCTCCCACTTCCTTCTTAAAGGGCGCTATCAAGAGGGACTAATCCCATCCACTCTGACCCGCCAGACCAACGCAGAGGGTATAGCTGTGATGAAAGTAGATACGAGCGCCCGCATTCTCCCACCATATCTACCCAATTATAAAATGGTGCAAGGATTCAGAGCCGTGTCGGGGCCACTATCTATGATCCCAAATAGCCCTTGCCACTATGTGACTAGCCGATTGGAATGGATTCGGCTATTCCATCCGGCCGTCTATCCCAGGTAGGGAACAAAGTGACGTGTTGTGGATGCTCTTGGTCATTTCATACCGGATTAGGCGTCACTCAGTCACTAGTACTCCGTTCTCAAGCAACACAGGTCGCCTGTCACGGCAAACAGGTGGCCCTATTGACGGGATTTTTTATTTTTTGCAATCGGTTTTTGTGAGATTTAATATATTGCAATTTTTATAGCTCGTATTATTATAAAAACCTATCTTTTCACTTTCTTAGTATTCAGACGTCGGTTCGGCGAAAAGAGGAAACTATTTACCCAGAGAATTTACCCTAATATGTGCTTCCATCACGGGTCATGGTGGACCTGGAACAACACAAATAAAGAGGTGGTTCTACACTCCTCAAAACTTGCGGCTGGATACAGCTTATCGTCATACCCAGGACAGAGACAGCGTTAGTAGGGTAACTGAAGTTCCAACATTGTAGACCCACAGCATGACTCGAAGGTTTGTCAACCCCCAGCAAAAAAATGCCCTTCTAATTCCAGGCTATTGTTATTTCGGAATATCTCCTAATTATCTTAACAACTAAACTATGTTGATTCCTCTAACCTCCATACGTCCAACAGAAATGCCTTTTGAATAATAAAAAAATACTTCGTTTCCCTGAAGATGATCTTTACACTGACAATTAACCAGACACAAAGAAAATATTTTCACTGCATTTCGTATTACCTCACTATGTTTTTTTTTTTTTTCATAGCCGTACACCTTTTACTTTCTTTTGGATTCCACGGCCGCATCACGTTGAAAAACTGGATCATGTACTATCACTAAATTTAAGAAACTTTGAACCTGGTTGAACCTGGTCAGTACCTATATGGGTGACGGTTTGGGAATAATTGTCGCCATATCTATTACAACGTTTCATCGCAGCAGCCCCCAAAAACTGAGATAGGCGGATACAAGAGGAGGACAACAATACTCAGAAAACAGTCTGCCTGTCGTATGTGAAGGGCTTATCAGAGAAAATACAAAGGATCTGCGGTCCATATAACATCAGGACAACCTTCAAAAGCTTGACGACACTTCGCAGATATCTCTCCCGAATAAGATCCCCCATAGAGGAGAACATGACTAATGACTGTGTGTACGCTATTTCGTGCAGCTGAGGAAAGAAATATAAAGGAGAGACAGGCCGCCCCCTTAAGGTAAGGCGTCAAGAACACAAGAAAGATGTAACACGAGGGGAAGTGGAAAAATCAGGCGTGGCTGACCACATATGGAGAGAAAAAGCCCTCTGTGGGATCAGGCCGAGATAATAGACACATTGGAATATTCGTAAATTTAAGGTACCAGCACATATGCTAGACCACAAAAATCTCCTGAGCCGACCTAGCATAGAAATGAATACAATATGGGAACCAGTAATAAGGCGTGCCAGAGAAAAGCGATAATAACAACGAAAATTACAATATGAGCTCTGGTAAAAAAAAATGCAATGATAACAGCAAAAATTGCAATATGAGCACTGGTAAGAATGGTATGAAGATATTGGGTTTATAATACC
The DNA here is from genome assembly GCA_903632075.3 of Acanthosepion pharaonis. Taxonomy (NCBI): domain Eukaryota; kingdom Metazoa; phylum Mollusca; class Cephalopoda; order Sepiida; family Sepiidae; genus Acanthosepion; species Acanthosepion pharaonis. The sequence goes on from CAHIKZ030001354.1 coordinate 267,573, forward strand.
TAGGAATTTATACACAGATATTCTCAAGGACACATGGCACAGTGGATAAAGCGTTAGTTAGATCCAGTGACAGGACCCAAAGAGAATGAGGCGGTTAAGGCGGTGAAGAACTTGGAGAGGGTAATTAAGAGGAGGTAACTGATAAGTGACATCCATTAGACATGGCACGTGGAACTAGAACAGTGTACCCCAGCGAGCGAAATGAAGGGCTCAGTTCAACATTCCCTCCATCTGAAGAAGGCGGCAGCGTACAACAGCTAAAACATAGTAATAAATATGGTAACAAAGATGAGGACAATAGTTCGAATAATGTAAATAGTGTACATAATACTTCGTCTCAGAAACATAGATACGGAAGAGAGGGCTATTTAAGGTTTTGCTTGTTTTTATACCCCAGATCTGCTTCTGTTGCTAGATTTATTAAGGGCTGCTACTCCTTCTATGTTTATTAAAGCGCTACACTAGAAAAGTAAAATGTTCATTAGTATGGTTTTCTGTTTTGTCTATCCGAATATAGATTTAAATGACTTGCGAGCTCTTTTCAAAAGTTTAAAACAGTTATTATCTTCAGTTCTTCAGGAATGTTCCATGTGCTCCTTTCATGATAGGTAAAACTGCCAACTAACAGTAACTATTTCATTTATTTATTTTTTACCAGCACTAAAGTTCAGGTGTCTTCCACATCTTCACTTCATTTCCGGTTCATAATAAATGATTTCATTTCGTCAATAATTGTTAATATATTCTAATTATGTTTTCACGTCAATAGTAAATGGTATATTTGGATGATGTTAAATAAAAAACAATATGTCTCTGTAATTTTCGAACTGCAATGTTCCATGTACTTTCATTTTGCGAAGGACTAGAAAAATGGCGTCCAAGGGCTTTCTTTCTTACGATGCCTATAGATTAATGACCTGGATTAGATAAACCGTTTCAATTTTGTATGATGACCGGCAGTTTTTTCTTTCTCCTGTTTCGATTTTAGTTTCTTCTGTCTTTTCTGTCTTTCTTCGTCTCTGCCTCCTCCTCCTCCTCCTTATTATTATTATTATTATTATTATTTTATTTCCTTTGATTTCTAATGTTTATATTTCGTTCCGGGTCCCGCCCAGAGACCTAAGGTTAGAAATTGCATCATGACATTTTCCATTGGAAAAATAAATTACAAAGACAAAGCCTTTCGTAAGGCGTGGGCTGTAATCGTGAGAACAATTTTGTGTATTTCTTCAAGGCATGGTCTTCCAGGAATCCCTTCAATTAGTCTACTGGAATCATTTCCAACCAATCCTAGTCGTTCAACTACAACAGGGATTGTTGATATTCCAATATGCCACATTTTTGAGATTTAGATTTCAAGGTCCTTGCATTTTGATAGTTTTTTGAACATCTTGAAAGATACATCGCAGCGACTGCCATATCAATAAGGAGGCAATTTTTGTCTACGATATCTAATAACAATATCCGGGCGGTTAGCTTTGATTGTTCTGTCTGTGTGTATTGTGTAGTCCCATAAAATTATAACAGGTCCTATCTCCCATAAACGGGTCTGGGTGGTCTTGAAGTTGCAGATTTTCCAATGCAGATATTGGCCCACTCTGTCATGCCGGGTTTTATATTCAGTGGTTGCCAATACGGTGCAACCTGATACAAGATGATCGATTGTTTCTGGGTAATTATCACAGAACCTGCATTTTGGGCCAAAACTATATTTTAGTATGTGTGCTTGATAATTTCTAGTTAACAAGCACTGATCATGTGGGGCAAGGATTCATTTCAGCTTTTTAAACCTGCACTACGTAGCCACTGATGGGTGCGGGGCTTGTCTATATCAGCCTGTTTGGCACGGGCAGAGTATTCAGATTATTATTATTATTATTATTATTATTATTATATCCTCGTTCACCTTTATCACAGGAGATCATATTATAAGTCGTTGCATTACATCAGTATTTATTCTCATGTTTTGCGGAATCTCGTAATACGGTTGCCTCTAAACCCATCGAGCTTCCGCCATTCAGCCTCTGTGCAAGTATGCTGTAACAGCGCTATCCACACAAATGATGGTGGTTATAATTGTCATTTTCATATTCCACAATAGATTAAGATTTCTTTTCAATGGGCTAGAATGGTCATATCCGGGGACTGACAGACCTCATTTATTAGAGCTAAGTCTGCTCAAACTCTATCCTTCCTTCTTAACGACAGAGAGAAACAGACAGACAGGCAGGCAGACATAGAGAGAAATTGGCGCTCTTTAACTTTTGCACCATACACAAGCGATCTCTACCACTCGCTCCAGACATAGGCGAGCACTCTCTCTCTCTCTCTCTCTCTCTCTCTCTCTCTCTACCACCCACTTCCGTACCTGATACAGGCGTTCTTTAAAACCCACTGACGCCCCAGACACAAGAGCTCTCTCGCTCTGTACCGCTCACAACAGATACAGGCACTCTCTCTCAGTCTATCCAGACTCAGGCTATCTCGCTTTCCTCTCACTCCAGATAAAGGTTCTCGCACTATGTGGCCTTGGACAAAAGCGCTTCCTCTCTCTCTCTCTCTCTCTCTCCCTCTCTCTCTCTCTCTCTCTCTGTCTCTCTCTGAAACCAAACACCCGCTTCAGACATAGGCTCTCTCACTCTCTCTACCACCTACTTCGTCTTCAGACACAGGCATTCTCTCTTTCTGTCACACACTTCAGACATAGGGGCACTCACTCTTTCTGCAACCCGCTCCAGACAACCGGCGCTCTCTGTCAGTCTTTCCAGACATAGGCTCCCTCGCCGTCACTCTCTCTCCAGACACAGTATCTCTCTCTCTCTCTCTATCTCTCTCTCTCTCTCTCTCGTGAATGTTAATTGTTTACTTAGCTCCATTACTACTAATGTTCTTAACACAGACATTCATAATCAATACTGCATCATCTTCACTGCTATTTTAACAATATCGCACCATTAAAATCAACTTACGTAATTTTAACAAGGAGTGTAATCAGCATTAACCATCATAATGTAATGGACGCCATAAAGATGTGGCGGCTATCAGTGCATTTAACATTAATTTCAATGAAACCAACAGGATATCCGGTTGCTCCTTACCCTAATTTCCGGTTGCTTCTCAGATTGCATTTTTAAATTATTTTTGTTTTATTAATTTTTTTATGTTTAATATTCGTTTCGTGTTCTTTTTTTTTCCGAAGACATTTCAATCATTCTTCCTATTTTACGAATAAAAACATTAACAGTATTTTATTCCATTGAAATTTGTTTCCTTAATCATTTTGTTCATTTTAGGCAGCTATGTCATTTATCGGTTATTTCCCGTATGTAAACTGAATATTCTGTAACAATATTAATCTTTGCGGAAGATTTGCCTGAGGTTAATGACTTAAATGTAAAGAAGTAAGATTCAGTTTCCAGTTTGAGTTGCATTTGCTTTAGAATTGTAATGTACTTTACAATGAACAAATGTCAAATATTTACAAAAAAGAAGAAAAAAATCCTGCGATATTTGTGGATACCTCGTCTCTTGTTTACGTGAATCAAGGTAGAGAATTATTGTGTGGTGTTGCATGAGCATAATAAAAGTCAGGTAAGTGCAGTTTATGAGGTTATGTAGGGGAGAGGTCGGTTAAGCCTAAACTTGAAGTGGTCAACATTATAGTGATCGGGAAAAGTTCCCCTGCCCTGGAGTCTCTTCCACAAAGTCGGCTTTGGAAAAACGCTATCGGAATGGAACTGCTTAATGGAACACGAAGGGAATGAAGATTATTCATTCTTGCATACATGGCATCGCAGAGCAAATATCAGTGCAAATATCAGAATATAGTTAGATGCCTTGCCATGGAAATAGCTATAGTGGCCTGAATTATATTCAGCCACCAACACACGAGGGTTGCATGTGGCACAAGGCCGGGTTTAACGTGGGTCACCCGAGCCCGTAGGCTCGGCCAAAAAATGCCCATAGAACCCACATAAACGGGATCGGGTTGGTCAACCTCTCCGAACGAGACTGTGCCCTTTGGCATAGCCTCGTCCGGGTTCCTCTCTGCTCAGAGGCAGAGAGTTCGACCTGCCAGACGAAAAAAATCGGTGGAAAACACTTGCATTAATGTAAGACTATATAGGAGTGTAGTCATTCAACACGGTGGCTTTAATTTTATAGATGTTTGCCTGTATGAATACGTACACTTTCGTAAGAATTTTTACAAAGTACTTCTGGTATTAAAACTTATTTTTACTTTTATAATGCTTTTTACCTCAGTTTAGGGGTTAACTATTTGCCCATAGCTGGGACCCTAACAGGTGTTACCACCCCGGGTCAGGGTGGACCTGGGAACACCAGCAATTAAGAGGTGGTTCCACGCTCCTCAAAACCTCCTGATCAGAGGCCTTGCTGTTGGACGTAGTTTATTGTCTTACCCAGGACGTGGATGTAGTTCATCTTCATACAGAGGACGTTGGTTGATTCTCTTTAGTAATTTAAGTATTAAGAGATTGTTTATGTTTTTGTGTATCATAATGATGTAAGCCTAGATCGTTAATCCGAGAAATTTATGAAGTTATATTATACGTTGTTTTTTCTTGTCTCTCACGCACATTAATTCCTGTGAAGTAAGGTTTCCTATTACTAGGTTAATGTTTGCTATGCTTTTTCCAAGTATCAGCACGATGAGAACTATTCTGAAAACTGTAGTACTTTGTGTAAATAGCAAAAAATTAGATGTTTACGAAAAAGAAGAGATCATTATCAATATTTATGTTGGAAACTCGTCGCAATTTTGCGTTTTAGATTTTTGCTTATTTACTGAGTATTTAAAAAATATTTTTCACTGAACAAAGTTTTTTAAAAATACCGAAAAAATGTAATCTCGTTATGACTTTTTCCTCTTGGCATCACTATTACTGTACCTTATTAAGGTACTTGTTGTCGTTTTAAAAAAGAATTTTAATGAAACTCTAAAACTGAATAGCGATTTGAACTCTGGTAAAATTCGACCAAGAAGTAACCTGAATTATGTTTAATTATAATGAGAAAAATATATCAATTCAACTTAACATGTCATAGTTGAATTAGAACTAAAACTATCCCAATCTTTACCTGTTCAATTCTAACGTTAATCTTACAAATATCGTGTGTGATATATATATATATATATATATATATATATATATATATATATATATATATATATATATTCATATTTTTTATCTTCATAAGTAATTTTATAGATACAAATATTTAAGTAAATGCTCTGATTTATAATAAACAATATTAACGACATTTACCGTCCTGAATGCCCGAGAAATTTTGATAAAAATTGAAACTGTATCCTATACGGAACTGTCATATAGCCTGACGTGCTTTACCGATTTAAACACGGAGAAGCATTTCGGTTAGAAAGGTCAAGATTTGTAGTTTAGAAACAGTAAAATCAAACTTGCTAACCGAAACGTGCCTCTGTGGCTAAATCGGTAAAGCACGTCAGGCTATATGACGGTTCAGTATAGGATACAGGTTCGATTCCTGTCGGAGGACGCATATTTTCAATGAAAATCTATTGGTAATTCAAGCCAGTAAATGTCGTTAATACTGTTTATCATAAACAGAGCATTTACTTAAATATTTGTATGTATAAAAAGAACGTATGAACATATAAAATGTCTTAAAATATTTGTCGGAATTTGTCTATATATATATAATATATATAACCGATTATAAATTAATATTTAAAAAATAGTTATCAAAACTGGTTGAACATGAAGTTAGCAACGAGACAAGGTAATGCTAGTTGCTACAAAGAACAGTGTAGGCACATTGTGTTTTTGTACTCCACAGGCTTCACTGAAATAATTCTTTAATAACTGTTTTCTGATTTCTGTTTACGACGACCAATTGGGATCATTTACCAAAGAGATATTGATCTCAATTTAAAACTATTTTTAAAAGGCAGACAGTCTTTTCCTAAAATATTAGCGTAAGGCAATATGCTGTAACAGCGAATGCTAAACAGTCTCCACACAGATGAAGAGATCTATAGGAAAAGATGCGGTTATACAAAAGGATGCTAAGAATACTATGAACCAAAAATGTGGGCGGAGTTCCGGACATATGAAGAAGACTTTCTGATCAATGGGTCAATTAAATCTACAAAGAAGCGTAAACTTAAGGAATTAGCACATATGCGGGGGCCACAAAAATCTCCTGAGCCGACCAAGCATAGAAATGAATACAATATGGGAGCCAGTAATAAGGAGTGCCAGAGAAAGACAATAATAAGAAAAAAATTGCAATACGAGCTCTGGTAAAAACATGCAATAACAGCAGAAATTGAAATATGAGCACTGGTAAAAATGGTTACTGAAGACATTAGGTTTATAGTACATAGAAATTCATACAACGATATCCTCAAGGACACATGGCACAGTGGATAAAGGCGTTGTTTAAATCCAGTGACAGGACCCAAAGACTATGGATAAGGCAGTGGAGTATTTGGAGAGGGGAATTAACAGGAGACAAATAATAACTGACATCTATTAGACATTAGACATGGCACGTAGAACTTCTCGCTAATTGTATACGAAAAAAATGAGTCTGGTTCGCTCCACTGTACGTGACGTTTCGGGTCCTAGTTATGAGGGTTAGAAATGGTTGAAATAAGAAATGCAACTCGTCAAAAAGAGTTCGACATTCCAACCACCTGAAGAAGGCCGGAGCGTACAACAGTCGAAACGTTGAAATAAATATGGCAACAAAGATGAGGACTATAGTCTGATTAATGTAAATAGTGTACATAATATCTAATCTCAGCAATATAGACAGATACTGAAGGGCCGAAACGTCGTAATAAATATGGCGACAAAGATGATGACAATAGTCCGAATAATGTAAATAGTGTACATAATACATCATCTCAGAAATATAGACAGATACTGAAGGTCCGAAACGTTGTGATAAATATGGCGACAAAGATGAAGACAATAGTCTGAATAATGTAAATAGTGTACATAATACCACATCTCAGAAATACAGACTGTTAACGAAGTTTTAATGGAAATAGAAACAAAAGGAACACTTTGACAACGCCAGAAACAAAGTCCAAATGTCTAAAGCACATAATGCAAAAAAGGGCTTCGAAAATCTGATAGTCACTGGGCAGTTTGAAGGTAAATGGGATAGGAAAACAATGCATAACCAACTTAGCGAGCGTGAGAAAATACATGGCGGGACAAGATATAGAAGAGATGACATTTAATACGAGCTATAAGGGCAGGAAATTGTGGAGAGCCATGATCACCAACATTCTGAAGGGTCGCGACACATAAGAATCAGAAAGTTCACAAAATATCTAAATATTTACTATGTCTGCTATATATAAGGCCGAAGAGCCACTTGACTGTCTTTTATTGAAGCAGTTTGTTGCGTAAAAGATGCAGTTTATGATTATGTGTGGGAAAGAGCAGGTTGAGATTTTAGTTGTCGGGAAGGTATCTCTGTTAGAGTCGGTTCCAGAAGGAACCGGTTCGGAGGACGCTGTTTGAGTGGAACTTCTCTCTAATTTGAAACAAAGAAAATGTGACTGGTTCGCTCTAGTGTACGCGACGGTGCAGGTCTTAGTTGTGAGGGTTAGAATTGGTGGAACTAAGAAACGCAACTCGTCAAAACTTTGTCCATGGAAATAGCGATAGATTAGCGTGGGGCATACAACGTTTCTCTAGTGGGAAAGAGGTTGTTGGGTGTAAGATAATTCATCCCCCATGACAATATTGGCACGATTTCTGACCATTCTATTGTTGTATTGCTGCTACACTTACAGCGGAATAGACTGATTAACCACGTACGTGTAGCAACCATTGTTCCTGGTATCCTTATTTGAATTTCTATCGAAAGGCGTCAACACACAAACATCGTAAATAAACAAAGATTTCGGAAGTCAATAGACACCCCTTCACTATCCCACATTTCCATTCATCCTCCCAAGATAATTGGGTTCCGGTAAGACATCCAAGAAATTATAAATAAGATAAATTAACTTGACTTTCTTAAGTTTATACGAGAGCGATACGCGTCTCGTCGTAGAAATCGTTGCCTTCGTACTGGTTACAGTAACTGTCATGGCAATTTTCCTGTAACTGAATTGTTAGCTGAATATGATAATTTATCATATAAGAGATGCAGAGAAGCCGTTTACACAAAGATACATGACACCAATTGCAAGGATATTTGCCAACCGCCCCACGCGGTCAGATGTGCCACAAGGCCGAGTTTTAACTTGGGGTATCCGAGCCAGTAGGCTCGGGCAAAATTTCCCCGTAGACCCCGTAAAAAAACGGGGTCGGGTAGCTGTCTACCACTCCAGACAAGGTTCCTCTCCGTCCGAATGCAGAGAGTTCGACCAGCTTACCTGGAGATGAATCTCCAACTAATTCCCGAAGTAAAGGCACCAACTGCAAGGATGGCGGTTTCCAATCTAGACTCAAAGATTCATTTGCTAGTCAAATAATATGGCCGCTTGTAAACAAAGTTTAATAAATATCTCATATCTAAATATTTTGAAAGGAACCTAGAACTCATTTCTACAAATAACCATCAGCTGTTAATACTTGGTGGTCAGCAAGCTAATATTATATATAATTACTTAATTAGTCCTTACTTTTTGTTCTTTTAATATGACTCTCCATTGAATCTATGCCAGACAAATGTTATTAAATATTTACAAGCTCACGTATGAAAATTATTAAGGCGTTAGCATTAGCCATCATTTCATGTATCAGCTTTTCTCTAACACTTGATTTTCTGATTTCTTCTTTTATTACGTCCAGTATTACTTGTAAAGGTTTCTTTAACGTCTGCATTTTTTATAAAATCATAAGTTAGTTTAACATGCGAAAATGTAAAAGGAAACTCAAAATACTTTTTATTAAAGGTTTTCTTTTATATCTTTTCTTCATCAACCCAACTGTCTTTCAATCATTCGAACATTCTCGATTAATGATATCCAGTCAGTAATCCATTGCCTATCCTCCGTCTGTTCATTTCCTAGCTGAATGCTTGATAATATCAAGATCTTGGGAAATGCCTGAAAACCACATCATGGTCTGGAATGAATAAAAATTATTTGGTAATTTATTTGAGAATCACTAATTTGATTATATATATATATATATATATATATATATATATATGTGTGTGTGTGTGTGTGTGTGTATGTGTGTATGTGTGTATGTATGTATGTATGAATGTATAATTTAAAGAAAAACATACCACTTTAAGGCTCCATTGTAATAATTTATTTCACCAGAGATTTTTATTTTTTTCTGGATCTTCAGACTTTACTTTCAAAAGGTGAAACGAAAAATGAAATTTACACTTTTGACTGGTAGTATTAAGCTTATATGTTGATATAGAAGAAAGCGAGGGGCGTGAGAGACATGGTCGAGTTTAGAAAGGGAAGGGAGAGTTTTAAAACTTATTTTTATATTTCTTTTTATTATAATACTTAACATTGAGGAAAGAGCGGGTAAGGATCAGACATTTAATCGGTCAGCTGATCGGAAATGATATGAGGAAAAGGAAGAGGAGAAAAAAGGGAATAAGAAAAAAATGGCGAAGTAAAGAGATAAGAGATGTACTTTTTGAGAGGAAGAAAAGGGGTAGTATAGCTTGAGCAATTTAGATAAAAACAGATTTTAACTTTTTATAGTAATTTAAATTTTTAAAAAATTCACAAAGAAAATAAATTTAATGCCTGTTAGCATTTTTAAATATTCAACTTCTCCACAAATAAATTAGGGATTTAATACAAGTCGAATACTATATTAATAAACTACTATAATAAGAAAATAAAAATTTACTAATAGACATATTTTAATATTGTGAATGTCTGTTAAGGTAAAATCTTTATCAGAGTCTAATTCAGGAATGTAATTTGTAGCTATTTTTAGATGGGTACTATTTCTTAATTAAAGGTCAGGTTTCAAATCAAGATGGAGTAAAATTTGAAGGTAATATAAAAAAAACACTGTTTTTCATACATACACCACATACATATTTACGTAGAAAACACATACACATATATTCATGTACACATGTATCGATATACATCGGTACATATGCATATACATATACAAATACATACATATACATTTACATATCTCCACACACATATATATATATATATATATATATATATATATATATATATATATATATATATATATATGTATGTATATGTATTAATACATGTTTCATTAAATAATATAGAAAACTTTTGTCTATTTATTTTAAGTTCCGTATTGTCTGATAAGCGTAATCACATTATCATTAAAAGACGAAAGGAAATCACCATATTGATACATGTTTAAATCCAATCTAAGCTTTGGCTTACATAAGTCATTATCAAAGATGACAATTTCAGTATATCAAACAGAACACGGACGAATCAATAATGATAGTCCGCTCTTGCTGCATGAAAAATTTCAAGGTAACAACAAACTCGTGTATACGAGACGCGTCGCAGCTCGTGACGTCACACATGACCAAGCGAGAGTGAGAACGCGAAGTATTAAGTATAGGAAGACGTTGGTATAAACCAATGCCTTCTGTTATAAATTATAGTCATTTAAGAATATTTGTGGAGATTTCGTAGTTTATTTTGTTCAGGTTAGGTTTCAACTGTTTTATGCATATAGCTTCAAGAATCTTTAGTTTTGTTTAATTGTTTTCATTTTTAAGTATAGTTCTGTTTTCAACAAGAATTTTTCTTTCGTCTTTTAATGATAATGTTATTAAGCATATCAGACAATATGTAAGGAGCTTACTTAAAATGTATAGACAAAACTTGCCTATATTATTTAATGAATCATGCATTAATGAAAATTGCTGCATAAATATACACAATATATATATATATATATATATATATATATATATATATATATATATATAAAACAGAGGATGTCTCAGTGTGTGTGTTCGTTTTAGATTTCCACATTTTCAACGAATCACTGATAGCTTATGCTCCAAGCTTTGTATAAATAGCAACGGCGAAAAACTGTTTAGAAAAACAGTTTTTCCCCATAACTCCCCGATTTTTCAAGTGATTTTCTCCAAAATTGACACGACCATTACTTATTTCACAACAACTGTTTGATCAATTTAACGTCATTCGTGTAAATCGCAAAATATCCGCGAATAACTGCGTAAAACTCGTTTCTTTGCCATCAACTTCCGTTCGTGCAAAATTTGAAGCAAATTGATACAAAATTAGTTCCAAGCATTCCTAATGCTAATTTTGTATCAATTCGCTTTAAATTTGTGATTTATTTGATTTAAATTGCTGGTGTTCCCAGGTCCACCTTGACTTGAAGTGGTAGCAACTGTTAGGTTCTGCGACTAGCTTGCACCGGCTCTGACCAGACTGAACCAGCTATGACAACACAAGACCGGCGATGACTAGCTTAGACCAGCTCCAACCAGCTTAGACAAGCTATAACCAGCTAAGACCAGCTTGGACCAGCGGAAAACACTAGTGTCCCCACGTCAAAATCACAATCTGACTCAGTGAGGGGGGGGAGTAAATATTTACTTTTGCCATTTTTTTAAAAAATCGCAATTTAAACATACTCCAATACTGACGCCATGTCACCTGAGAAAAAACGCGTCTTAGTCGTACAACAAAGGCTGCTTCAGCTGACAAAAAGTAGGGTTAATATGTCGTTGCTGAAGTGTCACAAAATGCTACTCGAAATGCAAATGCCAGAAGCCGAAGAGCTACAGAGCCTAAGGAAAAATGCTGCTGAGTGTAAAGAGCAGCGCAGAAATCGGCGCAAGGGAAGATGCCACCACGACTGCTATAGCTTACACTGGAGGAAATGAGGAACGGCGCAGAAGCTGACAGAGGAAAGATGCCACCTCGACTGCTGCAGCTTACGCTGGAGGGAATGAGGAACGGCGCAGAAGCTGACAGAGGAATGATGCCACCTCGACTGCTGCAGCTTACGCTGGAGGGAATGAGGAACGGCGCAGAAGCTGACAAATAAAGATGCCACCTCGACTGCTGCAGCTGGCGCTGGAGGGAATGAGGAACGGCGCAGAAGCTGACAGAGGAAAGATACCACCTCGACTGCTGCTGCTCACGCTGGAGGAAATGAGGAACGGTGCAGAAGCCGACAAATGAAAGATACCACCTCGACTGCTGCTGCTCACGCTGGAGGAAATGAGGAACGGTGCAGAAGCCGAAAAAGGAAAGATACCACCTCGACTGCTGCTGCTCACGCTGGAGGAAATGAGGAACGGTGCTCACGCTGGAGGAAATGAGGAACCGAAAAAGGAAAGATACCACCTCGACTGCTGCTGCTCACGCTGGAGGAAATGAGGAACGGTGCAGAAGCCGACAAAGGAAAGATACCACCTCGACTGCTGCTGCTCACGCTGGAGGAAATGAGGAACGGTGCAGAAGCCGACAAATGAAAGATGCCACCTCGACTGCTGCTGCTCACGCTGGAGGAAATGAGGAACGGTGCAGAAGCCGACAAATGAAAGATGCCACCTCGACTGCTGCTGCTCACGCTGGAGAAATGAGGAACGGTGCAGAAGCCGACAAATGAAAGATACCACCTCGACTGCTGCTGCTCACGCTGGAGGAAATGAGGAACGGTGCAGAAGCCGACAAAGGAAAGATACCACCTCGACTGCTGCTGCTCACGCTGGAGGAAATGAGGAACGGTGCAGAAGCCGAAAGGAAAGATACCACGTCGACTGCTGCTGCTCACGCTGGAGGAAATGAGGAACGGTGCAGAAGCCGACAAATGAAAGATACCACCTCGACTGCAGCTGCTCACGCTGGAGGAAATGAGGAACGGTGCAGAAGCCGACAAAGGAAAGATACCACCTCGACTGCTGCTGCTCACGCTGGAGGAAATGAGGAACGGTGCAGAAGCCGACAAATGAAAGATACCACCTCGACTGCTGCTGCTCACGCTGGAGGAAATGAGGAACGGTGCAGAAGCCGACAAAGGAAAGATACCACCTCGACTGCTGCTGCTCACGCTGGTGGAAATGAGGAACGGTGCAGAAGCCGACAAAGGAAAGATACCACCTCGACTGCTGCTGCTCACGCTGGAGGAAATGAGGAACGGTGCAGAAGCCGAAAAAGGAAAGATACCACCTCGACTGCTGCTGCTCACGCTGGAGGAAATGAGGAACGGTGCAGAAGCCGACAAAGGAAAGATACCACCTCGACTGCTGCTGCTCACGCTGGAGGAAATGAGGAACGGTGCAGAAGCCGACAAAGGAAAGATACCACCTCGACTGCTGCTGTTCACGCTGGAGGAAATGAGGAACGGTGCAGAAGCCGACAAAGGAAAGATACCACCTCGACTGCTGCTGCTCACGCTGGAGGAAATGAGGAACGGTGCAGAAGCCGACAAATGAAAGATACCACCTCGACTGCTGCTGCTCACGCTGGAGGAAATGAGGAACGGTGCAGAAGCCGAAAAAGGAAAGATACCACCTCGACTGCTGCTGCTCACGCTGGAGGAAATGAGGAACGGTGCAGAAGCCGACAAAGGAAAGATACCACCTCGACTGCTGCTGCTCACGCTGGAGGAAATGAGGAACGGTGCAGAAGCCGACAAAGGAAAGATACCACCTCGACTGCTGCTGTTCACGCTGGAGGAAATGAGGAACGGTGCAGAAGCCGACAAAGGAAAGATACCACCTCGACTGCTGCTGCTCACGCTGGAGGAAATGAGGAACGGTGCAGAAGCCGAAAAAAGGAAAGATACCACCTCGACTGCTTCTGTTCACGCTGGAGGAAATGAGGAACGGTGCAGAAGCCGACAAAGGAAAGATACCACCTCGACTGCTGCTGCTCACGCTGGAGGAAATGAGGAACGGTGCAGAAGCCGAAAAGGAAAGATACCACCTCGACTGCTGCTGCTCACGCTGGAGGAAATGAGGAACGGTGCAGAAGCCGACAAAGGAAAGATACCACCTCGACTGCTGCTGCTCACGCTGGAGGAAATGAGGAACGGTGCAGAAGCCGAAAAAGGAAAGATACCACCTCGACTGCTGCTGCTCACGCTGGAGGAAATGAGGAACGGTGCAGAAGCCGACAAAGGAAAGATACCACCTCGACTGCTGCTGCTCACGCTGGAGGAAATGAGGAACGGTGCAGAAGCCGACAAAGGAAAGATACCACCTCGACTGCTGCTGCTCACGCTGGAGGAATGAGGAACGGTGCAGAAGCCGACAAAGGAAAGATACCACCTCGACTGCTGCTGCTCACGCTGGAGGAAATGAGGAACGGTGCAGAAGCCGACAAAGGAAAGATACCACCTCGACTGCTGCTGCTCACGCTGGAGGAAATGAGGAACGGTGCAGAAGCCGACAAAGGAAAGATACCACCTCGACTGCTGCTGCTCACGCTGGAGGAAATGAGGAACGGTGCAGAAGCCAACAAAGGAAAGATACCACCTCGACTGCTGCTGCTCACGCTGGAGGAAATGAGGAACGGTGCAGAAGCCGACAAAGGAAAGATACCACCTCGACTGCTGCTGTTCACGCTGGAGGAAATGAGGAACGGTGCAGAAGCCGACAAAGGAAAGATACCACCTCGACTGCTGCTGCTCACGCTGGAGGAAATGAGGAACGGTGCAGAAGCCGAAAAGGAAAGATACCACCTCGACTGCTGCTGCTCACGCTGGAGGAAATGAGGAACGGTGCAGAAGCCGACAAAGGAAAGATACCACCTCGACTGCTGCTGTTCACGCTGGAGGAAATGAGGAACGGTGCAGAAGCCGACAAAGGAAAGATACCACCTCGACTGGTGCTGCTCACGCTGGAGGAAATGAGGAACGGTGCAGAAGCCGAAAAAGGAAAGATACCACCTCGACTGCTGCTGCTCACGCTGGAGGAAATGAGGAACGGTGCAGAAGCCGACAAAGGAAAGATACCACCTCGACTGCTGCTGCTCACGCTGGAGGAAATGAGGAACGGTGCAGAAGCCGAAAAGGAAAGATACCACCTCGACTGCTGCTGCTCACGCTGGAGGAATGAGGAACGGTGCAGAAGCCGACAAAGGAAAGATACCACCTCGACTGCTGCTGCTCACGCTGGAGGAAATGAGGAACGGTGCAGAAGCCGACAAAGGAAAGATACCACCTCGACTGCTGCTGTTCACGCTGGAGGAAATGAGGAACGGTGCAGAAGCCGACAAAGGAAAGATACCACCTCGACTGCTGCTGCTCACGCTGGAGGAAATGAGGAACGGTGCAGAAGCCGACAAAGGAAAGATACCACCTCGACTGCTGCTGCTCACGCTGGAGGAAATGAGGAACGGTGCAGAAGCCGACAAATGAAAGATACCACCTCGACTGCTGCTGCTCACGCTGGAGGAAATGAGGAACGGTGCAGAAGCCGACAAAGGAAAGATACCACCTCGACTGCTGCTGCTCACGCTGGAGGAAATGAGGAACGGTGCAGAAGCCGACAAATGAAAGATACCACCTCGACTGCTGCTGCTCACGCTGGAGGAAATGAGGAACGGTGCAGAAGCCGACAAAGGAAAGATACCACCTCGACTGCTGCTGCTCACGCTGGAGGAAATGAGGAACGGTGCAGAAGCCGACAAAGGAAAGATACCACCTCGACTGCTGCTGCTCACGCTGGAGGAAATGAGGAATGGTGCAGAAGCCGAAAAAGGAAAGATACCACCTCGACTGCTGCTGCTCACGCTGGAGGAAATGAAGAACGGTGCAGAAGCCGACAAAGGAAAGATACCACCTCGACTGCTGCTGTTCACGCTGGAGGAAATGAGGAACGGTGCAGAAGCCGAAAAGGAAAGATACCACCTCGACTGCTGCTGCTCACGCTGGAGGAAATGAGGAACGGTGCAGAAGCCGACAAATGAAAGATACCACCTCGACTGCTGCTGCTCACGCTGGAGGAAATGAGGAACGGTGCAGAAGCCGAAAAGGAAAGATACCACCTCGACTGCTGCTGCTCACGCTGGAGGAAATGAGGAACGGTGCAGAAGCCGACAAAGGAAAGATACCACCTCGACTGCTGCTGCTCACGCTGGAGGAAATGAGGAACGGTGCAGAAGCCGACAAAGGAAAGATACCACCTCGACTGCTGCTGTTCACGCTGGAGGAAATGAGGAACGGTGCAGAAGCCGACAAAGGAAAGATACCACCTCGACTGCTGCTGCTCACGCTGGAGGAAATGAGGAACGGTGCAGAAGCCGAAAAAGGAAAGATACCACCTCGACTGCTGCTGCTCACGCTGGAGGAAATGAGGAACGGTGCAGAAGCCGACCAAGGAAAGATACCACCTCGACTGCTGCTGCTCACGCTGGAGGAAATGAGGAACGGTGCAGAAGCCGACAAGGAAAGATACCACCTCGACTGCTGCTGTTCACGCTGGAGGAAATGAGGAACGGTGCAGAAGCCGACAAAGGAAAGATACCACCTCGACTGCTGCTGCTCACGCTGGAGGAAATGAGGAACGGTGCAGAAGCCGACAAATGAAAGATACCACCTCGACTGCTGCTGCTCACGCTGGAGGAAATGAGGAACGGTGCAGAAGCCGAAAAGGAAAGATACCACCTCGACTGCTGCTGCTCACGCTGGAGGAAATGAGGAACGGTGCAGAAGCCGACAAAGGAAAGATACCACCTCGACTGCTGCTGCTCACGCTGGAGGAAATGAAGAACGGTGCAGAAGCCGACAAAGGAAAGATACCACCTCGACTGCTGCTGTTCACGCTGGAGGAAATGAGGAACGGTGCAGAAGCCGACAAAGGAAAGATACCACCTCGACTGCTGCTGCTCACGCTGGAGGAAATGAGGAACGGTGCAGAAGCCGAAAAAGGAAAGATACCACCTCGACTGCTGCTGCTCACGCTGGAGGAAATGAGGAACGGTGCAGAAGCCGACAAAGGAAAGATACGACAATGCCACCTCGACTGCTGCTGCTCACGCTGGAGGAAATGAGGAACGGTGCAGAAGCCGAAAAGGAAAGATACCACCTCGACTGCTGCTGCTCACGCTGGAGGAAATGAGGAACGGTGCAGAAGCCGACAAAGGAAAGATACCACCTCGACTGCTGCTGCTCACGCTGGAGGAAATGAGGAACGGTGCAGAAGCCGACAAAGGAAAGATACCACCTCGACTGCTGCTGCTCACGCTGGAGGAAATGAGGAACGGTGCAGAAGCCGACAAAGGAAAGATACCACCTCGACTGCTGCTGCTCACGCTGGAGGAAATGAGGAACGGTGCAGAAGCCGACAAAGGAAAGATACCACCTCGACTGCTGCTGTTCACGCTGGAGGAAATGAGGAACGGTGCAGAAGCCGACAAAGGAAAGATACCACCTCGACTGCTGCTGCTCACGCTGGAGGAATGAGGAACGGTGCAGAAGCCGACAAAGGAAAGATACCACCTCGACTGCTGCTGCTCACGCTGGAGGAAATGAGGAACGGTGCAGAAGCCGACAAGGGAAAGATACCACCTCGACTGCTGCTGTTCACGCTGGAGGAAATGAGGAACGGTGCAGAAGCCGACAAAGGAAAGATACCACCTCGACTGCTGCTGCTCACGCTGGAGGAAATGAGGAACGGTGCAGAAGCCGAAAAAGGAAAGATACCACCTCGACTGCTGCTGCTCACGCTGGAGGAAATGAGGAACGGTGCAGAAGCCGACAAATGAAAGATACCACCTCGACTGCTGCTGTTCACGCTGGAGGAAATGAGGAACGGTGCAGAAGCCGACAAAGGAAAGATACCACCTCGACTGCTGCTGCTCACGCTGGAGGAAATGAGGAACGGTGCAGAAGCCGAAAAAGGAAAGATACCACCTCGACTGCTGCTGCTCACGCTGGAGGAAATGAGGAACGGTGCAGAAGCCGACAAAGGAAAGATACCACCTCGACTGCTGCTGCTCACGCTGGAGGAAATGAGAAGCCGAAAAGGAACGGTGCAGAAGCCGAAAAAGGAAAGATACCACCTCGACTGCTGCTGCTCACGCTGGAGGAAATGAGGAACGGTGCAGAAGCCGACAAAGGAAAGATACCACCTCGACTGCCTCTGCTCACGCTGGAGGAAATGAGGAATGGTGCAGAAGCCGACAAAGGAAAGATACCACCTCGACTGCTGCTGTTCACGCTGGAGGAAATGAGGAACGGTGCAGAAGCCGACAAAGGAAAGATACCACCTCGACTGCTGCTGCTCACGCTGGAGGAAATGAGGAACGGTGCAGAAGCCGACAAAGGAAAGATACCACCTCGACTGCTGCTGCTCACGCTGGAGGAAATGAGGAACGGTGCAGAAGCCGACAAAGGAAAGATACCACCTCGACTGCTGCTGCTCACGCTGGAGGAAATGAGGAACGGTGCAGAAGCCGACAAAGGAAAGATACCACCTCGACTGCTGCTGCTCACGCTGGAGGAAATGAGGAACGGTGCAGAAGCCGACAAAGGAAAGATACCACCTCGACTGCTGCTGCTCACGCTGGAGGAAATGAGGAACGGTGCAGAAGCCGACAAAGGAAAGATACCACCTCGACTGCTGCTGTTCACGCTGGAGGAAATGAGGAACGGTGCAGAAGCCGACAAAGGAAAGATGCCACCTCGACTGCTGCTGCTCACGCTGGAGGAAATGAGGAACGGTGCAGAAGCCGACAAAGGAAAGATACCACCTCGACTGCTGCTGTTCACGCTGGAGGAAATGAGGAACGGTGCAGAAGCCGACAAAGGAAAGATGCCACCTCGACTGCTGCTGCTCACGCTGGAGGAAATGAGGAACGGTGCAGAAGCCGACAAAGGAAAGATACCACCTCGACTGCTGCTGCTTGCGCTGGCGAGAATGAGAGACAGCGTGAAGAACGTCTGGTAAAAGAGGCTGTGTCAACTGAATCTGCACGTACGGCGGAGGATCCACAAACTGCCTTAGTAGAATAGATAACAACCCGCACCGAAATGATACCAGCCGTAGTATTTATCGGGCACAAAGACATCGATGGTCACGACGAGCCTTCCACTATGACCCTTCCGTTAATTATGCCATTTGCCAGTTCTGCAGCTCAAAAAATTTGCTAGGGAAATCTTCAGGACAATGATGCTCAAATGGTAAAGTCTAACTGCCTCTTCTTAAGGATCTACCGCCCCCTTTGAATTCGATATTGTAAGGCTCAACTATGGATAAACAGTTTCTTGACAAACCTATGATAGTGTTCAGCATCAAGGAGACATGTTAGTTACATCCAGTGACAGGACCCAAAGAGTGAGTTCAATACCTGGTTAAGGCGATGGAGAACTTGGAGAGGAGAATTAACAGGCGATAACTGACATACATTAGACATGGCATATGGAACTAGAACATTCTACGCCAGCGAGCGAAATAAAGGGTTCAGTTCGACATTCCAACCACCTAAAGATGGCCGGAGCGTACAACGGCCGAAACGTTGTAATAAATATGGCGACAAAGATGAGGACAATAGTCCGAATAATGTAAATAGTGTACATAATACCTCATCTCAGAAATATAGAGAGATAATGAAAGGCCGAAACGTTGTGATAAATATGGCAATAAAGATGGGGAGAAAAGTTCGCATAATGCAAATAGTGTACATAATACCTCATCTCAAAAATCTAGACAGAAGTTTTTAGATACTCTTGTTTAAAATAGACACGCATAAAATACCTTGATGCAAGGATCAATTAGAACAAATTTAGTATAGGATCAAAAGGAATCTGAATGCAGAATACATTCCGGTTTTCCTAGTTTTGTCCAACAACGCAAATACCTCAAAACCAAAACATTAACGTAAAAACTTTAGTAATGTACTTAAAAACAAAACCTTCGTTTGATCTAGAGTCGTATGAATGTCAAATATGAGATTAATCTAGTTCAGCAATGTCTAATCTATCATCTATATACTACCGTTTTCGTAAATGAATAATTAAAAATGGCTTCAAGCAAATGAAACCTTAGTAAGTATCTCCATTTTAACGCTAAAAATATATCACACTATGATAAAAAAAGACCCCAAACTTAATGAAATCAAAGTTTTATCGTCAAAATGTTTATGTTAGTAAGAAGAATTACTAAAGAATTATATTATTATTCTTTATCATTTCTAACACGTTCGTTGCGGTTAAAATAGTTTGTTTTGTTTTTTTGGGGGGGGGCGTCAGTGTGTGGACCGAAGATTATTATTAGGAGATTTAACGCCTTTGTTTTTGTAAGCGTTCTGAAAGCAAAGGAAATATTTCTCGCAGATTACTTCTACAACGCAGAGAACAAATCACTGTAAGTTCAGACTCGAATATCGGAGGCAGAAAGAAATACCGAAAACTCGATTCGAAGTTACTATCTCACAAATCACAATGCACGTAACCAGTCAGAAAAATAACTCACTCTCCGACGAACGCGGTAGCCAAAATACATCAATTTTATTCCTCTCTCTCGATTCCAGAACACAAACTGTTTTTATCGGCCGAGTATTTTTCCATTCGTCGACAACTGGGAGAGGACGCCCAATTTTTGCAAAATACATTTACAGAGACTCCTGCGACGGACTTGTTTTTAATTTACATATTCCGTCTTCAGCATGTCATGCGGAATACGTGCCCTTTTTTTTTTTTTTTGCCTTTTTTTTTTTTTTGGTAAGTAATTTTCTTTTTCGCCACATTTTCCGTCGTAGGATAGACGCGACGCGATGTCGCTTTGTTTGATGAGGTAAGTCGTCGTTTTCTTTGTTATAGTTCTGATAAAAATAATAAATAAAATGACAAATAAATATCGATTTAGAAATTATTTCAAAAATCAAATTTTTGTCGGATTTTAATGAAACTTTCAGGATTTATTCACAAATGAATTGCATTTTAGAATTTCTTTTTTTTTTTCTTAGAAAATTTTTTACATCTATTATCCCCCTAATGAAATTTCGAGAAATTAATTTTATCTCGCTTCATATTTATATTATTTAAAAGCAGGACACCTTGGAGTATGTAAATCATTCATTTTTTCAAACAGTTACTCTTTTACCGAAAATCTGACCTGAATAGTAAAATAAAAATGCACTCAAACTAAGACATTATTTAATGAGAAAACCTTTTATTTTTATGAATAATACATATTACGTTCACTATTGTATTAAGCAAAAAATCGATGAATAATGAATTTTTACAAGAATTGTTCTATTATTCTTAATTTTAATTAGAATAATTTATAAAGTTTTAGATCGTTTAAATTTCTGTACAAGATTTTAAAATTCTGTACGGGTTTTTGAAACTTAAATCTCTATACCGTTTAAGTGATATTTTTATTAAGTAAGAATCTATTTACTAATCATAAAATGAAAAGCTTAGCACAAATCATCCTGTACTAATTTTTTTAAAAGAATTTACAGCCAAAAATATTTAAAATTCCATAAAACATTTGATTATAGAGAATATTCTCACAATTTTAAAAATTACTGTGCATATAAAAATTATCTGTAGAAAGCGCTCAAGTTAATCCACATATTTTTAACGCCTCATAGGAAAAGATTAGATAAATATCAATCTGTAAACAAGATCTGAAACCCAGAAACGTCTTTAACAGATACTGACAGGTTGAAGAATTCTTTGTTGACATTTTAAATATTTCATATATAGTTGTACCAAATAAGATTAATTATAGTTTAAATAAGCTAATATTCCTGAAATAAAGTTTCCCAAAATTATATTCTATTTTTGGAAGATTATTTTTTTGATAAAGAGAGTTGAATTGCGATGAAGAACGACTAAAACATGCCGATAATCAAATGTTTTTGCAAGAAACAAAAAAAAACTTTCCAGTCAATTTTAATACAGCAAAGAATTTTGCTTTTTGGGAAAATTAAATTAAATCTATAAACTTGAAACTAAAATAAAAGCTTCATGAAGAATTTAAAAAAAAATCATTTCAGACCTTTGGCATCGCGTTTTTTTTGGGGGGTTTTTTTTTTGTATTTTTTCATTTCTTGAGGTTTATTCTTAAGGTCGATTCTACATCAGATCCTATAGATTAGCATTATGAAAACTAAAATAATTTTACCAAATAATATATGTATATATATATTACTAAAAAGAAAAATAGTAGGCAAGGCTAAAGTCAGACCAATGCTTGGATATTTTTTAAAGTGCTTAATATTCAATTCAGAAAAACTGAATTTATAGAGCTGGTATCAAAGATTTTATCTCAGTATATCAGAGATAAGCCTTCTGAATGCACTAGGATATGCAAAATGTTTTGTTAGCATACCGCTTGATGATAGCAATATAATTTTGGATTGCCGCAAATCTATCCACAACGGTGATGTCCAGGTAAAAAAAAGCAAGCAAGGATGGATCTGAGGTTCCATAAGGATCTTACGATAGTGCAAAAGTTTCTGAGCTCATGGTGCTGTTTGCATTAAGTAAAATTAACAAAACTGACCATGTCAACAGCCATTGCCTATATAGAGATGATGGACTAATGATTTTAACGAACAATAGAAAGGCCAATGATAAAATCGGAAAATTACTATTTAAGCTTTTCCACGACCTCAGATTCAGCATCACAACTGAAATGAACAAAAAGAATGTTTAATATCTGAATGTTGCATTTGACCTCAGTGAGGGTATCGTCTCTCCATACTTGAAACTAAACCCCGCTCAACTCAATTTTTAATTATATCCCTAAGGGCATTGAGTGTAGACTATCAAGGAAGTCTTCATCTAAAAACAAACAAGAAAAAGAGGAAGGCCACGAAAACAACTTGATCTTCAACCTGCAACCGTACCAACAAATGAGAAGCAACCCCACTTTCAATCTGTAGGTGAAAACAAATATCGGTAACATATTTTTCAAACTGTTAAATAAGCAATTCCCAGGTAACCTCTTCCTACAAAAATATTTTTAATACAAATACTGTAAAACTAATCTACTGCTGTACCAATAACCAAAACAGCATTATAAAAATGCGAAACATGAGGAAATTCAAGACACCTACTAATAAAATCGCCTGTAACTACAAGAACAAAAACAAGCACCTTTTGGAAGGTACCTGCTATGTCACGAGCGTAGTATATAAGGCGGGCGTGCAAGATCCTGCTGGACAGAACAAAATATACATAGGTGTACTGAAGGCGGATTTAAGAAAAGATGGCACAACCATAAATCCTCCTTCAAACGGGAGAACCACAGCAGATGCAATAAGCTATTAAACTATTTTAAAAAGAAATACAATTACAGCCCCAGCATAAAATGGGGTGCATTAAGGACAGTTAAGACTTACAGATGCATTGATAATGTTTGTCGGCTCTGTAAGGAACGAAAGCCGACCATAAAGACATACCCAAACAAGATCAACCTGTTAAGCCAACGGTCTGAGGTAATGTCGAAATTTTAGACATATCAATAAATATATTCAGAGCTACTGCGAACTCCCATGAATTTTTTGTTACTAAGTCTCCCCGTTCTCTTTTCCCTTCTGATATATTTGATTTGTCGAGCTTTTTTAATTTATTTAAGCGGGCATGGATAGTGTTACAGATTAACCATCCACAAGTTCTTGCTGTAAAGAGACCGTAAGGTTCAAACCCGGGCAGTGCTTTGCGGGTTGATTTTTCCTAATATTATATTTTATTATATTCATCTCATCTGCAGTCTCTCTCTCACAGTCGTGCCGTCACCTCCCTCTGTCTTTTTTACAAATACACTCACTCTAACTGTTCCGAGGAGTTGCATTCGTTGGCTCCCAGACTTCATGAATTTAAGCGTTCAACTAGATTGGCATCTCGCTCTCAGCCTTTCACTGTCGAAACTGTTAAATGTAGCCGTCTCTTCTGCTCCAATAGCTTCATGTCTTGCACTTCTCGCCTGTGGAACTTCCTCCCATTTTCCCGTTTCCCTACTAGCTATAATTTCCAACTATTCAAATGTAATGTCAATCGACGTCTCCTGATGCCTTGATCTATCCCCTATGCTTCTCTTCATCCTTTCCTCTATCACTACTATTTGCTCTAGCTCCAACTCTCTGTAACCCTTTGCGTGCTAGTGGCTTCCCACCTTGCTTGTGGTGAAACGCTTATATATATATATATATATATATATATATATATATATATATATATATATATATATATGCATGTTTCATTAAATAATATAGACAGCTTTTGTTTATTTATTTTAAGTAAGTTCCTTTCAAATTGTCTGATAAGCTTAATAACATTATCATTGAAGGACGAAAGGAAATCACCATATTGATACATGTTTTAATCCTGTCTAAGCTTTCGGCTGAAATAACCCATTATCAAACGACATTTTCAATAAATCAAACAACAACGGATGGAACAACAATGATAGTCCGCCCTTGCTGCATGAAAATTTCCAAGTAACGACAAACTCGTATATACGAGACGCGGAACCGAAAATCGCGGCGCAGCTCGTGACGTCACACATAACCAGGCGAGAGTGAGAACGCGAAGTATTAAGTATGGGAAGCCGTTGGTATAAACCAATGGCGTCTGTTATCAATCATAGGCATTTAAGAATATTTGTGGAGATTTCATTGTTTATTTTGCTCAGGTTAGGTTTCAACTGTTTTATGTATAAAGCTTCAAGAATTTTTAATTTTTGTTTATTCTTTTCATGTTTAATTATTTTTTCGAAATTGAGTACGCGGGCAGGCATGTTGTTTTAAATGCCTAAAAATGTTAGAGTTATCATTTAAATGTAGAGTCAAGCGCCGTGAAAACGAGTTTGTGGTGAGACCAACATAAATATTCATGGTTCAAGATATATATATATAAATGTATAGTCAGGTAATTTTTCGTACTCGTACTTTTGGGCGCATGCGTGCGTGCCGTTAAATTTTCTTCAGTCAAATAAAAAGCACATCTTTCACCACACGACTGCAATGTTTGTCTTTTTTGATGAACAAAACAAGTTTACAATTCAGGATACTGTGTAAATCGTTAAATAAATATATATTTATAAATTTAGCAGGTTTAGCTTTTTCATCAATATGTAGGAGAAAATAAAATTTGGGTATTTATTATTTTGTGTTTGTTTTACATTGATTACAAATTATGCACATCTGCATAGGAAATCAAAAATAGCAGATCGAATTCAAATTCAAACTGATTATGTTCAAGGACATTCATGATTAATATTCTTTGCCATAACTGCTGGGAAGTAATTAATTCTGATGATAGTTTTTTTTAAAGGACTCTTGCAAATCTCTTTATACCTTCCCTTCTAAGCTAAAGCTTCCAATAGCATCACCATCTTTGGGTGCAGAATGTCTTTTGCAGTGGTTTTATTTTGGCTTATTTTCTTTTTTTTTCAGGACCTTTTTCTTACCATATTGTTGTAACCAATCCATTTTCTATTGCAATTCTTGTCTTTTCTTTATTCTGGGTTTGAAAAGGGCTCGCAGATGGAACTGTGGTCGAATACAATCTGAACCTGAATTAACCAAACACCGTAGTGATCCTGTTAGCCAAGTATTTTCAAATTTCCTTTAACGCTTATGTGTCTTATCTTTGCTGTTGTTAACTTCGTTATTTTAATTTCATTATCAATGAATGCAGCCCTTTTGAAACCGCTCTCTGTGTTTGAGCAGCAAGTCACGGATCAAAATGCAGCCCATTAATTTTCTTTACTTCAAATTGTGAAGAGCGTCCAAAACCCAATGATATTAACGCATCCCACTATGGAATACGTTAAAACACTCAGGTGATATTTGGAATATCTCCGTGATGTCCTGCGACCAGAATTATATTACCTGCTCGTTTCAGTTTGTCATTAACGACTGCTCAAGGACATGAATGATTAATATTCTTTGCCACAACTGCTGGGAAGTAATTAATTCTGATGATAGTTTTTTAAAGGATTCTTGCGAAGCTCTTCATACCTTCGTTTCTAAGTTAAAGCTTCCAATTCCTTTTGTCCTTCATTCACTAGCAAATAACTGAGTATATTAATCCCGCAAAAATGTTGCTTTATTTTGTAGAAATAAAGCATACGAGCGATCAGTAACGTTTTGAACATTTGCCAGTGAAGACAAATTCGCTGTTGTTTAGGGCATCTTCAGGTGGTTTAATGGTTAACCATTTTGTTTCTCTAGATTAATTACGACTGAGCAGTGAGTTTGATTCTCACTGGGTGCCTCCAAATAATTTCGGCCTTGTGCTACATTTAAGCTATGCTTGGAAAATCACGTTTTAGCGCGTAAATTCCTCCTTGGATGAGTTTCTAGCGCATTAATGATCATCTCTCAATTGCGTCTCTGCCTTTGGGCACAGGGCACTAAGGGGCGACTCTGTCAAGGGGCATAGTCGCAACTGAGAAAAATCATACTGAGAGATGCCGGCACTAGGGAACAGCTGCTCGTGGCCGCGCATTCTCATTGCAATAGAGAGAATGATCGTTGCGCGCACCGAGGCCAGATAAACCAACGGTTGCGAGGGTTCGGGGAATTTTATTTCCTTAAAGAAAAAAAAGTATGTGTGGCTCCCCATTTAAACCGACTTTGTGTCACAACCTGACCTCATGGGGGTTGATTAAATACAAATTTATGCGCAATAATTGCAAACCCAAATAGGGGAACACAATTACATGGTGTTGCAGCAAAGTCAGACAATTGACGACCATCTCAAGGCGAGCGCGAAATGAGTCACACGCTTTGGGGACTATGTCCTTGTCTATAGTGGTGAACGCCTCCATGATGGCAACCTTCAAAGAGTTGACCGTGTTTCAGGCGTGCTCGTTGGTCTAGGCCTCGATCACGCTCACAAAAAAATAGTCAAGGAGGTTACAGTCGGGTGAGGAGGGCGGCCACAAGTCCAGCGACCAGTGGTGAGGAATATTGTTGATCAGCCATGCCTGGGTCGTCTTGGTTTGTGTGCAGGAGTGGAGTCCTGCTGCAAGACATACGGAGCCAGGCGGGGATCTTGTCTATGCAGGTCTTCACCACGCTCCTCAGCACCTCCGGGTATATCTCAAGGGTGACTCTCAGGCCCTTATGAAAGAAGAACGGAGGCATGACGCCCTCCTCGCTGCACACAAGGCCAAGACCACCCAGGTGTGGCTGCTCAACAATGTTCCTCACCAATGGTGACCGGACTTGTGGCCCCCCTCCTCACCTGATGGCAACCCCCTTGACTATTTCTTCTGTGGCGTGATTGAGCTCAAGACAAACAAGTGGTTTTCTTAGATTTTAGCAAAGAGAATCGAGCAAGAACGTTTTAGCAGGCACGCGTGCAAATACACAAGCACTGATATACTTATATTGCAGGTATAGATAAATATTGTAACATAGGAATGAACAGTTTATAACGACTCATTTCTATACGTCAAGTCATTATCAGAACATGTTTCACTTTACACGTGCTCTGGGGATTAAGTGAAGTTGGGGGAAAGAGATGTCGACCCTCCCATTTTTATTTTTATTTATTCATTTAGTTATTTATTTTGTGTTTAGGGTTTTACAATTTTTATAGTTATCAGCTTTTGTTTGCTTATTCTATTATTATAACTTAATTTTATTTATTTCATTATATCTGTGCATATATGTTTTAAATTCTAATTTTGCAGTTTTACATTCAGCTTATACGATTTATTGACTCTCGTGTCAAGTGATTGTAGGTAGCATATAATGAATTACTTTCCGTGCCTACATGTGGAAATGAACTAATCTTTTTCAGTTTATTTTTGTTGTTACACCGCTGTTTTTATGCAAACGTTGCACTTCTTTTTAGTAATTGTAAGTTTGTTTTTCTTTCCTTATATAAAAGTAAATAATTTATATATATATATATATATATATATATATATATATATATATATATATATATATATATAGATTATTACAACATTTCCGCCTAGAAAAAAACGATTTTAAACATTTCTGCCAAATTCACTATTATTGAGAGAATAGAAAAGTTCAGAGCAGATAACATTAGAAAGATTTTAGAGTTCCATGAAAATAAGTTGATACAACGATTATAAACGCGCTCTCCAGCCGGGCTTAACCATAAATTTAACAATATCGATAGTATTAATATATAACCCTAAAAATCAAAACCTACCCACATTTCTCACCCACACAAGACATACATGCTTACGGAGGTGTTGAGGTCTCACACTTATACACACACCCACACGAATATACACACTTACACACAGCATACTCACTGACTAAGGAACCAAATGACAACACACACCCATAGTAATATACAGGCTTACACACATCATACTCACTCACTCCCTAAGAATCAAATAACACACACACACTTAACAGAGACACATCCACTTTCAAGGAACCATTCAAACTGTCAAAATGACCAAGGGAATTCAGAGCAGCATGAATCCATCCAGCTGTTATCTCAAATAACAACTTAAAATAGACTGACCAAAATTCATGTTAATAAAATAAAAAACAAATGAAAACTACAGAGAAAAGTTCATTTTCTCCATCAAGACATTCATTTCTGTAGTTCACTGCTACCAACAAGCAGAATTTTTTTTTTCGCCTGATGATGGCCATGTTAGCCGAAACTAGTCGAGGAATCTAAATGAAATAATAATAAAAACGAAGGAATATTAATATACAACCCAGTGTGTCTGAAGATTTTAATTTTTAATATTTTTTAATTTTTTTATTGTTCAATATATATATATATATATATATATATATATATATATATATATATATATATATATATATATTAAAGGGTAATTTTCAATGTCAACTTTGAACAGCCATTTTAAATTTACTGGCAAGTGTGAGAAAATAAATGTGTATAATATGGCTGCCACTAATGGGCAGGAAGATTCTATCCTTAGCCGTGAGACCCAAAGCTGATGACACGAATGTTAGCTAGCATGCTAGCATGCATTAAAAAAAAAACCGATAGCTGCATTCGCAGTGTGGAAAAAAATTTAAATCTGCATGGCACTTTATTCCAGTTGGCTCAAGTAACAGACTTATTCTCAACGTTGATTCTGATTCTTTGCAGAACTGGGTTGGGTGTGAAAAGTATTTGTTATTAATATTTTTTTTCATTCGGTTTTTTAAAGTTACGAGTCCTTTTTTAAAGCTGATCTTTTTTTGTGCTCATTTTGTTTAGTTCTTTTTTTTTTTCGTAACAGATTTAATTTTTAGTATAGAGGTTACAAAAAAAAATCGCTGTGTGAGATATAGGCAAGAATAAAGGCATGTAGCAACACCATCATCGACAAAAGGCTACTCCTTTAAAAAGGCAAGGAAGGGCAAAAAATATTTTTTTTTCAAGAGATAGTCTGATTGCTGTATGAATTACGATTTTTGAATCAATCACGGACAACTTCGGGCCCTGCTGCTAATATATATATATATTATATATATATATATATATATATATATATATATATATACGGGTCTATATATATAACCTAATACAATCATTCTTGTCAAACCGTGAATTGATATAATGATTGAATTTCGTCCCTTTCTCATTTCATTCCTATCCCACGAAAACAGGTGTTCTTCGAGGCTCCATCATAGGCTCCACTCTATTTTTTTTATCTACATAAATTTTAATCTGATCGCCATAATTTTCTTTTTTTTTTTTTGGCATCTACGCGGATGACAATTTATTTCTTACCTCAAAAACAATTTCTAGTCTTTCTTGACTTTCTTTCTTTCACCTGGACTTGCGTTTCAGAAAGGACCTCCAATTTTTATTGAACTCGAAAGAATTGGCTGGTTTTTTCAACGCTTCTAAGACAATCTATCTCTCTGGGAACCACAGAGATCCTTCCTGCCCTCCATTAGAATGTCTGACGCTCAACTTCTCAATCTAGCACCTCTCTTTCTATCATTTTCTCGGTCTGTGATGTTTCTTTTTACCTTTACCTGAGATGGAACAAATACATTGAGTCAATTATTTTTCATCATTTTTCGTCCATTTATTTAATCAAGGATCATTTTAACATGAGCCGCGCCAGGAAGTTTTTCTCCCTAAAGTCGATCCTTCCAGATCTACAAATCAAAATTCTTGCTCATTATTGCTGCAATATATGGAAAATTTTTATGTTTTTAAAATTTATTCTTGATAGGCTCCACAGGCGGATATTCAATTTAGTTGGCCCTCATTTGGCGTCTCGTCTACAGTCTTCTTTCTCACAGACGCACCGTCGCCTCCCTCTGTCAGTTCTCCAAATATTTCATGGAAATTGCCCCGTGGAGCTGCATTCGCTGGTTCCCAAACGTCATGAGTTCAAGCCGCCATACGAGGCTGGCATTCGTTTTCATCAATTAAACTGTAGAGTGTTTTTGAAAAAAATGTAGCCGTCTCTTCTACTCAATATCTTCATGTCTCGCACCTCTTGCATGGAACTCCCTTCCCTATTCCTGTTTCTTTTTTGTTTTGAGCTATAATCTCCAGCCATTCAAGAAATTACTTGATAATGAAAAATCAATCGAACATCTTATTTTGCCTTGATCTATCCACTATATTTCTCCTCATTTTTTTCTTCTATTGTTATATTTGATCTTGCTCTAAATTTTCTGTAAATAACCTTCCGTCCTAGTGGCTTCCCGCCTATTTAAGACCATATAAATTGCGGATTTATATATATATATATATATATATATATATATATATATATATATATACATATATATTTTTAGAGATTCAGAGAGAGGTGGAAGACTAAGGACATTGTTTTTAAATTTAATATATATATATATATATATATATATATATATATTTTTTTGTTCGAATTAGGAAAAAATATATATATATATATATCAATGGTAGAAATGTTTCCCGGAGAGAGCTTATTTTGGGGAGATAGATAGATAGATAGATAGATAGATAGATAGATTTAGGAATAAATGCTGCGTGAATAAAAGTCAACCTTGTATTCTGACTGGCAATTCTTATTATAGGCTACATCTTTATAAAGGGGTAATATTTTTATTGATTTCTTTCGTTTTTTACAATCCAACAACATCAAATAAATATATAATCTATAACTTCTCAGTATAGTAAAATTCATCTAACATACATATTATCTGCAAGAAAAACTAAAAAAACTCAAACGTACTCAAAACGGTTCTTTACAAAACAAATGGAGCAAAAACTATTATATACCTATTCTTTTCACCTTTATATACTGCCTATACATTAAGCACGAGTTTTCTAATATTTTCAAACACTTACAAAAGCGCATGATTTTATTAAAGCAACATGTTTTCTCAATGATTCATAATTTTCGACAATATATCTTCATGATATGCTTTGAAGTTCCATACAAATATAACAATTTTATGAAGAAACGTCAAATACTATGAATGAATGATAGAACGAGAGAGGGCGGTAATTTTGGCGAACAGACAAACGCTGCTGTGATTTTCCCAGGATAGGATGTTATGCAGGGCCATGATCCCCAATAGCATGAAGGGAAACGTCGCATAAAAGAATTATTTACGAATTCCATATCCTGAAGTGTTGTTATATTAAGGATTGGAGCCATCGGTTTCATTTCAATTCCAGATCATAGTTTAGTTTTGGAAAGGTTTCTTAATACCTGTTTCTTGGAACACTTGGTAGAAAATGTTGTACTTTTTTCTTGGTTAATCTAGGCCCAAATATGAATGCCTATATAATGGCATCGCCCGCCCATTCTGTATACATTGGCATCGGTAGAGGAAGCAGGGATGATGCTTACAATTGATAGATTCATTTAGGATACCGTATGAAATGTTGAAGTTATGTGCTTATAGTTGCGCAGATCAAAGTCTAGGCGATTAATTAGTAGATCTGGGTTCACATTTTCTCCACATAATCATGGTGAATATTTGGAATATTCATCGGATTATCTTATGTCGTTAACAAAAATAATAAATTATAAACTCTAAGGGAAAATGAATGCAAAAACAACACAGGGAGTTCCAAAATAATCAACAGAAGTCATCGAACAACCAACAAAAGACATTTAAAAATAAGACAAAACGAAGTTAAATAATGGAAGAACGGAATGCAAGCAAACTACCTGTGGTAAGACAATCCGATTATCTTTCGAGTTTTATGATTTTTATAAATAACTCAATTTTGTCTAAACAAAAGGACAAGTATTTTTCAGTTTTATATAAAAAAACATTTTGAACTAGAATCCTAGTTTTTTTTTATAATTTATTGAAAATGAAATTATGAAAGAAAGATCATTAAACCAGAACGTCTTGGAATCTGCAGACCCGTAATGTTTATTGACGCCTGGCAATAAATCAAAAACGATTATTTTAAGGATTCTTGCTTATACTTGACTAAAAACAGTTCATCACTCCTAAAAAACTGATATAGATATACTTAACCTGCTAATGCTCCAAGTTTCTCGATACAAAACTTTTGTGAAGAGACAAACTCTTTGGCCGACATCCATCTACCATATCCTGAAGAAAGCTTTTTTGGAAATTTTGTGAACATTTTTTACAGTTCTTATTTCAAAGGCAAGGGGGACGGAAACAAACAACGCGTAACTGACCTAACGAGCTTGGTAAAAAGATGGCGGAAAAGGGCTTAAGACAAAATTTATAAGAGCTACAAAGGTCAGGAAGTTGTGGAAATCCATTATTGTCATCGTCCTGAAGTGTGACGTCCCCCGGTGTCGCTGCGCCAACCGTGACGTCTGCCTGGCCGCGTCCGTCGTGCTATCCCGGTCGCGGCGCCAGTTGTGACGTCACCCCGTCTGTCTCCGCGCAGTCGCCGTCCTATCCTCTCCCGTGACGACCAATGTGACTTGGTATTGGTCGCGGCACCAAACGTGACGTTCTAACCTTTTGCTGATTCGGATGGGAATCTGGTTAGATTCGGTATCAGCCTTGTCGTTCCCAGCTCGCCTCCAACGTCTGGTTACCGAAGTAACTGTTTTGATTTCTAGTCTAACCTACCCACGTTGTGATTTGATCTTAGGTAGACGAAATCTATCAGTCGCCGGACTTTAATGCAAGTCGAGTCCGAACAAGGGTGATATCGCACAAGTATATGTAAAAAAAAAAAATAAAATAATAACTCGAAAAGTTCAAATGTGTTAAAAAAGGATAACAATATTTTATATCTGGTTTCTGAATACAGGACTGCTTCTTCCCAACCCGCTATATGGATTCGTGACACTTTGCGTTTGTTAGGCGAGTTTTAACATCTTAAGTTGTTTGTTCTTTAAGAAACTGGTTTTTGGTGTATCTTCAGGCGATATTCGTAAAAACTTGTTTTGGTGGTGTGAGTCTAAGTCGTTCAAAAAAAATAAATTGTTCTTGGTTAGAAGATGAGTTCGTGAATTGCGTGGAATCTTTCAGTCAGGTTCCTGCGAGGCGGGCCCAACTCTTCAACTCAATTCAACTCAGAACGAACTCGAACTTAACTCAACTTCAACTTAACTGGAACTCAACTGGAACTGCTTTTCACTCTCTATGACTCTGCTTATATGGACACCGACCAAAACCGGGGTGGGCTTGTCGGGGTTTGACGTTCCTTGATAATTCTAAATCCACAATCCACTTCTTTATTTTCGGTCAGGAAAATTTATTATTTTCCATTTTTGATTTTTTCGTCCTCCCACCTTCTTCTGTTCTCATATTGGTATCTCACCATACCCTCAGAGGGTGTCAACGGGTTTCCCCCTCTCTCTCACAGTGGCATCTCACACCGATCCCTTCAGGGGGTACCAACAGGCCTTCCTCCTTCTTCACATGATTACCTTCGCCTACCGCTCACGCCACCATTCAGCCAATGGGCGCTCAGCAGTGTGGGTGTGGTTAGACTAGCCTCGGTTTAAAAATCTTGCTCAAAAAAAAAAATCTTATCTTCCTTTTTATTCTTTTTTTTTCTTTTTCTTTTCTTTCTCTTTCTTCTTCTTCTTCTCGACCACAAGTCCTTAGACTATCAACCGAATTTTATATGGAATTCGTCAATGAGATTTTCGCCAATTATCAAGTGGGTGGTCAATTGGACGTATCGCACCTTGGTGCCAATTATTCGTTCTGATAAAATAATTTTGCTATCATAGCCAGCCCTGACAATAAACAACGTTTTTTCCCAAATGACATGGAGGTGGTTCAACTGACATTTTGGTTTTGGTCCAACAGACATTTTTGACCAAAATTAATTTTATCTCCCAGAGTTTCTGTTTCTGCGGGAGGTCGCTTGTCAAACAACTTGAAATTTTTTACCATTGCCATGGGCAGATTGGATATATCTTATTCGGTGCGACGTCATAAATTAAAATTAAATCAGAAACAGTATCGACCTTACTTTCCTCGCTAATGAGAATAAAACCTTTAGCATTTTTCTTTGTTAAAAAAAATAACATCGCTTAGTGTCCTTTTCGTGATGGCTTCTTATCACCTAAATTTAATTCTCGCCTTTCTTTTTTCTTCTTTTCTTTCTAGCAACCTAAAAATAGTGAAGCAGAAGGAACATAGCACAAAGAGGAAGAAGTGTTCGGTAAGACAACACGATTACCTACCCTGTATTATGATTTGTATAAATAAGTCACACCTTCTTAGGCAAAACGGAAAGACTCTTCAGTTACGTAAGACCTCTATTGGCGACCAGTTTTACTGAGTTTGAAAAATCACTGTATTTGAACTAATAAGTTTAATTTGTTACTTTTGATTTTCGAAACCGTTTTCAATTTTTTAGTTTTTCTTTTTGCTTGTTTTTCGTGCATATTACTATTTATACATTTTTTGTTTCTTTTCTGTTTATTTCCTTTTTGTATTTTGATCCTCCCCCTGTTTATATTTACCTTTTTCGTATTTCTTTGTTTGATTTCTTACGTGTTTATTGGCTTTATTTTTCCACGTTTTTGTTTTTTATTTGGTTCTTTCAAATTCTCTCGTGTATTTTATGCCTTTTATTTCTTAAATAACATATAGGTAAAGTTTAATTTGTTCAGCCGTGGTGGCTATCAGCCACCAAAAAACTTATGAATGTTTTTTCGGTTTTAACCGAAAATTTGGCACCAGCAAAAAAAACAGGTCTGGTCTGAGAGTGGGCCTAAGAAAAAGGACATCGCTTATTATGAGGAACAACGGCAAAAGTATGAGAAATACTTACAAAGTAACGATTTCCTTACAATTCCGGAGACCTTGGAAGTTGTCAATGTTAAGGTGATATCCTTGCTGGCCACAGATTTAAAAAGACACAAACTCATTGGAGTCAGCAGAGACAATATGGAGGAGGCATTAAAAAGCCTCGAAATTATGCCGAAAATTCTGGCTCGAAGAAGTAATGCGATGTGGGATCTTCTCAGCTCGGAGCAAGAAGTGAAACAGCTAGCAGGGAGTATCCTATCTACAACTATTTGTGACTCCAGACAGAGTACATGACAACAAGAAAGACAAAATCACGGTACATGGCGTTTCCGGTAAACATTTCCGATCACCGAATTGGAACCTTCTTTGCCAAGTTCGAGTAAGTTGACGAGGTCAGCGCAACCAAAAGCAAATCAGGAATTGCAACGGGAGACATCATACTGCAAGTAGTCCTCACCGATAGAATGGTGTTTCTCACGCTGCTGGCCACGGCTTGAATGATGATTTAGACGACGTGAGCGGAGGAAGTCTTGCGAGACATCCGTCTTTCTCATTAGGATCTAATCAGATTCTTTGAGCATCAGCTCAAGATGAAGATCAGAACTGATAGAAAATGATTGCATTCGAAAGCCGTTAGCGAAAGGTGGGTGACTGAGGCGAGCTTGGTTCGTTTGAACGGGGTTAGCCTAGGTCATATTTGGGGTGGTTTCCTGCGGAGCCCTCCCCTTGTTTAGGTTAGACAAGATTTTGTGTACCTAGTTAATGTGAGTAAGTGTTGTTCCTGGCCTGGTCCCGGCTGCCTCTTTGGTTATGATTCAAGTCGAGATTCCCAACCCCCTCAGTTTTTTTAGCCCCCTTTTTATCTTGACTGGGACACCTTTTATTCCCCCATCTCCGTCTATATTTTCACCTTTCCCATTCCTTTAGTGAGATAGCTTCTTGATTCTGTCCAATGGGCAGAATACAGTGGCCTCTCTTTTTTGAGGCTTAGAAAGACGTAATATCTCTCCATCTTGATATTAACGACGATACAACGGCATTGAATTCTCCTGAGGAACAAAGCCTCTACACTGATCCACACCAGCACAGCTCACTGAAAATAAGAGCATACTACCACAGACTGATAATCAGCTTTCAGAATCAGAGCATCCCTCTCCAAGGAGGAGACAAAAATAATATGAGACGAAATAGCTCTGGCCGACTATTTTCATAATACCTACGAGACCTGAAAGCCCAGTTCAGCTGCCACCGAGACGATCCGAGAGAATTGTCAAGAGACCCAGTCACCTGAATGATTTTGTGTCGCACTAGGAGAAAACAAAACTGGGGAGAATGTGTTAAGACAACTCGATTGCCTCCCCTGTCCTCCCTGATTTGTATAAATAATCACACCATCTTAGCCAAAACGACAAGACTCCTCGGTTATGTTCAGTAATGCACATTAAGCCAAAGTAGATTCCGAGTTTTCATTACACTACCGAAACTACTTGAAAAAATTTTCTCAGCTATAATTTTAAGTGATGAATGTAGAACTACACTGGATGAACATGATGGCTTGGCAAGTCATCATGTTATTGATGGAAACATTAAAGCATCAGGATATAGAAATAATTAAAGGGAATAATATTTTGGGCTAAAATTATAGACAATGAAATTATAGGGTCCCTTCAAGATTGTCAATGATTCCAAGAAAAATTATTTTAATTCTTTTTTTTTTTTGTATGGTACAGGCGACAAAAAAGAAGTTATGCGCTAAATATATTCACCGAGGAAAAGGAATTCTGAAAAGCCCAACGTTGCTTACTTTGGCCAAAAATACTTTCAAAGGCACTAAGTTTTTAATTCAATAAACTTACGAAAAAATTCGGTACAAATATTGAAATGTGCATATATATATATATATATATATATATATATATAGGTATGTTTTTATATATATATATATGTTTTGTTTTATATATATATATATATATATATATATATATATATATATATATATATATATGTATGTTTTTGAAAAAATATATATATGTATGTATGTTTTGTTATATATATATATCCCATGTATTTTTTATATATATATATATATATATATATATATATATATATATATATATATATATATATATATATATGTATGTATATTTAACAGAGTTATTATTTTCTATGGTTAAACACTTTTGTGTATGCGTGTTTGTTGAAAAATTATATCCTTCATACCTTCTAAATCACGTCACTATAACTTGTACAAATCAAATTTGGCATAATGGTATCAGGCCCTCGGGGATGGACCACCCAGTCGTGAATAATGGCTAAGAGTTGCCTCAACTGAATTATCGAATAATTATGATATTACATCATAAATCCATTGGTTAATTATTCTCTCACCAAAGTGCGATGTGATGTACCACGAGGCGGACAATTAGCCAACAGCTGAAGAAAGAGAGTTTTTTTTTTTTAATTACGTGTTTCGGTTGGTGGTATATGATGATCGAATAGACGCATTTCGCGAAAGAAAGAAAAGGCGATAGAAATGAGGAGGAGGAGGAGGAGGAGGAGGAGGAGAAAGTGAAGCAATGGAAATAAAGTCGCATGCAAAAGTGAATGAATAAAAAGAAACAGAAGTTAACGCATAGAAAGAAGACAGAGAATGATAGAGTGGGAATAAAAAACGAAAAGTATTGTGAAAGAGAAAGAAAACGAGACTAAAGGTAGTTAGGGGGATGAAGAAGAGAAAAAAAACGAAAATAGTGAAAGAGAAAGAAAATGAGACAACGAAGGAATAAAAGACAGACAATGAGATATATTCCCAAGATGGAAATCATTGTAAAAGCGAAAGTGAAACAAAAATATTAGGAAGAGTAAAAGTTTATATAGAGAAGAGATAGGGAAATGAAATAGCAGAAACCGAAAAATAAAGGAGTAGAGGAAAAGCACTTGCATTAGAGACAGGGAGAAAGGCAAATACAAGACAAAGATACGAGGAAAGATTGAGGCAACGAGAGACGGAAAGAAAAGTGAAAAGGAATGAAGGTGTTGAAAGAGGAAGGGCATAGAAAGAAAGGTGGCGGTCATAGTTACATCAAAGAGAAAAAATGGACACTTAAATGTAACAGAAAAGAAAAATATAAAAACAAAACAAAACCAAATTGATGTCCACGTATTGTAGAGTTTTAGATTATCATTTATATTATTAATTGTGCTTTTGAGCTTTTTGCTTGTAAATGCAGATTAATGATTATCTGATTTATTGTTAAAATCGCCTTTAATTTACAACTTTTATAATTCTACTTTGCGAAAGTAAATTTTATTCAGCTTAAACCTCTTTGTCTTAACGAGTGCTTGGAAGTAAATTGACGGCACCATGATCAGCTATAACTATACGTCATTACATTCATTATATGTGGGATACTATCTTTTCTTGCTGCATTACAGCCTCTATTTTTGAAAGGCCTTATTCTGTTATTCACTGATCAGACTAATTGTAACGAAACGAAATTGTTTATTAGCGTTTAAAAAAATCAAGAAAATCTTTTTTTTTCTAACAAAATTCTATCGAGAATATGATTTCGTTAAAAACAAAACATATTCCTATGATTTTTTTTTATTCTAAACGTCCCTGGGGTTTAATATGTTTGTGTATGTCAAAATTTGTGACATCTTTTGCTTATTTTTTGCTTCCATAATCGGTCTCCATATTGAAACTTATCAAATACAAGGTGTCCATAAAGTCCGTGTGCACATTATAAAATATAACTTTATTTGTATTTGCTATAGAAATAATCTGTAAAAAAAATGTTATAAAGTTTAATGTACCTAGTATTAAGTATAGCTAAAATAACTAATGTGATTTCAGGCATTACTGTAAATCAGTTGGCAAATGTTTTCCGTGAACTGCAAAATCGTATTACCCTTTGTATTGCTAATGATGGAGGACATGTGGAAACTTAAATAAAATTTCAATAAAACCTTAAAATTTTACTTCTTTCTAATCCTTTTTAAAAATTATTTCTATCGCAAAGACAAATAAAGTTATAATTTTTTAAAGTGCACACGAACCTTATGGACACGCTGTATTGAAAGTGGCGAGGCAATGAGTCAAAAATCTATCACGATTCACAGCATAAGATTCATATGACCTATTTACAGTATCCTGGATGCCTTCAGATTTAAAACTCAAATGCCAGGTGCAGTCAAATAGGTTATTTTTGGTTCATCCTCTTCGGATCTAAGTAACCACTGCTTGGCCAATAAGAATGTTATGAATAAAAGTAGTGCCGAATTAGGCATTTAAAAGTGGTTTTCCCTCCTACTTCCATAAATCATAAGCCGAATTATGTTTTTGCAATTTAATCAACAATGAAAAGCCTTTATTCGTCTGAAAATTTCGTCCATAAAGGCTGCAGCACTGAGTTCTATAGAACAAGTAGATCGGAGACGAAAATCAAGAAGCTTTTCTTCCCCCTCCGTCACCAGATTCTCTCCAGCCTGTAGAAAACATTGTGAAGACCCGGCTTATTGAAGAAAATGCAAAACTCTAAAACTACTACACATTGACTCAATAGCTTCGTCAACCGCAAGGAAAGTTAGCTGCTTGTGCCACGCCAGGAATTTTTCTCCCCGGAGTCGATCCTTCAAATCTACAAATCAACCATTCGCTCTTGCATGGAGTATTGCTGCCATAAATGGTCTGGTGCCCCTTGTGTTTGTCTCAAGATTCTTGATAAGATCCAGAGACGGATATGCAATGTAATTGGCCCTGATCTGGCCTCTCGTCTGTAGCTGCTCTCTCACAGACCTGCCGCCGCCTCCCTCTGTCTTTTTTACAAATACTTTCATGGTAACTGTTACGAGGATCTGCTTTCGCTGGTTAACAAACTTCATGAAGTTAAGCGTTCTATTAGGCTGGCATCTCGCTCATACTGTCGAAACTGTTAAATGTAGCCGTCTCTTCTACCCCAATTGCTTCATGTCTCCCACCTCTCACCTGTGGAACTCCCTCCCCTTTTCCGGTTTCCCTGATATCTATAATCTATCAAAAAGGTAATTTGAATCGACGTCTCCAGATGCCTTGATCTATCCCTATCTTTTCTTCATCCTTTCCTTAATCTCTCCTATTTGCTCTAGCTCCAACTCTCTGTCACCCCTTGCATGCCAGTGTTTTCCCATACAGCTAAAGGGTGAAATCCTTAGGAAAAAAAAAAAAAACAACAGAGTGTGTTAATGACATAGTGATTGCTATGTCTGTATTGCCGACAAAACTTCTCCTCGGCATGTCATTTTTCTCTTTCATTTAGCGATATTAAAAACCTACTTACAGAACTTCTTACAGCAACCAACTTATAGAAATTAACATTTTCTATTCTTTATGCATTGTTTCACAATCGTTTTACAATAAATATTGTTTTATTTGTTAACAGAGCGTTGCTTGATTCTTTAAATTGCTAACCTGTCTAGCAAGACGTAGCCACCCTCCTGACCATCAAAAGACGTTCCGGCTGAATTGTGACATCTCCCTTCTGTGGATCTTTCAAACTCAGAGAGCTGACTGAATAACTAGTCGGAAAGGGTATTACTCAGAAAGGCATGTAAATCTACGCAGTGTAAAGCAATGCAATGAACTTTCAAATATGTCAATTTTGTTTTAACAGAAGGGAGTTAGACGGAAGGAAAAAAATATTTACTACTGAGGCAACTCGAATCAAAAACTATATCACGGTGGGCGGTACGTAAAATTCATAACAAACTGCGGCATGGGATCGTCTCAAATCCCCGACGATAGCAAAGCGAGTTTCGCGAAAAACAGACTGCTGGTTTTCCTGTCGATTTCCAAAGGTGTCGCACGCTGGCATCGACCACGATCCAGATCGATAACACCAGGGATGTTGCCTTCTTAACATGTGATGGTTGACACTAGAAAAAAATACGAATGTGGTAACTGCAATGAAATTGAACAGAAACAACGGAATTGTAATAATGCTGGCAGACTTAGACGATTTCGGCACAGACAAGATTGCAGAAATAAATGAAACAGTGGTGATATACCGGAACATATAATCAGATCTATTTTCATAGCACTGCGTAAGAAACCAGGCGCAAACGAATGTGAACTCCAATGAACAATCAGTCTAATGAGCCACAAAACAAAACTCATTATCCGTATTCTGATGAATAAAGCGTGCAGCAGAATCATGCCAGAGATAGGACAAAAACAGTGCCGTTTTGTTAAAGACACGGGAACAAGGAACACAATATTTATGCTAATAAATGTTATCAGAAAGAGCAGTACAAATGCTGCAGAACGGGTCCCTATTACTTGATCTCTTACAGCTGCTCACTGGACTTATTCAATGTGCACATCGAGGCAATTCTGAGAGAGCTGGAGATTCTACTAGAATTCATCACTGGAGGCCACAATCTTAACATAAGATATGCAGATGACAGTGCTGATATCAGACACAGAAAGAAAACTACAAAACCTCCTACAGAATGTAGCGAAGGAGGGCGAGAAGAAAGGATTAAACATAAACTACAAGACGACAGACTGCATGGTCATAAGCAAAAGATGAGCCTAAATTCAGTTTACAGGTGGAGGACACTAAAATCAAGTAGGTGCAGAAATTTAAATATCTGGGAAACGTTTCGACAGAGGACGTAAAGTGGGACACTGAGATCCAAAGACGTATTTGGATGGCCAAAGACGCATTCCAAAAGCTAAGCAGAGTATTACAAGACAGAGAAATGTCGTTTGAATCAAAGAAAAAAGTGCTTAACTGTTATGTTTTATATGTCCACCTGTACGGCGAGCAATGCCGGACAATCTCCTCAAAGATGAAGAAAAACTCGAAACAACAGAAGTGCGGTTCTATAGAAGGAACATAAGGATACCATGGGCCGAACATATAAGCAACGACGAGTTTTTGGAGAGAGTGGTAACAAAGAGGGTACTTATACTTAACATCAGGAAGAGGCAGCTGAAATTTCTGGTACACATAATGAGAAATGAAGGTCTGGAAAATCTGATACTCACAGGACGGATAGAAGGACTGGGGAAAGCAACGCGTGACATACTTAATGAGTTTGAACAAAGGAGTGACAGAAGAGGATCTGGGAGAAATAGCCAAAAGATAAAGCTTATTAAAAGCTTGTAGTGAACACTTATCCGTAGACATACACCTGGTCAGATCACAGCAGAACAAGGCCGACTGTTTTAACAAGTAATTACCCCAAAAATTTTTTCATTGACGCAAATTAATAAAAGAGGTAGAGCCATCAGAAGATGTCTGTGTAACATCAACGAGCAACTATATGTTCAGATTTACAAACAAAATCTGTGCATTGCCAAAGCGGACATCCCGGTGTAAAACGGACCTTATATCTCGTGAGGAGATTGATCCCTGCTGTCAGGGCAGTGGTCAGCTATGAAGAATGCTTTGAGTGTCAGTCCATCGACCCAGCACCTGTGCAATGGCAAAAAGGACAAGTTGATTGTAAGCAAGGTGTGGCACCGTGTTGGAATGGACATCACCCATTATAACGGACATCTTTTTATTTTTTATTGTTTGATTGTGGCCCAACCCGGTTCACTATTTGGCGGCGTCTGCGTCGACAGGATTCCGCAAGCGTCATTGACCACTTGGGGTCATTGTTCTTTGAACGTGGACCTCCGACGGAAATCCAGGGACAACGACTTTGCATTCCGCAGTGAACTATTCAAAAGATTTTGTGGCTCAACATCAGTACATTATCAGATTTCGCTGCGCGTATGTCCCATCAGGGAAATATATAATCGAGCGATGTCATCGGAGCATCAAAAGAATCGCTGCTAGGAAGCAGTGTTCCATAATGGAGGCGGTGTATTGGTACAATGTTACTCCGAGAGACAATAATGTATCGCCCTCAACTGCGCCAGCCAACATGATTTATCAGTATAAAGTCCGACTACGAGGCATTGACGCAACGCGTTCAACTGAACGGATAAACGAACGAGCGCCGTATGAATTGGGCGATCGCGTGTGGGTGAAATCTCCACATAGCCGGTGTACAACCCGG
Source organism: Acanthosepion pharaonis (assembly GCA_903632075.3). Classification (NCBI taxonomy): domain Eukaryota; kingdom Metazoa; phylum Mollusca; class Cephalopoda; order Sepiida; family Sepiidae; genus Acanthosepion; species Acanthosepion pharaonis. The sequence goes on from CAHIKZ030001354.1 coordinate 310,717, forward strand.
TACCGGGTGGGGCATGTCACTGGACTAAGTAACTCGCGTTCTGTGCTGGTTGATGGCATACCAAGACACATAAAGGACTTGCGTCACTATGTAGGTACAGATACGTCAACAAGTGACACTAGCAGTGAGTGCTCAGAAAGTGAACAAATAATTACCATCGGAGGTAGGACTAGCACCCCTTCAGATGGTGAAGACTCTGTGCGTGAGGTTGTCAGATCAGAAGAAACCTCAGAATATAACACACAATCTCCTCCAACAGTCCCCCCACTCCGGAGAAGCTTAAGAATAAAGAGGCCCGCCCATGAGTGTCACTTATGTGACAGGGGGAGTGTAGTGAACGAGATAATCAAGTACCCCGGAAAAAAGTTCGTGTTTTGTGTGCGATCTGCCGGGAGGGATTAATAAAAAAGTAGTCAGCAAAACTCTTATAGCGACTTACCTCGTCAACCCAAGCGAAAAAGAAACAAGTTCGTCGCAGGAGTCGCTATAAGATTGTATTAATATGCAAATTACGGAGCATCCTATCCCGGCTGTCGACGAATGGAAAAAATAGGTTCTGACGATAAAAGCAGTTGGTGTTGTCGACTCGGGAGGAAAATTCGGGCAGTTTTGGCTACGGCGTTCATGAGTTATTTTCCTGACGTGTTACAAGTGATTTTCTTTCTTTGTGTGGTGAAAGCCACAAATTTGCTTTGAGAACGCTTACTCTTCAAAGCTACAAGCGACAGGACTTGGAGGGCTATGATCGCCTACGTCCTGCAGAAACACAGCACATAAAAGAATACGGTTTACAAAAACCCAGATCTGGACAAGTTGCAGAGAGGCCGCTAACGGAAAAATCCGGAGATGAGTAACTCGCTTCGACCCGGGGATATTTGTGTGTCTTCACTGACACCTGTAAGCCACAATAGTGAATTAAACTTTTTTCTATTGTCTACATATAAAAATAGCAAAATGTATGGAATTAACATGTTGCATATTGTTACTTGAAAAAATAGCGAAAAAAAAAAATCGTTATGAACTAATCAAATATAGAATAGTTACAAGACTGTTAATCTGTTTACTCCTGATTGATTTAAGATAGTAACATTTCATATCTTTTGTTTCATTAATAAATTAAGAAAATTAACCAAAATCATTACCAGTTTTGTATAGACGATGAAGTGAATTTTAGCACCACTGATTAATTTTGCACCCAACATATTCGAACATATGTTAAAAGAAGCCCCTATTTCGAAATTCGCTTGCTCATATTTTTCAGAAATCGAGAAGTAATTATGAATTGATTGGTATTCATACTCACAGCATTTATGTTTCAAAGTACTCGGAAAATAGAGGACAGTTTCGATCCTCTTCAGATAACAGTTTAATAATTTGTGCTCACATCAATACTAAGAAAGAAAGAAATAAAAGCTTAATATTTTCTCAAACGACAAGATTTTTCTTTCCGTCTTAGCGTAAACGTAAGGACTAAAAAGATTAACATTATTTGACAGAAGCAAAACAGAAAAAAAAGCTTTCCGGGCAAATCGACCAGGGTAAGATTCGAATCCGCGTCTCATGGCCAGAAAGTGAACGTTCTAACCCATCAGCCAATAGACAAATCCATACATGCATACATAAATACATACTGGTTTCCCCCCAGAAAAAAAACCCTGCAAAATTGGTACAGTTTAATAGTCCATTACACCACCTGTACATCCAAGCTTACATATACCTGGTATTTAAAAGCGGTCACCCATCTATATAATGACCACACTCGACGTTGTTTAAACGCAGTTATCTTACCGGGACCGGTTTTCAACGTCATGTAGCCGTTTGAAATTTAGGTTTTACTTAAATTTAAACATTCTTAAAAGATTGCGTTCATGTTATTTCTACACCCCAAATTCCAAAATAAAAACGACTTCGAAAAATAAAAAAATATAGCGAAATTAAAATAGACGCCCATTCAGAATATTCTCACATCACCTGTAACTATCTACGGAATACTGGGAAATAGAAAAAAAAAACAGCTGGTCTCTCCACTGTCCATGCCCTGGTGGCTCAATGGGGAAGGACTGTTTTGAAAAATCCAATAAGTCCGAAATCAGACTAGAAACCTTCCGTCATCATTGAGCAGACCCTGAACTTTCACCTGTCATAATGGATGCGTGTTTTCACAAGGACGTTCCTTGTCTATGAACACCTCTTCGGACTCAAGCAGATCCCAGACGACAAGCCGAATTCGTATATAAAATCTATTGTTGCTGGGGATTTTATGTCACTCCAGTAAGTATGACTCCGCCTGCTACATTCGATCTTTACGAGAGTTCAAAACAAACATGGAGTATTCATTGACCAAGTGCTGCTGTCGTTTGAAATTTGTCTTTCAAGAAATATTTTTTTTTCCCAATATTTATGTAGAGTTTTCTTCTTTAATCTTTTATTAAAATAGTGTGGAGCGTCAACATCATTATACCATTGTTTTATCGTCGAGTTAGATGTACTATCCTGGTAGTTCTTAGTTACTGTGAGTGTGTGGGTATATGTTCACGGAATATATATATATATATATATATATATATATATATATATATATATATATATATATATCAAATATGTGGCGTAGTTCAATTTATATTACAATGAATAATTCATACAAAAAAGTAGATTAGTAAAGTTAATGATATAAAATGGCGAAAACTCTTCGCAAACAAAATTTTATAGTTGCATTAACCTACGAGCTACTCGATGCATTTTATTAAAAACAAGGATCATAACATTCATCGAGTAGTTCGTAGGTTAATGCAACTTTAATGCAACTTTAAAATTTTGTTTGCGAAGAGTTTTCGCCATTTTATTTCATTAACTTTACTAATCTACTTTTTGTATTTATGATTCATTTTAACACACACACACACACACATATATATCTATATATATATATATATATATATATATATAATTGGATTAATATGAAACTGTTTTTCCACTTAACTTCTGTTTACTTCGGACTTTCATGATTATATAGTTATCACCACTTGTCAGAACAGAATTAATCTGCTGCAATTTCTCGATTCTCCTGTGCTTTTATTGATGTGTGTATATTATTTATTTGCTTTCGCTCAGATGTGCTATCCTGGTAGTTCTTTATTACTGTGAGTGTATGGGTATATGTTCATGGACCTTATATATATATATATATATATATATTTCTTGATTCCCCTGTACTTTTATTGATGTGAGTATATTATATATTTGCTTTCGTTTTGATGGGATTTGAGTGACCTCCCTCTTCTGCTTTTTTAAAATCTTTTTCTCTTTTTGTTTTTATACTTTCCTCCTCTTGTTCGTTTGGTTTATTTTGACTATTTAATTTGGAATTTGGAATTTTGCGGGTATGTTTGTGCAGGTGCATATATATGCGTTTGTCTTTGTATATGCACGCATACACACAAGCAAGCATGCACGCACGAGCGTGTTTGTGTGTCCGTTTATGTACCTGCGTTTAGGTTAAGTATTCTGCTTTTGTGTGTTTATTAACTCTGTATGTATTTTTTATTAGCTGGTTGTATTATTTCACTTCGTCTCATAATATATTTTCGTAGGTTGTATTATTTAATTTTACTTAGTTTTTGATACTTGCATTTAGTTGTGTGAAAGAACCAGGTTTTGCTGGCGATATTGTCAAACTAATTGTTTCTATTTGTGCATGCTTGTGTGTGTGTGTGTGTGTGTGTCTCCGCACGCGCGTCCATGTATTGATGATTTGTTTTTCAATTTGTTTTTTGTAGTTACTAGTTTCTATTTTATAGATCGCTCTGGATTTATCAGCTTATATATATAGTTACAAAACTAACACCGTATTCCACAAAAAACAAGTAATAAGTAAGTAACATAACATAAATGAAGAGGCAAAATTATACCCACCAAATTAAAACTAGACAATAGAAAAAAATTACCGAAAGTAGATTCATTTTTTAAACTAAAATACCACAAGGACAGTTTCCTAAATAAACCAACATGCAGATTAATAAACCCCACAAAAACCAACATCAGAAAAACAATTAAGCAAATTGTAGAAAAACATGCAAAAAGGAGCATACTAATTATAAGTCAAAGGAAAATAAACAATTGGTTTAACAACATCAAAAACAAAAATAGTTGCTTCATTCATCTAGACATAAAAGAGTTTTTCCTATCCATCAATGAAAACACACTAAGCAATGCACTAGACTTAGCGAAACAATGCATAAACATCCCAAACGAAGATCTAAACATTATCAAACGCTGCAGAAGGTCGATACTATATTAAGGCAACAAAATATGGACAAAAAACGAAACACCAATGATAACACTACCAATTTCAAAGATACGTTTGACGTAACAATGGACAGCTATAATCGCCCAGAAATATGCGAACTCATAGACATATACATCAATATATTAACAGACATCATTAAGCCAAACGATAAGAAATTGCAATGACAGGACTAAGCAAAGAATAAGAAAACAGATCATAGAAATCTTCAATACATTAAGATTTAAAACAGACATCCAACCTAAAAATAGTGAACTTCTTAGATATAACATCCAATCTAAACACTAACACATACATACCATACAGAAAAGCAAACAAAAACCTATATACATCACAAAATATCCAGCAACCCTCTTAATCTATTCAAGCACATGTCGATGAAAATGAATATCAACAAATTCAAGCAACATAAAAATATTCTACGAAAAAAATAGTGACTACCAGAAAAAAATTGAATATACAAATGAAAACAAGCAAACACAATAGAAAAAGAAATAATCTGGGTTAAACGACCCTACAATAATACAGTAAAACAAAAATAAGAAAATATGCTTCAAAATAATTTATAAACATTTCACCGAAAACTACAAACTATCAAAGATACCCAACAAAAATACAGTAAAAATCAGTTACAACTGCATAGATAACATCCAGAAAATAACAACCAAACAATAAAAAAATATTCAAAGACAATAACTACAACAATACAATTCAATAAAACAACAAATGCAATTGTCGAAATAAAAACAATTGACCTCTTAAAAAAATGCCTAAACAACAACATATTATATAAATCCATCGTAACATACACAAATGCGGAACAAAAATCCTACATACGAGCTACAGAAATAAACTTTAAAGAAGATTTAATAATCATCAAACTCATTCAAAACAGAAAAATAAAAAAGACCACAACACTATCAAAATACATATGAATCCAAAAACAAAATAACAACATTGCCAAGATTAAATGGAAAATTATAAATCACCCTCTCCCACAGTAGCAACAGCAGAATTTTTAAATTATGCCTGGAGTTAAAATTAACAATCAACACCTTCCAGGATCAAAACTTATTGAGCAAAGAAATGAAATAAATGGGAAATGAAGGGATTTAAATAAACATCTAATCCGCTACCTAAATACTAAAATAAAATAAAAGAAAAAAATAGAAGACAAAATGAAACCGCATCATAAAAACTAACCACTATGCCTAACATCTAATTCATCTAATTCATATCAATCTCAAACGCAATCCATCCAGAAAAGAGAAAACACAATATCAACAAATAATAAACAACAAAATAACACTCAACCATACGAAACCCAATATACAAATCACAAATATATCCCTTATAAAATGAAAAAAAGAACGCGTATATGGGCACGAACATACAAACATGCCCACATAAACACACAAACATAAATACACACACGAACGCACAGACACGTGTATATTTGTGTGCATATACGAGCGCGAATATGAATACCCACCCGCACAGACAAAAATTCAACCATAGCTTAAACTAAAAGGATTAAAACAATACCATATCCAAGGATCATACAAAACATAAATCCATGAAAAAAATACAAAATAAACAAGTAATTAGCTTGTAATTTCATACAACTAAACCTGTATCGAACACTATGTAATGTTAAAATAAAAAACAGTTAAATAATACAACATGCTAAAATATATCAAAATACTAAGTAAAGTTAAATACTTACTACAATATACAGTAAAAACAAACACAATTAGACGCAAAATACAGTTAACACAAACACACACACAGGTGCACATACGCGAACACACAAACATACACGTGTGGGTGAATGTGTACGTGCGTGCTCACGGGTATGTATGTGTGCATGCGTGTGCGTACGTGGACGTGCAAAGAAACACACACCTGTCCAATAAGAAAAAATTCGTTTAACAATATCAACAAAAAACTCTTTTTTCACACAACTAAACAAGTAACAAACACTCAGTAAAACCACGAAGTTAATGCAACCCCATATACATTTAGAATAAATACACAATTACACGCATAATACAGTAGACAAAAACACAACCATACAGATGCACATACACAAACATGCAAACATACGCATGCGAGTGTGTGTGTGCGCTTCCATGCTTGCTTGTGTGTGTGTATGTAAATATATAGTCACATGCATAAACACACATACATACACAAATTTCCAAACATAACGTAAATTAAATGGTCAATAATAAGCAAGAGACAAACAAACAAGGAAAGGAGAGAATAAAAGAGAAAAAATAAGAGAAAAAGTAAAAAAAAAAAAAAGAAGAAGAAGAAGAGAAAGATCAATCAACATCCAATAAGGTGAAAGCAAATAAATAACACCATCACATCAATACAAGTACAGGAGAATCGAGAAAATACAGCAGATTAACTCTGTTCAGACGAGTAGTTATACCTATATAATCACAGAACTCTAAAGTAAACATAACGGAAAAAGCTTTTTCATATTAATTCTATTAATACTCTGTTTGCAAAATTGAGCACTCTACCACAGAACCTTAAATGCCTCCTTATCAGCAAACCGTTGAAAAAAACAATATTGGCTTCAAAAACAGTATTTCAAATTCCCACAAACTCACGTTTTATATATATATATATATATATATATATATATATATATATATATATATATATATGTGTGTGTGTGTGTGTGTGTGTGTGTGTGTGTGTGTGTGTGTGTACTCCCTTCAAAAAATATATCTGTTGCATTCTTTTTCAGCCTCGTCTTTCGCAGCAGTAGGAAAGGATTCACAACACACACTGAGTTTGGCGCACGGCATCACTTCCGACAGCCGTGAGTAATTTCGCCATCAGCAGGAGTTTCAGTTTGCTATCTCATTTTCACTTCTTGTCATATACAGTTTTGTCTACAATCTTAAACACAAACTGAAATCAAGCATGTACAAGAAGTTTAAATATCTATAAAGTTTTCTAAAAGATGACAGAAAATGCCACACCAAAAACCGAAGACACATTCGAATAGCAAATAAATTCTTACACTATTTACATTATTCGGACTATTGTTCTCATCATTATTCAGGTGGTTGGAATGTCGAACTGAACTCTTTATCATCTGTCTATATTTCTGAGATGAGGTATTATGTATAATAATGTGTTCAATTCGACATTACTACCACCTGAAGAAGGCTGGAGCGTACAGCAGCCAAAACGTTGTGATAAAAATGGCGAAAAAGATGAAAACAATAGTCTGAATAATGTAAATAGTGTACATAATACCTCATCTCAGAAATATAGACAGATACTGAAGGGCCGAAACGTTGTAATAAGTATGGCGACAAAGATGAATGCAATAGTCTGAATAATGTGAATAGTGTACATAATACCTCATTTCAGAAATATAGACAGATACTCAAGTGTCGAAACGGTGTTATAAATATGGCGACAAAGATGAGGACAATAGTCCGAATAATTTAAATAATGTACATAATACCTCATCTCAGAAATATAGACATATACGGAAGGGCCGAAACGTTGTAATATATATGGCGACAAAGATGAGGACAATAGTCCGAATAATGTAAATAATGTACATAATACCTCATCTCAGAAATATAGACAGATATTGAAATAAAGTCTTTGTAAGTCTAAATGGGGTTCTGTCGAAAAGTTATGGACCGAACATATGAGAAACAATGAAGCTTTACAGAAAATGCTAACAAAATGGAAGTTTTTACTTAGAATTAAAAAAAAAGTTCAAATTCTCGGGTATATAATGGGGAAAGATGGCTTAGAAACAATTAACACTAACAGGATTTTATGCCAAGGGGAATGAGAAATACAGCAAATATCCAAACTAACGAGTTTGTGTTAATCGTCGGCGGGATAAAGATTAGGAGTGATAGCAAAAGATCCTATTTAGAGCTACAAAGAACAGAAAATTATGATGGGCCATGATCATCCAAATCCTAAAGAGACACCACACATAGAACAGATGACTACGGCGTTTACGTGCTTACTACTGAGTACAGTGTCTATTAACAACCATTTCAGGCAGTTTTTATTGTTACCGGGAATCCATTTTATTTCCTCAGTTTCAGCAACATAATGGAAATATATCAGCAATCGAAGCCTGCCTTCCCGAGAGAATAACCAGTCAAAGATAAACCAGAATACAATTAGTTATCATATACTGACGTAAATCTCGCATATGCTGCCTTCATTAATTTATAATATTGTTCAAATTATCTGAATCCGGTAGCACTCGACCATGTGGAAGGCAACCGACACCTAACTAGTATATAACTTCAAGCAATGTCTCACCCCATTTTACACTCAGGTCAAATCTATTCCTGAAGGCAGCGTCCTCCCCTTAATTAGTTTCTGGACACAGTGGACAGAAAACGGACTAATATTCAAGACTTTTCTCACCATCTGTCCTTTACAATCTCTATCGCTCGTTCGTGCAAGCTTTAAAATTAAATCTGAACCTGGGAATTATATTGGTTTTCAAGGACAGCAAATTCCTAATATTCATTTGCTTACAATTCCGTTTTGAAATATATGCTGGTTCTGAAAATTCGCCTCTGGGGCTCTAGATTAACCTCCCCTGCAAAAATGCAAATCAGCCTTTTCTTAGTTAAACGGTAGTATTGGACTGCTGAGCATATGAATGCATTAAGCTTCTCTAAACGATTAACACAGGGCTATTAAGCGCTTGAGTAATTGTTTAGTATATGGTAAAATAAACTGGATTGGTTCAAAAATAATCAATGCAAAACTAATGTTTTTGTGCAATTGAATACAAGTTGTTAAAACAATAGAATGTCTTGCATTAATGCTTGTTAGCAGGGGCGTACAGAGGTAAAGTAACGCCCGGGGCCCGTATTGATAATGGCACCCATCCTTTTTTTGGGGGGTGGGGGGAGGAAAAATATAAATGGAATCCCCTTAATGGCGTTGATTAGTACTTTAAAATAACAAATTTAAAGATTGCTGAACAAACGTAATCATATTTTAACCTTTCGAGGTTTTGCAAAAGCGAAGTTACTAACTTGGTCAATGTCTATCTTCTCCACAGTTTCATGTTCAAATGAAACGAGGGACAAATTAGATAAGCGATCTTGAGACATACTCGATCTCAAGTGACTTTTAATGAGCTTCAGTTTTGAGAAGTTTTTCACTGTAGTATCAACAGAAACTGTGAGCCTCAAAAATAGCCGTAGAGCAATCGCAATATTTGGCACTGTTTCTTGAACTTGCCATCGATAAATCCATCTCAGCCATTCGATAGACGATGATTTGTTCATCATGGTCATGTCATGTGGAAGCTGGCGCTGAAAAAATCCAGAAGTCAGAGAATTTTAAATTTTCGCTGCAACTTCAAATGGCCTTCAGTTTTTTTCCAGAATTGCTTCCGACGATAAACCAGAGAAGACCGTTTGCAGATGAGACATGGAGTCAAATCTTCCTTGCGGTTCATTTACAAGTCGATCATGACATTCGTAAAGATTTCTCTTTACTTTCTGCACAAGTGTTTGGCGTACATCATCTTTCTTTACATCCAGGTAGCTTTCTCTTTCTTCTAATCCGCTTTTCAACTGGAATTTCTATTTCCCCGCACTTTGTTGATTAACGGATTCAGATACCAGCTTGCCCCTGTTTCGGTTAAAGAACATTTTAATCGCATTCATGTGGGTTACGCACACATCCGAACCAATACCAGGTTCTTGAAGTTTCTTTTGGATGAGATTTATTTCTCCCAGAATTTCTTCCCAGTAAAACAAATATGACGTGAAGCAGTTTTTCTTTGAAAGCAAAATGATTTGTGTATCCCCTCTCGTTTGAAAACATTTTGAAGCTGAGTTTAATGAATCGAGTACCTGAATCACTCCTTGAAATCCGCTTTTCACTGCACGAATAGCTTCATAACGTGCACTTGAAAGGATGGTTAGCAAAAGCTTCATCATGACCTTCACATGCGAAGATAAAACTTCCCACCGGTAACTGGAAGAGAAGAACAATGTATAGAATCTTTTAATCACTCCGAAAAATGTAATAGTAACTACATTGACAGCTGAGGCATGAACACCTTATACATTCAGACTGTGATTAGAACATGGTACAAATTTAGCTTTCGCATTTATATTTGGTACAAGACGTTGAACACCACCATTAACTCCAGCCATACTAGCTGCCTTGTCAAATCATATCCATCTACATTTTTTTGAAATTAAGTTTCTCTTTCTCCATTCGCTCCCAAATCATAAGCAGTTTTTCCATGCTCATTGATAAAACCAGTATGCCATATGAGAAAACTCAGTTATAAAACCAAGAAATGGCCGTCCTGGGTATGACGATAAACTACATCCACGTCCTGGGTAAGACGATAAACTACGTCCAACAGCAAGGCCTCTGATCAGGAGGTTTTGAGAAGCGTGGAACCACCTCTTAATTGCTGGCGTTCCCAGGTCCATCCTGGCCCGGGGTGGTGGCACCTGTTGGGGTCCCAGATATGGGCAAATATTTAACACCCATACTTGTGTAAAAGTAGGTTTTAATACCAGAAATACTTTGTAATAAAAAAAATTATTACCAGCAATAATTTTGAAGGAAAAATTATTATCAGCAATACTTTAAAAAAATACCAGCAATACAAACAGCTATAAATTCTTTGGAAAAAAATATATGACCAGCTATAGATTTCTTCAAGGAAAAATATTCCCAGAAATAGATTTTTGAAGAAAAACATTACCAGCAATAAAATATTTGTAGGCATTAAATAACCCATTGAGGTGTTGATATGCCGTAAAACAAACCAAACCAAACCAAGAAATGATTTCCGCACCTCCACTACTTTGTCTTCAACAACGACATATCAATGAATTTGGGAAATGTCCGGCGTGCTATCTAGTATCACTGTAAAATAATTGGCTCTTTTCGAATTCGATCCAATATATTTTCCTTTACTTGGTTTCCCAAGATATGAATGAATTCATTTTGGATTTCCGGTTATAACTACCGCCGGTCATCATTTATTTCTTTCACGTAATGCTTTTCAAGAACAGGATCATACTTGACCATAAATTCAACAAGGTCTATAAACTTACATTTATTGGAGCTAAATACATCTTCTTGATGATCTCTAAAAGGCAGATTCTGTTTCGTCAGAAACTTCACAAGTAACCGTATTAAAACCTGTCTCCTGACTTTCTTTCATAGTTTGTTCTTGTAATTTACTGTCAACGGTTTTACATTTATTAAGGATCATTTCCAACATCTTCCATTCTTTGAAAGCTCTTTGGTGGTCAGACTGATTTTCATGTTCAGGCATTTTTGAATTAAGCTTCCAAAACCTTTGAAATCCTGGTTTTCTTGCTAGACTTGATTTACGTTGTTCTGTCTTCAGTAAGAGGCGACAGCAGAAACAATAAAGAGATTTCTTTGTCTTTGAGTGCAGCAATCAGGATCTCAAAACAATATCTCGATTCTCCATAGTTTTGTAAAATCATTGTTGTAGAATTACCCTCAGATTATTTTTCCCCCTGTCTTACAGTTGGATCAAACGGTTCATCTTTGTTTTGAAACTTTTCGGTTTCAATGTTACAAAATCATCACGCAACTGCCCTGAGCAAATTCTTGGTGATGTCTTCGTACACAGTAATCTCTGTGTTTACCTGTTCTATTTCTTTATTACCAGTAACTTCATCAGTTCCTTCTTTATTTTCATACCTGTACTTGCCGCTTGCACTAGAGCTCAATTCCTTTGGCACATCATCATTGCCACCTTCAATTTCTTGAACGCTAATTCCTGCAGGAAATTTCTCTTCAACTTTTAACTTTTATTTCTATATTTGCTCAACCATATTCGCATTTTCTCCATGTTCCTCCCCCTCCTAGTTCTGATATACATTCAGCATCCTCATCTTTGCATTTTGCTTTAGCTACATCTTTCTTCTGTAGGAAGACATAAAAAAAGATGCAGTAGATTTTGATTTCTCGCATTCTCTGGTAGCTTTCAACTTCCGGTAATCTGCACCACTCAGTTTTTGCTGTTTACTCATTGTAATCGATGAAAAATAGAAAAAAGAAACAAATAAGAAAAGACCCTACTCAATGGCAGAGGGATTTTTTGTAATAAGATACAACTTGGCACAATGTTGAAAGTGGGGTTGTAAAAAAAGTTTGATAATTTTTTGACTAGGTACGTCCACTATGTCGCGTAAAAAACAGCATAGCATGATGAAAAAAGGCCCATAACTCAACGAAAACAAAGTTTTGTCATCAAAATGTTTATGTTATCATTAAGAGGAAAGACCAAAGTATTTTTTTATTATTATTTTTTGAAATTTTTTACTCCTTTCTGGCATGTTGAAAATTTTGGTTAAAAATCTTGTTTTTTTTTTTTTACGACAGCGTTCGAAAAAAGGAGGAAAACACATGTTGATTTGGAATTTTTTGCAAAATTCAAATACGTGTCAGATTTTAATGAAACTTTCAGGAAATATTCAGAAATGAATAAACTTATTTTTTTATTTTTTTTTAGAAGATTTTGATAAAAAATATATTTTTTTATATGTTTCCACCACCTTACATATTTTCATGAAATTTCGAGAAATTAAATTTTTAAGAGTGGGTTGTTTTATATTAGTTAAAAACAGGATATTTTAGACAAAGTAAATCACTATTTTTTTTTTTTTGGTAAAACACTTACCGGTTTCATTGAAAATCTGCTCTGAATTGTAAAAAAGATGCAAAAAACTGTGACATTATTTAATTAGAAAAGCATTTACTTGCTTTTGTATATAAGTTATATTAAGGACATTATTGTCTGAAGAAATAAAACTTTTTCGATGAATAATATATTTTTACAAGAATTTTTTCATTTTTTAAAAAAATTATTTATAAAATTAATACTTCAAAAATCGTTTAAAACTCCTCATTGCTTTTAAACATGCAATTTGCTGAGATGGTTAAGTGAAAAGTAAATTTACGAATCGAAATTTGTAAATCTCATAACAGTCGTTTGTACCTGAATATTTTAAAAATAATTTTTAGCGAAAAAACGTTCCTAATTTCTATCTATGGGGAATCTATACATGACATAATCCTTAAAAAGGTCACGTGATTTGATTGTCGCCTGAGGCACTGCAATTATTTCCCTTCAATATCCAGTTCTGTTTCACATCGTTAACGCTTTTGCAAAAATCCTTTCAAAATTTCTAAGTTAGTTTTAATTTTTGTTAATCACTTTTTTACTAAATATTTTTATTTTAGTTTGGGTCATATTTCATAATTTTTGTTTAAGTTAGTAAATAAGATAAGAAGCTTAAGAACCTAACAAACGAAACCCAGACTAAAAAAGTATTAGATAAAAAATAAATATTACATAATTGCTAGAAAAATTAATATTTTAGAAATTACTAGTTAAAAACCAAAAAAGTTCGTTCGCTTACATTTCGTAGAAAATTATATAAATTTTGGTCATCCATAGTAGCTGTCATCACCTCGTAACTTTTCAATAACATCGATAACGTGAATAAAGTCACAAGAAAATTCAGACATATCGTTAAGAAATGTTTGGATACAATTTTTTTATGCTATAAGTAAGTAATGTCTGTTTCAAATCAGATTAATTTAAATTTAAATTTTCTAATTTTACACAAATAACGTGTCAAAAAAATATAATTTATTTTAGGAAGAAGTTTAAAATCGAATTTTTCTTTTTTGCTTACAAGTTTCTTAAAATTTAAGAAACTGGTCGCTTTTAAGAAATTAAAAAAAAAAATCGAGCACATATTTGACATTCCAATCTATATAATTTCTATCTGTAATACACAGAATATTTTACTTACTGAAAATAATAAATTTAGTCCTTTAGCTTTCAATTAAAGCTAAAATAAAATCTTTAAGAATGATTTTCCTTTTTAAAAAATCATTTTAAACCTTAGGTATCGAAAAATTGACTGGAGGTACCTATTTTTAACTAACCCAAACTTAGCGAGACACATTCGTGACCCATTCGCATCTTATAATGGCATAGGGAAGTGTTGCTTAAAAATAGAAGTAAATAATTACAGGAGGTTATCCTATACAGCCAATGATTGTTTAAACCATTTCTTAAATTTACTTTTTTAAAATTTACTATCTTTTTTTCTTATACTTTTTTCTTATCCATTTTTATTTCATTCTTATATTCAATAAGATAATTTAAAATTTCATCAATAGTAATACTACCCCCTCATTATTTTTGCCGGCGTATACTTTTTTCTTTAACCTTAACGGCGTTATGAAAGATGATAATGGAACTAAACTAATAAGGACAGAGATATTTAATAATAATTTATTTATATCCATCATTTCAGCCGGTTATTTATCAAAACATTCATGTTGTAAAATAACGTTTTTAAAACAATAAACATTAGAAATCAATTTGCTTTTGTTTTTGTTTGTTTTAGAGAAACAAATCATTAATTTTTTGTGTTTCTACTACTCGATATGACAAAAATGATTTGGATAAATTGAAGAAATCTTTCCACAAGACGTGCTTGGGGGGATTCTACAGTTGAGTTGGAATGAAGACTTCACAGTTAATCCTAAATGGATATTTAAAAATATTTTTAAAATACTTCTGGAAGACTTCCGGTTGGATAAGAATTTCATTGGAGGTACTATGTTCCTAAGGCAGTTGCGCGCTGCGTACTTCTGTCTCTTCAACTTTTATTGATTGTAAGTACTCCCTCTTAGGAAGGCGATCAAGTGCTTGCTCGCCTACCTCTTGTGGGGACTAGGTCAGCAGAGAAGTCTGTGCCCAGCGTCCGTGTGATGGAGGCTGGGAATATCACATTTGGCGCGTCATCAACACGCCTCGATTTTAGCTTTCCTACGCCGCGCGTTAACATCAGATTCGCTCTGGGTGAGGAGCATTAAAATCACTCTTCCCAATTCTAGAGAATACTCTGTCAGAGACCCCGGAAAAGGCCCAAATTCTTCAACTAGCGCAGAGAGGCCTTGCGTGCGTGTGACTATTCACGGCTTAGTGTCTTGTGTTGGATTCTAGTGGAAGGGATCGCGCTAACCCACTCTGTGGGCAGCTCGACATATCGGCGACGGAGTTGCGCTTTTGCTGTTGCTGGGTGCCTACAGTGAATTACCTCAGCAACCATCAGTTTTCGCTTACTTGGCGATTGATTTGGAGAGCGTTATCACTCAATGACGTAGCCTGCACATGGCACTGAGCAAATATGCCAGATTGTCGTCGGTGTCACCAGTCGCCGGTCTAGAAGAAACGGCTTCGCACGCCTTCTAACATTGTCCTCAAATGCGCCTTTTCTGCGACGATTTCGGCGTGATCACGGATCATATCGATTGCGAACATCTTGTGTCCATCGATCTCGCATATGCGTGCGATTATGTGTCGCCTCCATGAAACTGGTAATGTTTCTGACGCTGCCAGCTGTGACAAGAATGAGTTTGTCAACGTCGCGAATGGAAGGAATCTTACGACACCGACGTTATTCTGGTCGGATTCTTTGGGCATTAGGTCAAGATGAAAATCAGAAGTGAAGCATTTGTTATCGGCAGATTTCAGCGAAAGGTGGGTGCAAGTCCTCAACTTGGTTCCTGTGAACGGGGCCAGGTTTAATTTTATTTTTTATGCCCACTTTTGATGCAACGGGACTGTTTTCTGGAGGACCCCTTTCCTGGCTAAGCTAGACACTCTTTTTTTACTTACTTAATGTTAGTAATTGTTGTTCCTGACTTGCTCCAGACAATCCCAACCTCCACAGCTTGTTTTTATCCCTTTTTTCATCTCGAGCGGATCAGCCTATAATATATTTCATCTCCATAATTTCTTTCGTCCCTCTTCTGCCTTTACTGAGCGAGCTTGTCGATTCTGCTTATTGGCTGAATACAGCGGCCGCTTTTATCTTTGTTGGGTGGACGGGTCTTACTAACATATTTTCTTTTAGCTTGAATGTTTTTTTATTTCATTTTTGTTTGTGGATTCATCATTTCTCCCTTCATTTCATGCTACTAAATTTTTTTTTTAATATTTTTATAATAATTGTTAAAAAGGATAATGAACCATATAGTGTTAGCCCAAAACGCAGGTTCTATGATAATTACCCTGAAACAATTGTTTATCTTGTATCAGGTTGCACTGTATTGGCACCCACTGAACTGAAAACCCGGCATGAAAGAGTCGGCCAATATCTGCCCTGGAAAATTTGTAACTTCTATGGGAAGGAAACTGAAAGAAAGTGAAATGAACACCAACCAGACCCGGTTACGGAGACAGGACCTGTTACAATTCTATGGGAATACACAATACACACAAATAGAAAAAACAAAGCCAACCGCTCAGACATTGTTATTAGAGAAATTTGCCTCCTTATTGATATGGCAGTACATGCAGATGCAATGTATCTTTGAAGATATTCAAAAAGATATCAAAATACAAGGACCTTGAAATCGAAATCTCAAAAATGTGGCACATGTTGTAGTTGGAAGCCTAGGATTGGTTGGAAAAGATTCCAGTAGACTAATTGAAGGAATTCCTGAAAGCCCACCCCTTAAAGAAATGCAAAAATTGTTTTCACGAGTACAGCCCACACTTTACGAAGGGTTTTGTCTATGTAATTTTTTTTTTTCAGCGGAAAATGTCATAAAGCCATTTCTAACCATATGTCCCTGGGCTGGAACCGCAAAGAAATTGGTACACATCAGAAATCAAAGGAAATAATAATAATAATAATAATAATAATTTTACCTTGACAATTAAACTCCACTGCATATATTTAAAAATCTTGAAGAAGAAAATTCGAAGCACACATTTGATATGAGAGTACCTCACTGGTTGAAGTGACATAATAAAATTTTAGTATTAATAACAATATCAGTTAAAGTTAATATGATATATTATTCATATACGTATATTCTGAAAATTTCACCAACATTGAGTTGTTTACATGGAACTTTATTACGTGTTACTAGGATATAGAATCCAAACAAAAGAAAACTCCTCGGAGTGGGCTAATTTCGAGTCCAATCGAGATGGGCTGTCTGAAAAAACAAAAAAAACACGCCAGTTTGTCCTTTAATTTTGAGGGGAAGAGCAAGCAAAAAAGATATGAAGTGTTTAATATATAAAAACACGTATTTGTCTTTCATTCTGGCCTGAAAAAGCTGAATGAGGGCGAAACACATGAATAAAACGGTTTTCTACTTTGTCTGATTTCTCTAGAAAACTGAATTGTAATTTGAGTTTGTGTGCATAATTATTAATGAGATGTAGTTACGTGTATGTAGGCATGTCTCACTATGAATATGTACATATAATCATGCACATGACAAAAAAAAACTATATATATATATATATATATATATATATATATATATATATATATATATATATATATATATATATATATATATATATATATATATGCGTATATATATCAAACTTTTTATACATATATATTTAAACTCATGTAAACGTCATATAATATATGCGGCTATTAAATCTAAATCTAGTGTAATTACAAAGGAAGAAGATATGGAAAGATTTTATTTGATAATTAGTAGGGACGAATTTATCTTTCAAACCAATTAAAGTTCATTTGCTTCCGACTTTATCCTGGTGTTCAAATGATGCGGCCTTTAATAAAGATCCGCTCTCTTCAAACCGATTGCTTTCGATTCCTGTTTACCAAGTTATATCCAGTAATTACATTTCTCAGACATATTCTGAAAATTTTTCTTTATATTCTTTGCTATTTTAGAAAAAAATGTGTTGTCAAACCTGGTTTACTAGGATCAATAGCTAGATAGAAAGAGAAAAATAGAGAGAGAAAGAAACCCTCAACATAAAATATCTAGCATTCAGTAATAATAACATCTTTATTAACATATTTATCACAACGTTTCAGCCGTTGTACGCTCCTGCCTTCTTCAGGTGGTAGGAATGTCGAACTGAACCCTTTATTTCGCTCGATGTGGTAGACTGTTCTAGTTCCAGCTGCCATGTTTAATGGATGTCAGTTATCAGTTATCTCCTGTTAACTCTCCAAGTTCTCCACTGCCTTAACCGGGTATTGAACTCACACTCTTTGAGTCCTGTCACTGGACCTAACTAAGACCTTTATCTTTATGCTATGTGTCCTTGAGGACATCTATGTATGAATTTCTGGGTATTATAAAACTAATGTCTTCAGTAAACATTTTTTACCACTGCTCATATTGCAATTTTTGCTGTTATCGTTGCATTTTTTTTTTACCAGACCTCGTATTGCAATTTCCGTTGTTATTATCGCTTTCCCCTGGTACTCCATATTACTGGATTCCTTATTGTATTAATTTCTATGGCCAATTATATTCCTTATGAGCTCTGGTAAAAATATGCCATGATATCAGCAAAAAATTGCAATATGAGCACTGATAAAATTGGTTGATGAAGACATTAGGTTTATAATACTCAAGAATTCATACAAATATGTAAACATGGCACAGTGGGTAAAGGTGTTAGTTAGATCCAGTGACAGGTGTGAGTTCAATACTAGGTTAAGGCAGTGGAGAACTTGAAGAGGGGAATTAACAGTAGATAACTGATAACTGACACCCATTAGACATGGCACATGGAAATGGAACAGTCTACCCCAGCGAGCGAAATAATGGGTTCAGTTCGACATTCCAACCGACTGAAGAAGGCCGGAGCGTACTACGGCCGAAACGTTGTGATAAATATGGCAACAAAATGAGGACACTAGACCGAATAATGTAAATAGTGCTTTATTCATTTTGTAAATTTCTTTATTATTCTAAGTTACAGATATTTGTTTCCGATCACTCTTTTTGAATTTAGCATACTTCATTTAATAATTAAAAAAAAAGATGAAAAAGAAACAATTCTTTTATTTATTCATCTGTCTTTTCTAAATTTCTTTTTAAACATTTTTTCAACTATTTTTAAAAATCTAAAATAGGATTATGTTTAAGTTTTAATCCTGTATATTTTATTTTTATTTCGTAAATTTTCGTTTTTAGGATTTTTTCATTTTATTTTGACGGCATTTTTTTCATTCAATTCAAAACGATTACAAATGTAATGTCGGGAATGTGTGAGATGTGAAAAAATAAATTAATTTAAATAAAGAAAGAAAAAAATAAGAGAAACATATCAAAAGTGATTGTGGTATCGATAATATAAATGTTTACCTTTGAAAACAGGCACATGGTACGCCAGACATTTTTATTTGTAACTGTGGAAACTACTAATATACCAAAAATGACTGACACTACCAATATTATTAGTTTCAAAAGTTGCAATATTTGACATTTTATCATTACGGATGTCTTTTTAACCCTAAAAACTAACCATCAATTAAAGTTACATCACTACTAACCATGGGTATTTCATACCGGATTTTGAAAATATCAAAAAAAAATATTAAATATAAATCTTTATTTGAAATATTTTACATGCAAGCAATTCAAACTTTGTACTTTGAGTTAACATTAATAGGAAGTGAAAAACATATTATTTAGGCAAGGAAATCAGGCACTGAAAATTGTAATTAAAAATAGGAAATTTTGCGCTGGGTACTATATACCCATAGTTAGTGTTCTAGCGTTAATGAACGTTTATTGATTTCTCACAATGTGTTTTATGATTATCCGCCTCTTCCAATCTCTAAAATGAAAATAAACATGTCTAGATCATTTTTTGCTTCCTTAACGTCCGCCATTTTGTTTCGCTCTTATTTATCTAATATTCTAGGGGAAAAAATGAATCAGTTCAATATGTCAGACTTTGCGGTGGTTTGGTGTTGTTTCAGTTGTTCTCAAAAATATTCAAATAAAAGCTTTCTATTTTCATGAGTTAATTCCGGTCAATAGCCATCATATTAAATATATATTAAATATAATACGCCACAACACACGCATATATATATTCTTGAAGTTGAAACCTAACCTAAACAAAATAAACTATGAAATCTCCACAAATATCCTTAAATGTCTATAACTGGTAACAGATTGTTTATTATTTTTTTAGATTTTTTTCGTTTTTTTTTCTCGCGTGGTCATGTGTGACGTCATGAGCTGCGGTGCGATTTTCGCTTCCAGCGTCTTATATGCACGTGTTTATCGTTGCTTGGAAATCATCCATGTAAACAGAAACAGACTATGATCACATTCTTGTCCGTGTATTGCTTAATATATTGTACAGTAATTGTCATCTTTGATAATGGCTTATGTAATCCGAAAGCTTAGATTGGATTAAAAAAATGTGTATCAATATTGTGATTTTCGTTCTTCGTTTAATGATAATGTTATTAAGCTTATCAGACGTTATGAAAAGAATTTACATAAAATAAATAGACACTTGTATATATTATTTAATGAAACATGTATGAATGAAAAAAATATATATAAATACACACAATACATACATACATACATATATATATATATATATATATATATATATATATATATATATATATATATATATATATATATATACACCAAGTATAGGATTGCTTTATACGGAATAAATTCCAATAACCCAAAAATAGTATTCTTAAAAGAACGCTCAATACAGAGTAGAGCAAATATAATTTATTCGAAAATTAAAACAAATATGTTATAAAATCACTACAAAAATAGTCATTTTGTTTCAACACTTCTGGTGTCTTATCAAGTGATGGTGTTGAATGTAGAATAAATGGTTTTAAAAGGTTTAAATTCATCCAAACACCCCTCGCTAGGGGAACTCTGTTACATAAGCTGGAATGACCAATCAAAATACAAGTATAGGAGAATTCGAAAAACTTGACAACGAACCTTGGTTATAATAATTATTTAATGCTTTAATGTTAGGGTTAGACTAAAATAGAATTCATTCTAAGGAATATTCAATTTTACTATAAAATTGAAAATTTAAAATTATCAATTTTTAATTTAATCTGTATTAAGTTTTAAAAAAATATAAAATTATTTAAATAGAAACTGAGGAAAAAATACATATATTTTGTTATTTATTTTATTTTTATTGAAAGGCCAAAAATTCAGTTAGAATAAATGTTAAAATCTAATGTTGCTCTACGCTTCGTTACAACTTATATATATTTGAAGTGATGATATGGGCAGGGGAGGGTGAAATCTTGCAAAGGACAATACATGCACAATCAGATTATAATACACAAACATGTAGACATATTTAGGTATATAAACACGAAAAAAGTGAACGAAACAGGAAATAGGAAACGATTAAAAGCAATAATCAAGAATAAAAGATGCACACTTGATTATTGAAGCAAGAGGACATTCCAATCACCTGAAGAATGCGGTTGTAATAAATATGGTGACAAAGATGAGGACAATAGTCGAATAATATATATATATATATATATATATATATATATATATATATATATATATATATATATATATATATATATATATATATTTAGAAATTATATTTATTTTTAATATATATTTAATATGATGGCTATTGACTGGAATTAACTCATCAAAATAGAAAGCATTTATTTGAATAGTTTTGAGAACAATTGAAACAACACCAAACCAACGCAATGTCTGACATATTGTTTATAGACAAATTTTTTTTCCTAGAATATTAGATAAATAAGAGTGAAACAAAATGGCGGACGCTAATGAAGCAAAATTGATCTAGACATGTTTATTTTCATTTTAGAGATAGGAAGAGGCGGATAATCATAAAGCACATTGTGAGAAATCAATAAACGTTCATTAACCCTAGAACATTAACCATGGGTATATAGTACTCAGCGCAAAATTTCCTATTTTTAATTACAATTTTCAGTACCTGATTTCCTTGCCTAAATAATATGTTTTTCACTTCCTATTAATGTTAACTCAAAGTACAAAGTTTGAAGTGACAGCATGTAAAATATGAATGAGATGAGATCATGTAAATTTCATAAGATGATACTGATACTTGTAGGTACCCTTCTCAGTTGAAATTGAAAAATCAAATTAACTTCTCCACACGTGTTACGCAAAAGTAAACGCCTTAACAGCGGAAAACAATGCTTAACTCAAATAACGCAATTTAATTGTATTCTGGTTGGTCTTCCGTACTTTATAATTACAGCCCGATTACAAACACAAAATTACATTTCTTAATTACTGCGGGTCTTCTGATTAGTCAAAATGATACAACGCGCTAAAAAAGATCTATCTTATAAGGAGACTTAGAAAACCCGGTGCGGCTTTTAACTAATTTTATAATATTTTATCAACTTAAATGTAAAAAATCTATTATAATTAAGAGATAACGAATAATTGTATTAAAAATTCATTTTTCATCGAAAAATTTTTCTGCTTTCAGAAAATATTGTCCATATTTGTAAAAACAACCAAAAGCAAATAAAAGCATTTGAAATTAAATAATATCTTTGTTTTATTGAGTTTTGTATGTTACAATTCAGAGCTGATTTTCAGGTGGAGACGCAATTAAAAACAAAAAAAAAACATGATTTGCATTCCTCAAAGCCTTGTCCTTTTAACTATTGCAATCACTAAACCCGATGCGATCGAATTTGTAGCGTTTTCATAAAATTAGTTATGAGGGTAATAAATGTAGAAAAATTATTTCTGCCATGACTTCAATAAAAAACTTATATAAATAATAATTTCGATCATCTGTGAATTGTTTCTGAAAGTTTCATTAACATCCGACTATTATTTTTATTTTTGCAAGATTTTCCAAATTAATATCATACCAAAAAAACGTGCTAAAAATTGTTATTTTATTAGTTCCGGTGATACAAAGAGAAACATGTTTTTTTTAATTAAAATTTAGAATCTTCTAAAAAGTAGGAAAAATTTTTTAAAATAACTGAAAAAAACCTTTGGTCTTTCCTCTTAAAAATAACATAAGCATTTAGACGATAAAATTTTGTTTTCGGCAAGGTTAGCGTCTTTTACATCAGGCTGTGCTCTTTATTTAGCGATTTCGTGGAGGTACCTAGCTTAACACTTTGCAGTTTATTTAAAGCCAAAAATAGTTTTAGATTTACAATTTTCAGTACCTGATTTTCTCACTTAAATAATATGTTTTTC
This sequence comes from Acanthosepion pharaonis, assembly GCA_903632075.3. Classification (NCBI taxonomy): domain Eukaryota; kingdom Metazoa; phylum Mollusca; class Cephalopoda; order Sepiida; family Sepiidae; genus Acanthosepion; species Acanthosepion pharaonis. The sequence goes on from CAHIKZ030001354.1 coordinate 334,133, forward strand.
AGTTCCAATTAATGTTAACTCAAAGTACAATGTTTGAAGTGCCTGAATGTAAAGTATTTCAAATAAAGATTTATATTTTTTTTTTTTTTTGATATTTTCAAAATCCGGTATGAAAATACCCATGGGGAAAAATGATGTAACTTTATTTGATGGTTATATTTTCTAGGGTTAAAAGACATCCGTAATGATAAAATGTCAAATATTGCAACTTTTGAAACTAATTTTGGTAGTGTCAGTCATTTTTTTTATATATTAGTTTCCACAGTTACAAATAAAAATGTCTGGCGTACCATGTGCCTGTTTTCAAAGGTAAACATTTATATTATCGATACCACAATCACTTTTGATATGTTTCTCTTATTTTTTTCTTTCTTTATTTAAATTAATTTATTTTTTCACATTCACATTCCCGACATTACATCAAATAATCGTTTTGAAATTGAAAAAAAAAAATGCATCAAAATAAAAATAAAAAAAAAATCCTAAAAACGAAAATTTACGAAATAAAAATAAAATATACAGGATTAAATTTTTAAACATAATCCTATTTTAGATTTTAAAAATAGTTGAAAAATGTTTAAAAAAGAAATTTAGAAAAGACAGATGAAAAAATAAAAGAATTTTTTTTTTCATCTTTTTTTTAATTATTAAATGAAGTATGCTAAATTCAAAAAGAGTGATCGGAAACAAATATCTGTAACTTAGAATAATAAAGAAATTTACAAAATGAATAAAGCACTATTTACATTATTCGGACTAGTGTCCTCATTTTGTTGCCATATTTATCACAACGTTTCGGCCGTAGTACGCTCCGACCTTCTTTAGTTGGTTAGAATGTCGAACTGAACCCATTATTTCGCTCGCTGGGGTAGACTGTTCCATTTCCATGTGCCATGTCTAATGGGTGTCAGTTATCAGTTATCTACTGTTAATTGCCCTCTCCTAGTTCTCCACTCACACCTGTCACTGGATCTAACTAACGCCTTTACCCACTGTGCCATGGTGTACATGTGTGTATGAATTCCTGGGTATTATAAACCTAATGTCTTCAGCAACCAATTTTACCAGTGCTCATATTGCATTTTTTGCTGATATCATTGCATGTTTTTACCAGAGTTCATAAGGAATATACTTGGCCACAAAAATCTCCTGAGCCGGCCAAACGTAAAAATGAATACAATATGCGAGCTATTACTAATGAGTGCAATGAATACCCAAAAATTCCAGCAGCACTGATAAGTGCATAAAAAAAAGGATGCAGTTTATTTCATACCCTTGCCTTGCTTAAAATAGAACAATCATCCACACAATACGTAAGTAAAAATAATTCAAATTATAGACACACACACACACACACACACACACACACACACACACACACACACGTGTGTGTGTGTGCTCCTTTAAAAATTTATTTCGGTTTTCTCTGGGAATCCTTTATGGGTTTGTAAACAGTGACTATTCCGGCATTACGGCTAATAATGCAAGACTCTTCGGTAAAGCGAACTGAGTTCTTTCAGTCACTGTGTGTTTATCTGGAAACAAATACGCCTAAATTCACCTTCATCAACGGCTTAGTGTTAAACTACCCGACTGATACCAATTCTGTCGGGTTTCGTTCCTAGCTACAGGCAACCAGACTTCTAATCACACTGTCTGTCTGTGGATGACAATATGTGTATTTGTATATATATATACATATATCAATATGTTTTAACGGTACATAAACGTATTATGTCATTAAAGGCAAGACATTTTTTACTATAAGTAATGATAAATTTTAAAACAAAAAACAAACACAAGTCGACCGGTTTCGTCTCCTCTCGTCAGAAATGTAAACGGGGAAACAAATTATAAGAAGAAAGTCTGTCGCGGATGACGTGAATGAATGGACAGGGAAAAAATATAGTAATAAAAGTTATAACATCAAAGACGCTAGACACTGCACACCAAGCCCAAGCAAACAGTTTTTTTTGTTTACAAAGAGCGGGTCGCCTTGATCTGATGAACAGCTTCTCCAACACCTTCAGATGGAATAACGAAAAATAATATAAAGGAAAATAATATCAAAGACATATGCATACAATTAAAAGCATATACAAGCAATCACGCACACACGCACACAGTGATAAAACATAGACAGACTCACCAAGATTCAAGCCTAAAAGTATTAATAAGCGAATACAAGCCAATTATCTAAATTTTATGTGATGAACGAGAAGACGTACCTCCCGCATGGCGTGTCATGTCCTGTTGAAAGATCGCGACCGGCATTAAAAAGGGAAATGGATTATTCCGAAATTCCCATATCGCGGGAATACGTACAAAGAAAAAACTAAAAAAAAAAACTAAGAATTCAAACAAGCTTGAATTTATAAAACCGGAAGTCTCGGGCGAACGAAAAGTAAGTCTCGTATGCAAATTTTAGTTGCCCCCGACGAGGGCATACATAGCGAGTCTGGTAGGAAGACGGAAGAAAGCATTGTTGGCGTGACGGCGTACGTCCTAATGAGACTGAGAGAATAAGAGGTCACTAGCAACAGCTCAGTTGATAGACCGGAGCGCTGGACGAAATCAAGTTCTTTAATCCATTAATCAGTCATTACAAACGACGGGCGAACTGAATTACCCACATTTTACATAGATGGGCAAATATATATAGATAAATAGAGGGATTAATTGATCAAAGTTAAGAAGGGTATAATTGAAAAACAAATATACGGCTATGAAAAGAAAAATAGCATTGAAACATATACATCCAAATGAACAGACACAACATATACGCATACACATATAAAAAGAATAATTCGCCCAAACAAAATAGAACACGGAAAATAAAAACCAGCATATATACAGAAATGAAAACGAAATTGCAAATATATATGTAGATGTACCCACATATATACCAACATGAGTACACATGCATATATACACGGACACAAATATGTAAATAAATAAATACATATATACATAAATAAATACATAAAAAATACATATATATATATATATATATATATATATATATATATATATATATATGAGTGAACATTGAAGTCAACACTTAGAGGCGACAGTCTGTTTTATGCTGTCGCCTCTAAGTGTTGCCTCTAAGTGTTGACTTCAATGTTCACTTTTATATTTACATACGCTCTATCTCTGATATTGAGAACTTTATCCCATAAATATAGTACACCTTAAAACTATATATATATATATATATATATATATATATATATATATATATAGTATAATTTTAAGACTATATATATATATATATATATATATATATATATATATATATATATAGTCTTAAGCAAATATATGGATATAGATCTGATAGTATGAAGAAAAATATACAGAAAAAGATTTTTGTTTGTTTTTTCTGTATATTTTTTTTTATATATATATATATATATATATATATATATATATATAGATAGATAGATAGATAGATAGATAGATAGATAGATAGACTTACACATAGATATAAATACAAAAAAAAACATATCAGCAGACACTCCTACATATAAAACCACACAAATAAACCAACACTCAAACGTGTGCGAATGTTAAAGCGATTGTTACAAAAGCCGTCAGAATGAAAACTCCCACGAGGATGTTTTTTCTTATAATGGTCCCAACATTACTCCTATTAAAACATTCAACTTTTCATTTAGTACCTCCAAGAAAACGCTGAAAAATCAGCATACCATGATGAAAACATTCTCCAAACGTAACAAAAACATAGTTTTATCGCCAAAATCCTTATGCTATTATTAAGAGAAAGGATGAAAGTATTTTTTATTATTTAATTATTTTTTTTATTCATTTTTAGAACATTAGAAATTTTGATTGAAAAACTTGTTTTTCTTGCATCAGCGGTTGTACTATAAATTAGCATAGCAAATGTTTGCCTCTTTTTTTTTGCGGTGACAGTCATATTCATTTGGAAATTCTAGCAAAAATCAAATAATGGTCAGATCTTGATAGACTCATTTGCAAATCAATGAAATTATTTTTGTATTTTTTTTTTTAAGAAAATCTTGGTGAAAAATATTCTTTTTACATCTGTTTTACCCACTTTCTTAATTTTATGAAAATTTGAGAATTTCAATCTGATAATTTTTAGTGACCATATTAATTAAAAGTAGAATTCTTTGAAAAATTAAAATCACAGAATTGATTTTGCAAAATCAGACTGTCTTACCTAAAATCTGTTCTGAATCGAAAAATAATAAACATTTAAATCTTTAAAATTCATTATTAAGTAAATCTATATTTACTAATTACTAATTACATATTGTAAAGTTATTACAATATGACGACCTGAAATATTTTAAAAAGAATTTCAGTTTGTTTATGTATGTGTACTTACGTGCAGAATTTCTGAAGTATGGATGTATAAACCGAGAAATCTATTATTAAACAGTCACGTGCTTTAAGAGTTGTCCTCACTTACGGCGAAAATTCCCCTCATATGTACTTTATCTTCTCCATCATACTTAATTATGAATATTTTTAGCTGTCAATAAATCGATTAACACGTCATAAAAACAAGAGTATGTACTTAAGAAATGTTTGTATATAACATTCTATCCTATAAGTTCTTAATATTTGTTTCAAATCAGATTAATTTAAATTTAAATTTGCTAATTTTCCTCAAATAACATTTCAGACATATATATTTTATTTTTGCAATATTTTTAAAACCGAGAATTAACTTTTGTTTACAAATGTATCTAAAATGGCCATTTTGATCAAATGTACTGAAAAATATTGATTCGGATCAATATACCACAGAGTATTTTGCATAGTAGAAATAGTAAATTTTAAATCCTTTAGTTATCAATGAAAGCTTCAATAAAGATTTTACATTTTTGAAAATTCATGTTAAACTTTTACGTATACCGAATTAGTGGAGTTACCTACTTTTCACATCTGCTCTCTCCATGTTATTCTTAATGCTTTCAACGGGAGATGTTTATTACAATGTTTCGGCCGTTGTACGCTCCGGCCTTCTTCAGGTATTTGGAATGTCGAATTGAACCCTTCAAGGACACATTGGATAAAGGCGTTGGTTAGAATCCATTGACAGGACCCAAAGAGTCTGAGTTCAATACCCGGTTAAGGCAATGGAGAACTTTCAGAGGGAAAATTAACAGGAGATAACTGATAACTGACATCCATCAAACATGGCACGTGGAACTAGAACAGTCTACCCCAGTGAGCGAAATAAAATTCGCGGTATTTAAAGCGTAATAGTGATTTTTCAAGCATAACTTAGATGTGGCACAAGGCGGAAAGTATGGAGTACCCAGTGAGGATCAAAATCCCTACTCAGTCGTAACTGATCTAGCGAGACGATCTTGGAAACCAATTCGTATTTAAAGCGTAATAGCTTGTAACTGACTAGTTAACGGTTATTTTAAATGAACTGTTGATGATGTATTTACTAAACTTTGATGATAATATAATGATAGCATCAAGAGGTGAACGGACATTAGACTATACGCTGCATATTTAATCATCATGTGTGTTAACCCTGTATAAGACTACAACTTGACCATTTTTTTTTCGCTGTATAAATTAATGATTTTTTTTTACAGGGTGGAGTTGCTATAACTACGGTCAACCAGTTTCAGCACTAATTGTCAAGCCATTAAAAATATAGGTTAAAACTTTTCAAGGATTTTTCTCGAAGCTACTATGAGTTAAACACTACAAACAGGAACTATAATTTACATATATTTTATGCTAATGATAATACAGAGTGGCTTTGGTTTGGTTTGGTTTGGTTTGGTTTGGTTTGTTTTACGGCATATCAACCTCAATGGGTCATTTAATGCTGACAACTTTTTTTTTTCCTGGTAATATTTTTTTTTTGTCATAAATCTATTTCTGGCAATATTTTTTCCTCAAAATTGTATAGCTGGTAATATTATTTTCAAAAACGTATTGCTGGTAATAATTTTTTTTCCTTCAAAACTTTATTTCTTGTAAAAAATTTTTTACAAAGTATTTCTGGTATCAAAACCAATTTTTTCACTTTCATAATGCTTTTCACCTCAGTTTCGGGGTTAACTATTTGTCAGTGTGGACCTGGGAACACCAGCAATGAAGAGGTGGATCCACGCTCCTCAAAGCCTCCTGATCAGAGGCCTTGCTGTTGGACAAGATTTTAGTCTTACCCTGGACGCAGATGTAATTTATCGCCATAACCAGGACGGACAGAATGGCCACTGAAAAACTATAGATTTTAAAAAGTCATAACTTGTTCGTTTTCAATCTTTTTTGTTTTCTTATTTTTGGCCGGTTATAGAGCATCCTTTGGAGATTAAAATAATTATGCATGATGTCCAGAAATGAGTAAATCTCACTGAGTTTTTCTATTCCAATGAAAGATCCGTTATTGAAACTCAGAGAAAATAACGGCAACATTTTAATGTCAGAATATCTCCCGGCGATAACAGGATTCGGAACCTAATCCCTCGGTTTGAGAGAACTGGATCAGTCGACGATCTTCCGGGAAGAGGTCCTAAGCGCATTGTGTGCACTGACGCAGCGGTGGAAGCTGTACGGCAGAGTTTCCTTGAAATTCATCAGCTTCTACCCGGAGTCGCTCTTCTCAACTAGCTTCAGAAGATTCTGAAGCTGGTTTTTAAAATGTTTCCATACAAGATTCAAATTGTCCATGCTTTACTACACAAGATAGCAGCGCCTGCAGTAAGCTATTTGATTTCAACACTTAGCCAGAGATAACAACTTTTTGAAGAACTTGATAATGAGTTAAGAGGCCCATTTTCATTTTAACTCATGCATCAACAAACAAAGCTGCAGATTTTGGGGTACTGATAAAACCCAGGGAATTACATCAGTATCGATTACACCTGAAAACTGCATTGTTTGATGCGGTGTTATGGCTGAAAGTGTTATCGGTCCCTATTTCTTTGAAAATGAGGAAGGTCAGTCAGTAAGAATCAACAAGGCCCTCTATAGCACAATGCAGGAATGTTTTTTACGTCCAGCTGTCTCAGATAAACAGTAGGTATGGTTCCAACAGGATGGAGCTACTGCGCACACTGACAGGACAACAATGGACCTCCTGTGATAAATTTTCGGTGAACGAATAATTTGTAAAAAAAAAATAATGAATTTTTTCGGCCTCCTCTTTCCCCTGATATGACTGCACCAGACTTCTTTTTCTGGGGTTACTTGAAAGAACGCGTTTACATAAAAAAAAAAACTCGAGAAATTCAAGAACTTAAGAAGAACGTTAAAGCAGAAATCCGACATTTAGGACCGGAAACCTTGTGTATGGTCATGGAATATGCCTTGGAAAGAGCCTGTATTTGTGAGCAGGAAAATGGCGGTCATTTGAGGGATGTTGTTTTTCACACATAATACTGAAAAAAAATCCATTAACTATATTTCCAAATATAACAATAATAAATAAAAAACATGTGTATGTAAAAGTTATGTTTGTTTTATATCTTCCTTTTTTTTAAGCAAGGGGGAAGACACTAGCACGCAAGGGGTTACCGAGAGTTGGAGCGAGAGCAAATAGGACTAATAGAGAAAAGGATGAAGAGAAGGATAGGGCATCTGGAGACGTCGATTGACATTACATTTGAATAGTTAGAGATTATAGCTATCATGGAAACAGGAAAAGGGAAGGAGTTCCACAGAGGTGCGAGACTTGAAGCTATTAGAGTAGAAGAGACGGCTACATTTAACAGTTTCGACTGTCAAAGGGTGTGAGCCAGATTCCAACCTAGCAGACCGTATTTGTAAAAAAAAGACAAAGGGAGGCGACGGCACGTCTGTGAGAGAGCGACTGCAGACGAGATGCCAGAACAGGGCCAATTACGTTGCATATCCATCTCTGGATCATATCAAGGACCTTGAGACAAACAGAAGGGGCTCCAGACCATATATGGCAGCAATACTCCATGCAAAGGCGAATGGTTGATTTGTAGATTTGAAGGATCGACTCCGGCGAGAAAAAATTGCTATAATCTCCAACATATAAAACCGGAATGACAGAGTTGGCCAATATCTGCACTGGAAAATCTGTAACTTCTACGGGAAAGAAACTGAAAGAAATTGGTATGAACACCACCCAGACCCGGTTATAGAGATAGGACCTGTTACAATTTTATGGGACTAAACAATACATACAAACAGAACAATCAAAGCTAACTGCACAGACATTGTTATTAGAGATCGTACACAAAAAGTGCCTCCTTATTGATATGGCAGTCCCTGCAGACTGCAATGTATCTTTGAAGATAGTCAAAAAGCTGTCAAAATACAAGGACCTTGAAATAGAAATCTCAAGAATGTGGCACATGGGAACATGAACAAATCCTGTTTTAGTTGAAGCCCTAGGAAAAGATTCCAGTAGACTAATTGATTGGGGATTTCTGGAAGCCCATGCCTTAAAGAAATACAAAAATTGTTCTGACGAGTACAGCCCACAAATTACAAAGGGCTTTGTCTATGTAAAAAAATGTTTCGTTTTTTTTTTTTTGTTTTTTTTAGTGGAAAATGTCATGATGCGATTTCTAACCTTAAGTCCCTGGGCAAAACCCGGAAAGAAATGATTACACATAAGAAATCAAAGGAAATAAAATAATAATAATAATAATAATATGTATCTCAACGGCTGTTGTGATGCGTCTAGTGTGGTAGTCTGTAGTGGTAGTGCTTGTCACTTCTCGTTTTCAGTTACCGCCGCTGTCTAGCAGAAATGCGAAAAGGGGAGCCGAGTGCGTATGTCTTCTCCTGTCAGTATGTAGCCTCTCCATTAGCAAGCCCTGTGTAGTGCCTCTTCTTGGCGACACATGGCAACCGAACTGCATATTCCTATCAACATGTGTGTGCGTTCAAGCTATGCGAGCAAGACAAGCTTCAGAATTAACACTGCAGCTAGTTGTCTGGGTAAAGATCATAAAAGTCTTGCCTGATTTAAGATGCCAGCTCGATGGCGCCAAACGTCTATTTCCATTTTGTCTCGTTTTTTATCTGACTTCTCATGTGTTCATTTTTACCAAACAGTCTATTTATTGATTTTTGTCTTGTCTGCACATGTCTCTCTTCATCTTTTATCATTCGTCTCGTTGACTCCATTCTCTCTCTGTTTTATTCTTCATTTTTTTTGTTTGTTTACATCAATTATTTCCCTGTCAGTGGTTTTCCCCTGCCAGTATATAGCCTCTCCATCAGCAAGCCCTATGTAGTGCCTTCTTGTGGCGACACATGGTAACCGAGCACCTTCCGGACTCGGGCTAAATTACAGAGGACGGGGTAGAAGTTTGGCCCCTTAACATGCGGCATACAGGCCCACCGGTGTGTGGAGACGCTCTGATGCCCATGAACCAAACCCCTGCTATGGGTTAAATAACTCCACTGCCTTGTGGAAATCTTCGGGAGAAGGAAACGTCAAGGAGTAAACCCTAAACAAATCCGAGTAGAGCCCCTAAGGCGGATGGACGGTACTTTGTGCTACCTTCCGGCAACTCCTGCAGCCGCGCTGGTACCAAACTTTGGACTCTGCTAGCAAGGTCGAGAGGGGGAACTAGACGTCCGGGCAGGCTTAGTTCTCCATAGATCCCGCCCAGGCTCGTGGCGCACTGGAGAGGACGCTCAAACGACATCGCAAGACATCGGCACAAGGGAAGTGACAGTCACCGGTCAAAAGCTAAACCCGATTGGCGTAGGTTATGGGCGCCTGGGGTCACTTCTGTCGGTGGGAGAGATCATCGCGTCTCACTGGACAGCTACTGCCCGCCTAAAGCTGGGCAGCCCCCAGCCAGTAAGGTGCTGTCCAACCACAGCTTGCCTGCTCTACTGGGTGTGTGGGGATCAGGGACTGATTCTCCTGACAAGCAAGCTGTAAATCTCGCACCAAGCAGAAATGAAAGAAACACGAAGACTCCAGTTCTTCGATTTTCTTTTAAAAAAAAAACGCTACTCCATCGTCTCCCGAGACGGACGGATGTCGAACGAACGTACGAACGAATAATAATAATAATAATAATAATGGGAACATCAACAATCCCTGTTGTGGTTGGGTCCCTAGGACTGGTTGGAAAAGATTGCAGGAGACTAATTGAAGGGATTCCTGGAAGTCCATGCCTCAAGGAGATACAAAAAATTGTTCTGACAAGTACATCCCACACGTTACAAAGGGCTTTATCTATGTAATTTCTTTTTTTTTCTTTTTTTTTTTTTGTCAGTGGAAAGTGTCATGCTGCCATTTCTAAACTTAGGTCTCTAGACGGGACCCGGAAAGAAATGTGTAAACGCAAGAAATCAAAGAAAATAAAAATAATAATAATAATCTTGTCACAGTTTTCTTCTTTGTATCTGCCCACGTTTAATACTTAACGATTTTTGAATGCCGACATGGAATTTGTAATAAAATGCCACAGAAATAATGCGTAAGAATCGCTAATAACAAAATCATAATAATTGAAATCGATCACCACTGGAATTCAATTAATATTGATTCTTATATTATTTGCCTGAAAAGATTTAAAGAAACAAGATGACATTATACGGTATTAAGAAATGTAAATAATATAATTAAAAGGATAGATCCTAATGCTTGGATTTCGTATCCAAATAGATAAAGCGCTGTAATGTAAAGACCAGATATTATTTACATTATTCGGACTATTGTCCACATATTTGTCGCCATATTTATTACATCGTTTCGGCCATTGTACGCTCCGGCCTTCTTCTTTTTATTTCACTCACTGTGGTAGACTGTTCTAGTTCCACGTGCCATGTTTAATGGATGTCAGTTATCAGTTATTTCCTGTTCATTTCCCTCTCCAAGTTCTCCACTGCCTTAACCGGGTATTGAACTTACACACTTTGGGTCATGTCACTGGATCTAACTAACGCCTTTATCTACTGTGCCATGGATATTATAAGCTTAATGTCTTCAGCAACCATACCAGTAATTCATACACAGATGTCCTCAAGGACACAAGGCAACAAATAGTTGCAAATGTAGATAGAGTGCGAACATTGTTACGATCAAATCTAAACTAAGTATGCGATTAAGGCCGGACTAAAAGAAGAAAACGGGACAACAGAATCTAACGTAAGACTTGGAAATGAACAAAGGATGCATTAGAAGGTCGCAGGTTGCAGGTAAACAAATCCATTACGAAAATATTGATCACTAGGAATTGCTCCCTGTGAATTTTGTCTATTTCCGAAATAGAAAAATGGAATGAAAAGATAAATCTTTTGTGGCATCCGTGACGTCCATGTGAATGGTACGCCACAGTGATTTGTTGGAACTGCTCAGCAACCTTGACATATTTGGGAAAGACATTAAAATAATTACAAAAATCTCTATTGCCAACAAACAGTTTACATAAAGATAACAAATGAGTTTAGCAGGATATACAAATAGAAAATAGTGTAAGACAAGGATGTGTCTTCTCGCCGGACCTATTCAACCTATACAGCGTTGTTATTCTCAGAGAACTGGAAAGCCTACGATGATTCATCATTTTCGGCCACAATCATAACAACATGACACACAGATGACACTGTGCTGATAGCAGACAGGGAAAAGAAACTAAAAAACCTCATACAGTCATTTGGTCATTTGAATACGTCTTCGGATCTCAGCATCGCACTTACCGTCCTCTGTCCGTACACTTCTCAGATATTTAAATTTGCCCACCTGCTTGATTTTGGTGTGCCCGACCTGTAAATTGCATTTTCGGGTTCATATTTTTCCTGATGACCATGCATTCTGTCTTCTTGTATTTTATGCTTAGTCCCTTCTTCTTGCTCTCCTTTTTCTACCTTCTGTATGAGGTTTTTTTAGTTTCTTTTCCGTGTCTGCTATCAGCACAGTGTCATCTGTGTGTCATGTTGTTATGATTGTGGCTGAAAATGATGAATCATCGTAGGCTTTCCAGTTCTCTGAGAATAACAACGCTGTATAGGTTGAATAGGTCCGGTGAGAAGACACATCCTTGTCTTATGCCCTTTGATATTTTTGTATATCTGCTGAACACATTGGTTATCTTTATGCAAACTGTTTGTTGTCTATATAGCTTTTAGCAAGTAGCAATTCTTGGGAAAATGTTATCCCATTAGAAGCTGCAGTTTGCAATGGGAACACGGAGGAAGTAATTGATTTACCTCTGTGAAAGTACCACAGCACGTGAACTATGTCTAAAGATTTAAACTGAATGAAGAAACAGGATGTGATTGTCGTCTAAATTACTCAAATATGAAAATAACACTGAAATCTCATTTTAATAGATATATTTACCAACATTATCCAAAAATATCTTAAAATACTACAGAGTAAATCTATTCAATAAAATGGTCATTGGCTTCAACCACGGCCTCTAGACGACTTTGGAATCTTCTGCAACTCTTCTGGACGGTCTACTTGTTAAAGTTTGTCAATGCGTCAATAATCTATACCTTCAGTTAATCTTTGGTGTTTTGTTGGTGTCTCGGTCAACTGCACCCCTATACATAATAATCAAGAGGGTTGTAGTCGGAGAATTAGGTGGCCAGATGTAAGGTGGTAAATGGACGCAGAATTTGTCTGTCTGGCTTTGCTTTCTTGCGTGCATGGTGCAGAGTCCAGTTGCCAGACATAAGTTCTTCCATCACCCACCCTCTTGAGTCATGGCAGCAATACTTTCTCAAGTCACTTGAGGTTGACGTTTTGTTGATTTTGAAGCCCTGTGGGAAGATGAATGGAGGCATAACGTTGCCATTTCTATTGATCACCCAAAACACCATGCGGTTGACTGAATATTTCATCCATCTCTTTCCAAATCCTCTGCACTGTCCTCAGTTTGACACCCAAAAACTCTGAAATGTTTGTATTGGAGCTTTCGGTGCGAATGCCAAGCAGTACAGAACGCCGTTTCCAAATTTCAGCCGGAATGAACTGCGTCATGGTGCTCTTTTTCCCACAGACGGTGCCCAGCTGACCCTACAATACTGCAGATTTGACAAAATAAAAACCAAACAACACGCATGCGCGAAATTAGAAATATAAAATATTGACAATTTACCCATTGCACTGTGTATAACCGAACATTTGCCATGGAAATAGCGATGAAGGAACAATGGGCTGACGAAGATATATCCGTGGGAAAGGAGCTGCGGAGATGAAAAACCATCCCTTACAAGACCCCGTAAAGGATGTTTAACTCTACAAAGGATGGAAAGGAAGTACTGAACAGCTCCAATCTAGATATGGCAGCAAGACTAGATATATTTGGATCGATTTTTGGTTTAATCAAAATCTTGTAATGATAAAGCATGTAATCTGATTTGAGCTGATTCCATCTATTTTTTAAATATTAGATGCCGTCTATTTCTTAATTAAAAGTTCACAAAAATGTAGATTCTTTTACGAGCAGATTTAAAATGATCTTTTCCTATTTTTTTTTAAATTCGCAATAGTTATCTATGACGCAAGCACAGTTTTAAACGTGACATTTTTTTAAATTAAAAAACCTACTGATAAGTCTTTCTGCAATTATGGCTGGATTTAATACTACATTTATATTATGAAAAAGTCCACACTTGTAAAAGTATAAATTTTTTTTTTTTTTGATTCTGACAAAAAGTAAGGTATTATGAATGCTGTTCAGCAAAACTGTACAAAATAAATTATTTTCTATGCTTCATGCACAGACCAGTTAAGCAGTGACATGAAAACTACGATCGCTGCAGATATACTTCGATCGATTTTATGAAGGGTTATTCGCCAGCTTTCTTTTCTTTCTTTTTTTTTTTTTGAATTACATATAGGTAATAGCGTTCCAGAACCATAATGTTCTTAATCTCTAGTCTACCTATCGCAATGATAGACACGTTTTACTTTTCTTTAACTAATCTAGTTCTGCAGAAGGAATTGTTTATTTTATTAAAAAAAAAATGGATGCATGTTCAAGAAAATAACTACAGGGAATAGACTGAAATGAATTGAATTACTTACTCTAAGAACTAATATAAATTCTTTGAGAAAAAATATTTAGATTTTAATTTCTTCAATTTTTAGACAAGTTTACTTATTTTCAAAGATCACTCAGTGTACTAGATGAATCATTATGTAAAAGAAATACTGACTTGTGTTTTTTTTTTACATTACGCAAAACGTCTAAAAGTTTGCATTATACAGGATGTGAGTACTATTTGAAGATATATTGTTTTAAGTTCACTACACACTCAAATCATTTATAATATTATTTTTTATTTTATTTTAGATAACCCAATCAAAGGAAGATGTTAACCCAATAAATGAAAAGACATGTAATCATTGTTGCTTTAGCTGCAAAATATAGTGATTTAAAAATCAGTAACGTTTTACATGACAGATCATTGGTTCATAAGGTCCGGATGAGCTAGAGGGGTGTGATGGCAATATTTCCAATGTAGCAAAATGAAAAAAAGCACTAACAGCGCTCTGATACCGTGAGAACACCATAATTTATACTGAATGTTCAAAACATCATCGATGAGAACCCCGGAAGATCAATGAGGTCCATCGCCAAAGAACTCTAGATATCAGAGTGGACTATCAGAATCGTGGTACATCAGGACATTCGATATGTCATATATAATGAGGAAAGGTCAATTCATATCGGCGAATACACAGGAAAACCGTCTCATGCGTTCAAAACAGTTGCTGAACAAAGTGAAAAATCCCCACGAACATGGCCTGCTTTGGTTTTTCTCTGAAGAAAAATTTGACCAAGATCATATCACGATTATATGAACAGGTTTAAAAACACAACCCAATCATAAGGTAAGATTTAAGAATCGTCAACAAAAAAAATTGTAGTTCAATACTACGTATTCATATACAAACAACCATTTTAGAAAAAAAATCTTTATTTATACAAGTAGAAATTTAATGACATAACTAAAATGTCAAAAAACTTTCTGTCGTTGAAAAAGACCAGACGATATGCGTTGAAATGATTTCATCATTCGTCTGAAAAAAAGACCCCGACCCTACCCTCACTTAACCTCTTGTCGAAAGTAACTAATATTTTGATACAATAGTTGTCTATAAAAATGAATACCCTACCGCCTCTTATTAAAATGATAGGTTTTCGCCATATCCATAGAAACTAATATCATGAATGTATGTGCTTATAAAGCTCCGTAAATTTCAAAATAAGTTATTCCAAAATTCGCTTGAAAATGAAACAGAACTAGGTACTTTAATTTAATTTCTGTTATTGATATAATATATGAATGACTGTTTATATACATTTGATAAGAAGGTGAATGAAAAGACAAGAGGAAAACTATATTTATTTTTTACCGATGCGTTTCATACTGAATTTATCGAGGCAAATGTTATCTTGATAAAGTCCGTCGAAGGACGAGACGTGTCTGTTTTAAATTAAATATATATTTTTCTGTTGTTTTTCATTATATATATATATATATATATATATATATATATATATATATATATATATATATATATATATATATATATAATATATGTATGTGTGTGTATATTGAAAAAAACACCCAGAGCGAGGGTCTGTTTCATGCTAAATGCAATCGTCATGTCATATGCGTTGTGTTTTTGTTCGACTTTTTATATATACAGATCAGTAGTGCATTGTGGGTATTTTATTGCATTGTGGATGGGTCTTTTGTATTTTTCTAATGGATATTTTCGTTGGCGAGACTTATTAATTTGCTTATTATTTATTTATTTACTCGTTTAACTTAATTTATTCTACTTTTTTTATTTATTTGATTAGATTTCTTTATAGTCATTTATTTTTGTTGGGCTTTCAGTTTTCGATTTTTACGTAGCGTAGTAAAAAATTATTTTCATGTCCGCAGTTAGAATCGTTTGTTTAGTAGTTTGTTTTGGTCCGGGGAGGGAATTATGGCTAATTTTTTGCCCAGGCAGAGTTTGCTGTTTTTCGATTGATTGTTGCAGGCTTATGTTGATTTTTTCTTAATTTCCATAGTGTTTTGGTCTGATTTAGAGCAAAAACAACGCAGATGGCCTGACAATTTCGTTTAGCATGAAACAGACTGTCGCTTCTGAGTGTCTACTTATTTTATTTACATACGCTCTAGCGCTGATATTGAAATCTTTAACCTGTTTATATATATATATATATATATATATATATATATATATATATATATATATATATATATATAAATATATAAAACTATATTTTATCACATGTGTGTTGTGTGTGTGTGTGTGTGTGTGTGTGTGTGTGTGTGTGCAAAATATATTGATAAAATACGAAAGAAACGGTAGATTGATGATCCGAAGGATTTAGTATTTGGGTTTTATTTTTAAAAAAAAACAGTGCTCGATACAAAAGTAGAGCCGAAATTGTAATTATTTTTTAAAATATGATTCCATCACTACACAGGAATTACCATGTTTAAAAAACAGAACCTAAATACTTCCAAGTCAATTAGAGAAATTAAATTAAAGTACCTAGTTCTGTTTCATTTTCAAGCGAATTTTGGAATAACTTATTTTGAAATTTACGGAGCTTTATAAGCATATACATTCATAATATTAGTTTCTATGGATATGGAGAAAACCTATCATTTTAATAAAGAGCGGTAAGGTATTCATTTTCACTAGGCATATTTGCCTCATAAATCTATTTTGCATATCTACAAGTTTACCATTCTTTCTCTTAGAATATTGCTGCCACATAAGGTATGGCACTCCCGTTATATATTTAATCATCCTTGACAAAATCCAATGAATGAATTGCAATGTCATTGGTCCTGATCTGGTATTTCGGTTTCAGTCACTTTCCCTGAATCGCTATGTAGCTTGCCTGAGTTTTCTCTATAAATATTTCATGATACCGTATTTCGCTGCTTATCAGATTCTTCGATGCATAGGTTTCAAAATATTTTGATGGTAGTAATCGGAAAAAAGTTTTTTCCTTGTGCTTTATAACTCTTCCCCTAAATAACACATTTCAGCCTGAAAACGTCACTAATCCTGAAAGTTTCGCCACAGACAGAGAAGTAGTACAATATTAAGGATATCTATTTAGAATATAATAATTAGAGGAGAAGTCGACTCGCGTCACTGACCATTGATTTATAGGGCACAGGGTGTTTTTTGAAGATATTTTATAGGATAAAAGCGTCTTATCAGCAACAAAATAAGGCAAATGTTATAACGACCCCTCCCCTATGGTACCTAGTCTATATGAATTTAAATGCAGTACAAAACTGTCGGCAAGGTCTCATTATTTTGCAATTGAAATGGCTAGAGCTAACCCTAAGTTCTATACTAACATTCTCTTTTCTCGCACTTCTAGCTTGTGGGACTCTTTTCCGGCTCCTTGCTTCTCAGTCAAGTTTGAGATTCAAAAATATAAATGTTATCGCTTGACTTCTTAATTTCTGTTCTTTTATTATTCTCGCTCATTAATAATGTTTTTTCTTCTATTGATTTGAACTCAGTAACCTCTTGGGTGTTAGTGGTTTTATCTCCTTGTTTCGTATTAAATGATTGAGCGAACAAGGAAACTTTACGAAGATAATACTCTGTTGATGACATGCGCCTAAATGATGTTT
This sequence comes from Acanthosepion pharaonis, assembly GCA_903632075.3. Lineage (NCBI taxonomy): Eukaryota > Metazoa > Mollusca > Cephalopoda > Sepiida > Sepiidae > Acanthosepion > Acanthosepion pharaonis. The sequence continues at coordinate 351,740 of CAHIKZ030001354.1, forward strand.
AACACCTTATTTACAAACTAATATCAGAAAACAAAAAAATGGAACGTTAACTATAAGAAGACAGATTTCAAATCAAACAGCCAATGTTATGGTGATTTTCTAAGCATTGTTTATGTGACGTCGTCCCCTGGTCGCAGCGCCAACTGTGACGTTCTATCCTGGTCTACCACGGCACCAACTGTGACGTCCCTAAACAGCACCAATTGTGACATCCTCGCCGCGGCGCCAGCCGTTCGCTCCTCGCTGCTCCGTTCGGGTGTCGCTGCTCCAAACGTAACGTCCGCCTGTCGCGTCAGTCGTGTTGTCTCGTCCTGTGACGACCAACTGGCTTGGTATCGGTCGCGGCACCCAAATGTGACGTTCTAACCTTTTGGTGATTCGGGTGGGAATCTGGTTAGATTTGATATCAGCCTCGTCGTTCCCAACTCGCTTCCAACGCCTGGTTACCAAGGTAACTGCATTGATCTCCAGTCTGCCTACCCACGTTGTGAATTGATCTTAGGCAGACGAGATCAATCAGTGGTTGGGGCCGTAATGCAAACCGAGTTCAACGGGGTTGATACCACACAAATATGCATAAAAGAAAATAAAATGAAAACTCAAAAAGTTCAAAGTATCAAAGAAAAAGGTAACAAACTTTATGTCTAGTTGTTCGATACATAGGACTGCATCTATCTCCCGACCCGTTCTATGGATTGTGACACGTCGTTTTCCGTTAGGCGAGTTTTAACGCTTCAAGTTGTTTGCTCTCTAAGAAATTGGTGTGTCGGTGTGTCTTTGGACGAAAGTAGAAAAAAAAAACTTATTGTGGTGGTCTGGATCTAAGTCGCTCTTCAAAATAATTGTTCTTGGGTTGAAGAGGAGTCCGGAATTTGCGTGAATCTTGGTCAGCTATCTGCGAGGCGGTTTCAACTGGAGACTGACTCTTCGCTGCAACTCCAACTCGAACTGAAACTGGAACTGGAACTCACTGGAACTGATTTCTGCTCGTTGGGCTTCTTTTATATGGACGCCGACCAAAACCGGGGTGGGTCTGTCGGCGTCGGGGGTTTCCTCGATAATTCTAAATACATATCCACCTCTTTTTATTTCTGGTTAGGATTTTCCACTCTTTTTCCATTTTTGGGAACCTTTCCTCACTCCCCATCTTTCTCACCATACTTCAGAGGGCGTGAACTGCCCTCCCACTTCTTCGTAGCAGCTTCTCATACCTATACTCTGGATGAGGCGGCGACAGCCTCCTTCGTGCGTCACGTGATCACCACTCGACCAATGATGTCTTAGTCGGGCGTGGACGAATCCGCGGCTTTGTTTCAGTCGGGGGAAAAAAAAAATATCTTGCTTAACTAAAAACTAAAAATCTTTTCTCTTCTTTCCTTTTCTTCCTCTTAATCGCCGTTATCATTTCTCTAGCCGCAAACGGGACAATATGAACAAACGGTCTTGTTCTACACGTGGTTTTTGTCAGGTATTTTATCGCTAATTATCAGAATGGGTGGTCTTCTTAACACGGCTTCAAAAAAGAAACGTCGCCCAAAGTTTTCATTTCAAGGAAATTCCGATTGGGTCCCCATTCATTTTCCTTCGGTACATATTTCTGATAACATAATTTTATTATCGCAGGCCAAGGATGTTCCGTCGAAAAGGAAATCGGTCAGCGGACACTCGTGTGCGGCTTTTGGCTTTTAATTTTTCATATCTGTCCAAAGTCCTTTTAGTTGCCTGTTTTTCGTCACTTATCAAAATAACATTTTCGTTTGAATTTTTCTTTGGCCAGTCGGTCTGTTTGATAAGAAGATGCCTTCAAAACACATCTAATTAGTTTCTTTTTCTTTCTTTTTCTCTTAAATTTCCCTGTCATTGTAATGACAAAACATTTGTTACTTATCAAAATATCCTTTTCCATTGTCTCTTAGCCGTGTGTGTGTTCTGCTTATCATCCACGATTCGGTCTCGCATTTTCTTTTTTGCCTTCTTTTCTTTCTTTTTTTTTCTGCCTCGTTAAATGGTGCCACACTTAGATGACACAGGGCCAGAAATAAAAAACACCCAGGAGTATCGAATTTTTTCTCATTCATAATTTTTCATTTTCGAGACAATTTTTTAACCATTACACCACGTAAAAATGTCCAAAGGTGGTTTCTAAGCACATATTAGATGAGGTACAAGGGCTAAAGTATGGAGCACCAAGTGAGAAACAATCACCAAACAGCCTAAGTCAAGATCAAGCAGGTGCCGAAATCTTACTTCTTTGTAATGTAATAACAGCCGACAGAAAGTGCACCTCGGAAATCGGCTGGTGCAAATGGACAATGAAAGACTATCTTATCGAAAATAAAATAAAATGTTAATAAATAGGATAATGTCCTTGGAAACAAAAAAAGGCGTTAACTGCTATGACATATGTAATCTCATATAAATATATATATATATATATATATATATATATATATATTGATGCATGTTCCATTAAATAATATAGACAAGTTTTGTCTATTTATTTTATGTATTTTTTTAATATCGTCTGATAACATTAATAACATTAAAAGAAAAAATAATCACAATATTGATACATAATTTTTAATCCTATCTAAATATTTTTTTTCTAAACCAGTTATATATACGAGAGGCTGGAAGCGAAAATTATTATTGCAGCTCATGAGGTCACATGTCGTTGCTTGGAAATCTTCCATGTAAACAAGAACAGACTATCATTATTGTTTTGTCCGTGTATTGTTTAAATATATTTAAGAAATCATGTTTCAAAACATCTTTCCTAAAACTTAAAACAGAATTAAAAATATGTATCAATATAGACAATTTTTTTTTTCTTTTAATGATAATATTTGGGATATCAGACGATATGAAAATTATTTACATAAAATAAATAGAATGTCATTTGTCTATATTATTTAATGAAACCAAATGAAAAAATTTTGAATTTAGATACACACACAAACAATATATATATTTATATATATATATATATATATATATATATATATTTATAGCCCTAAGATGTGATCTTGCAAGACATTAGATAATGGATAAAATACTAAAAAATGCTGCTTATTTAAAACACAATATATATATATATATATATATATATATATATATATATATATATACATCTTATTTTTCAATAATAAACCATTTTTTTTAACATCTTTTAACCTTCCCCAGAACTTGACACCTTGAAAGTATCTTTTTATACCGCCACTCAAATTAACACCAAAATTAAAACCCATTTTAGACAAAAAAATCTAGCTGTTAGAATGATTTTTTTTTCAACTTTTAAAAAAGTAAAATTTCAGATATACGTTATTCCAAAAAAAAAACAAAAGATGGAATTAAATTTTTAATTTCAACTCAATTTAATTTAAAGGATTATATTGAAGTTTTCGGCTCTTGTTTTGAAACATGAGACCTCTTATGAATGGCGATTTGGAATCATATTTTAAATAAAATATATATATTTTATATATATATATATATATATATATATATATATCAGTGATTGAGTTGTTTTTACGGCTTCCAAAACTTTAGTGAGTATTTTAGACTGTAAGAATAATTCAATTTTTTTTTTGTGAGTGAATACTGCATTATTTGTTTTTTAATATTTATTATATCAATTGAGATGAAGAAAAATCCTACTATTTAAACAACAGCTGGAGGACGGAGATGGATTCATCCATTTCTCAACGGTATTAATGCGTGAGTGACCGTAACAAACACGGCTCCCCAATTTCTCATTCCGAACTGCTATTGATTAAATCACCCACACATCCTATAAAGCAGTGTACACTGGACAATCTCCTCACCGGTGAAGAAGAATCTGGAAGCAAAAGAAATATCATTCTGACGACGAATTTTAACAAAATCATGCGTAAATGTTGTCATATGGACTTTTTTTGGAACAGAATACGCTGCAAACTATTAGGTAAAGACATTTGAAATTCCTGGGGTAGCCAGGAAAGAAGGCTTGGAGAAATTAACGTCGCAAGGCGGAAACATTTGTAGAAATGCATAATAACAAGTTTGAATGTCTAGATAGAAGCATAAAGAGGAAGGCAGGTCGTAAAGAGAAACAAATAAGAGGAAGTCGTGAAGAACCTTTATCCTCAACAACCTGAAATCCTATGGTATATAAAAGAAAATTATAATAAAATTTCAACAACGTTTTCATGAAAAATGTATGTAATGTAAATTGTTCCATTTTTGTATATCATTTGCGTAATGTTATCAGCCGTTCACTGTTATCTAAAGTAGTTTTCTCTTTATGTTCGAAGGCCTGGACCAGAAAATTAAAATTTGCTTTTATTTATTATCGCAAAAGGCTGTATGCAATTTTGTAGAAACTTCATTGGCTTCTTGAATTCAAGATTCTTTGATTACGAAGTGCTAGATGCCTGTCAGGAGGTACAACTAATTAAAATAAGTTTTTAAATAATTAAGAATATTGCTACGTTAAATCGACAACGTCGAAACCGTATTGTTAAGAAAGTAAGCTTTCTTCAAATGATTCAAGCTAAATGAACAAGTAATTGTTCTGTCCAATTAAGCTAAGGCGTCTTTTTTACATATTTTCTCCATGGAAATCGATATTAACACTGGAGATTTATAAACGATAGATTGATTAGTATGATTACCTTCAAGCATGCGCACTTGAAATTAGATGTTTAATGAGAAGAGATATCAATCCAGGATAAAATTTGTATCGATTTCCCACGATATTCATCATGATCAATGTCCACTGGAATCTATGATTTTAAAGTAGCCAGAAAACAAAACCGTTTGATGATTTTGCTAATTTATCATGTAAATTCTTACCAGACATAAAAATCCCCGAAAAATAAAATGTATGGATCTTGCTAGCTTCTCATTAGGAAAAATAAATTTTAACGGGAAAAGAGTTAAATGTCAATATCTACTTGGGAGAAAGAGAATGTATGATACAGGCATTGGGCATGATGCTATTATTAATATAATGTATGCTATAGGCGAAAACTCCGAATACGAACTCATCACTTTAGATATGGAAACGTTTTAATAATTGACTTCACTACAAGCTGTGAAAAATAATTGATGTGGGGTCAAAGTTGGGACCACAGAAGGAAAACACGGAACACGGATTAGATGTAAGAAAGATATATTAACAACAGGTTACAGAGATAGTGTAAGCGGACCTTACTATATGTTAGTGTCCAATACTGGTAGTCGTACGCGGCTCTCTCTGTCTCTCTCTAGAGTGTTGTGTCGCATACTTAATATAGACCTGGAAGAGTCTATTGTGTAGGTAGTTCCGGTCTCACAATACCCCCCTTCCAAGAGTTTTCTTTTTTTTTTTCTTTTTGAAAAGGATAAAAAAAAACATAAAACTGTTAATACTTTTTTCTCTTGGGATTTACGTCGAGCGGTTGAGTAAATTTCCTTTTCCTTCCTGAGCGTCGCACTTCAGGAGAGACTTGGGGCATGTCGAGATCGAAGTGATCGTAAATTACGTCGATCGGCTCTTCACATTTATTTTGTAGTGATTCCTCCGATTCCTTCAAACGGCATTTTCTGAGCTGGTTCCAATGGCGTTTGTGAATGTTTTTCGGTCCTTGGACAATATAGACCAGTTCGCCAGTTCTTTGTTTTATGGTGCCTACTTCCCAGAATGTTATATTGTTTTTGTAATCCTTGAAAAAGACTTTATCGCCAGGATTGAAATATTTCTTATGAGGTGATACGGTTTTTTTTTTAATTTTGCTTGCCGTGGAATAAGTTTGTCGAAGACAGACTTGATTTTCCTTGCGAACATTGTTTCTGCAGGCGAGCTTCCCATAGGCGTGTTCGGATTAGGGGTTATCCGATACACCTGCAGAAACTGTTGCAATACTCTATCTGTCGGTATGCCTAGTGCCCTTTTTAAAGCCCTTTTTAGAGTGCCCCCAAAACTTTCGGCCTGGCCATTCGATCTAGGGTGGTACTGAGGCGTTGTAATATGGTCCACCTGATATGACTTGCAGAAGTCTCTAAATTCACTTGATGTGAATTGAGTGCCATTATCCGTAACTACACAATCTACCCCGCCAAAACGCGCGAATAGCTCGTGTAGAAATCCGATCGTGCACTTTGTGGTTGGTCTTTTGCATTGTAGGACCTCAGGCCATTTTGAGTGGCTATCCAAAACTATGAGGTCTATAGGCCCTGGAAAATCGATATGAATTCTTTGCCATGGATGGTTTGTGTTTGGCCATGGTTTGCACGTCGTGGTTGGAGCTTTTGCTGTAAGCGCACATCCTTTGTATGATTCTATCATGTTTGCTATATCCTTGTCCATGTTTGGCCAATAAACATAGCAGCGCATGAGGCTTTTCGTACGGTTCTTCCCCGGATGTTCCATGTGAAAATCCCTGAGGATTTTTCTTTGTAGGCTGTTTGGAATCACTACACGGTCATTCTATAGTAGGACATCATCGCAGAGGGAGAAAACTTCAGGCACATTGTGGTCTTTGTTGCGAATTTTGCTTTTTATGGATTGAATGAATTCATCCTCTCGAGACTCCCTTTTTATGTCGGCCAAAGTAACTGGGAGCTCTCTTATGGTACTCGCGATCATGTTTTTGATTTCACAATTTGTCCTTAGAGTAGCAATGACGGAGTCTTTAAAGACTTCTGTATTTTTTTAAATGAGTCGCGATAAACTGTCTGCATGGCAAATATTTTTTAATGTTAGGAACTCTATCTTGAAATTATAGTTTAAGAGAATCGTTCCCCAACGAAGTAATCTATTTGCAGTGTAGACTGGCAGACCGTTTTTACAACCAAAAATTGTAATTAGAGGTTTATGGTCCGTCTGCAGTATGAACCGTCTACCATATAGATATCTGTGAAACTTTGTCACAGCGAATATTAACCCTAGAGCCTCTTTCTCTATTTGGGAATATTGTTTCTCAGCTGGAAGTAGAGATCTTGATGCGTGAGCCACAGCATTTCCCGAACCATCTGGCAGTTTATGCAGAATGCAAGCACCAATGCCGTACGAGCTTGCATCACTTGCGACTATGATGTCGAGACTAGGGGTGAGGTCCGAAGTAAGAGTTTTCTTGATCTTCTCGAATGCGTCTTGGCATTCCGGGGTCCATGACCATAGTTTGTCCTTTTTTTAAAGTTGGTTGAGAGGCCCTCTCAAATTGTGCATGTTCTTAATGAACCCTTGGTAAAAGTTAGATAGGCCGAGGAAGCTTTGTAACGCTTGAACGTTATCTGGGGCCGGCATGTTTCTGATCGCGTTGGCTCTTTCTGGATCCGGCCGACGACCGTCTTTATTTATGATGTGACCTAACTATTTAATCTTTGGTAAGAAAAAGTTACACTTTGCCTCCTTAACCTTAAAACCGTATTCTTGTATTTTTTCGAATACGTTTATTATATGGTTCGGGTGCTCTGTCGTAGTTTTACTAGTAACCAGTATATCATCCAAATAGGCTATTGAGTAGTCAAGGTCGCCCAGCATGGTGTCCATGACCTGCTGGAAAATTGCAGGCGCAACCTTTACTCCAAAAGCCAGTCTATTGTATTTGTACAACCCTCTATGGGTGTTTATGCAGAGCAATTTGGAAATTTCTTCTTCCACCTCTATCTGAAGGTATGCGTCCGAGAAGTCAATTTTAGAAAAAAAATTTTCCACCATTGAGTTTATTGAAAATTTCTTCAGGGCTTGGGAGAGGATAGTGGTGATCTAGCAAGGCATCGTTTAGCCCTGTGGAAAAATCTGCGCATACTCGTATTTGATTGGACTTCTTTTTTACGTAGACCGTAGGTGCTGCCCACTCGCTGAAATCTGTTTTTGACAGAATACCTGCTTGTTCGAGTCTATCTAACTCTTTGTTGATTTGCTCTAGAGCAGCGAAAGGGACATTCCGTTTCTTTTTGAATACCGGTTGTGCACCGTCCTTCATCTTGAACTTAGCTTTCATTTTAGTACATTTCCCAAGGCCGCCAGAAAAATCCTGGGGAAATTGTTGTTTGAGTTTCTTTTTTAGATTTACCAAATTGGACGTTGTACTTTGTATCTTGCGACAAAATGTACTCATAGGGCAATCCCAAAGATTGAATTTTTCTATCCAATCTGTTCCAAATAAGTTATCTGAAGTTTTCAATACGTAGGATTTGAGCTTATTGGTAACTCCATTTAGTGTTACTGTATGTATTACCTAGCCTAAAATCCAGTTCCGGATTTTGCTGTTTTATCCGTTTTTAATAAGGTCGGCTTGTTTAATTTTCGCCAAGTACGCCAGTTAATGATTGAAAAATCGGAACCCGAGTCAAGCTGGAATTTAATGGAATTATTGAAAATATCCGCAGTTACATATTTCCTTAAATTCCTATCGGCAATATTGTCAGATTGAGCTTGCCTAATTTTATTTTTGGGTTTTCTCGTTCTGTTGGCGTACCAGCACGAAGTTAAAGTACGCCCACTTTTATTGCAATTTTTGCAATATTTTTTGTTCTTAACTGGACAGAATTTCATTCAATGCCATTTACAACATTGGTAACATGGTCCGGGCGGTTCTTTAACCTATTTGGGTTTTGGTTACTGCGGAATTTAGGACATGACATTTGCCTTTTGTCTTTTTGAGGGGAATAGGAGGTAGACTTGCTTCTGATTTTATTAATCTGAGCCACACCTGATTCCTCGATAGGGTTTGAGTTACACTTTACAGATATTACTCTTTGACAGCCCTCTGCCAGTTTTTGGAGAGTCAATCCTTGTTTGTTCTCAAGTTTGTTCAGTACTCGTCGTCTGACTTCGGCGTCTTCTGCTGATACTAGACCTTGTGCGAAAATTTTTTTAAGCACTTAAAATCATCGGCAGTCAGTTCGGCTAGTTTAAAATCATTACAGAGCTTGTTTACTGATGCTGCAAACGTTAGAAAATCTTGCTGGTTGTCTTTGACTGTGTTCAGACATTTCCAACGTTTGTGGAACAAGGTTGTGTTAGGCCCGAATAGTCAGGAAAGGAGCTTAATAGTCTCTGAAAAATCCAAGTCAGTGGTTTTCTTGGGTAGTATGAAGTCTACGAACCTACTATGTTCTGTAGTTCCCAGTTTTCTCAATAGTAGACGTACCTTTTTTTTACTGGACCATTGTTCACAGTCTACCTTGAAAATATCTTCGTAGTGCCTGTAAAAATCCTCGAACGTTTTGTCGTTCTCTGGTACGTATTCAAAGGTTTCCATTGAATTGTAGATTGTACTCTGGGAGAATATTGTATCTTTTTCAGAGTTTGAGCTTTTTAATACATCTACGAGTAATTCTTTAAGTTGTTTCTGTTGTAGTTCAGCATTCTGAAGCGTAATTTGTTGGAATTCCATTTGTTGTTTATGTAATTCTAAAATTAGTTGTTGTTGTCTTTCTTCTGATTTTTGTTGCTGATCCAAATTTACTTTTAGCATTTGGGCAATTACTTTTTGAAAATCTTCCATATTTAGACAAACAAAAATGACAGCGATTTTTTGTTGCTTTGAAACCCGTGTACCAAGGAGAGGTACACAAAAAAATCTTGATAGGTTTTTTTCTTTTTTTTTTCTTTTACACAAAAAAAAAATATGGACAGACAATTAGTTAAACAAAACTAATTATGTGTTTAGCTTTTTTTGCGATTCCGTGGTTCCGTTAATTTTAACGTAATTGTATAAATTTCCACCACACTTATTATGTTTTTTTTTATAGAGGTACAAAAAAGAAAACTCACCTCAGTGAATTTGAGGGGAGAATAATTTTATGCACGAGTGCAACTCAGTTACATAAAAAAAAAATTTAGATAGTTTTTTCGAAAACTTGAGTCGTAAATAGTACTTCGCTCTTGCGTTGTCAGTTTGTTTTATGAACAAACTGTTTTGTTTTGTTTTTTTGTGTGTGTGAGGGTGTGTAAGAAATCGTTCTCGTAATGTTATTTTGGCAGACTTTAATATTTAGTAGATGTCGAATCGCTAGTTCGTCAATGCTGTTTGGTATCGGAATATATTTTATTTTTTTTTATATGTAGACGCTGGTTGTTGCGTTTAAATTGCTAATGTAGTAATACCAGCTTAATTTCTCGTTCAACACTACTGTGGGAACGCGTGGAGTTTCTGTGTATTTTTTGAGTACTCTGTCGGTATTGATATGGTGAGAACGAAATTCGCGAATCTTTCTGTCGCCACTGATGTTGGACTGGCAAAGTATTGCACTTTTCGACGTGAATGCGTTTCTCGAATTCTTCGTCGCCACTGATGTGGGACTGGTAAGGTATTGAGGTTTCGGCGTGAGTGAGTTTCTCGAATTCTCGTCGCCACTGATGTGGGGCCAAAGTCGGGACCACAGAAGGAAAATACGGAACACGGATTAGATGTAAGAAAGATATATTAACAACTGGTTACAGAGATAGTGTAAGCGGACCTTACTATATGTTAGTGTCCAATACTGGTAGTCGTACGCGGCTCTCTCTGTCTCTCTCTAGAGTGTTGTGTCGCATACTTAATATAGACCTGGAAGTGTCTATTGTGTAGGTAGTTCCGGTCTCACAATATTAATAATGTTTATTGATGAATAAGGCCCCAAATGGGGGAAGTTATAAGTTGATCATCATTGGCATATTGTTTTAATTTAGTCGAAATCTTTAGACAATGTCCTTTGTAGGAAAACAATTCCATTAGGAAGTCCTACCTCGTCCTTACATGTACAATGGTTTTGGACGGTGGGGAAGTAAAATGTATTTACTTTAAAAGTTTTAAAGTTTTTAAATCTAATGTATATTAAGGTATGAAAAGTAATACCAAATCAGCCAATCCTTGCTGAATATATACACGAAACCGTCGGAAAAAATCTATGTAAGCTCCGAACATAATTTCCGATCGTAAGAGAGAATCCGTTTTCAGTTAAATAAATTAGCAATGTTTATTTTGTTGTGAAAAGTCATGTTAATCAATGTAAAGAATGGACTGCTTATTTCAATAATTTTCAATCAGTTACGACTAGCCGATCATTTCACTTTCGATTTCTGATTTAATAGGCGGGGATTTCTTTACATTATGTTGTCGTTTCTTTGTACGATACACTGGTTGCCAACCAAGTCTATAGAACACAGTCTGTCCTGCAATCTATCCTGTAACTGGGAGAAGAGATGACTTCACACCTTTCCCGAAGGTATTTGTGCCTAACGAATCCGACTGGAATTCGAACTCGGCACCCCGATTTCTCCTTGCGAACCGATATCCTTTACACATCGATACATTTATTTAACATAATAACCATAAGAATGTGTATAATTTAAGCAGTGTTATAATTTAGACAGTTACACAATTTCTCAAAACTTGCTGAAATTTTCACACCTCGCTAATCCTGACCCCATTGGAGAGTAAGAGTAGTGTTTTCCGATTATTCATGGTAGATTAGGGTGTATAATTGCTCACTCAAACAATTGCTTGTCTGTTATATATTGGGGCATAGCAGATTCTCGATATTTGTAAACTTATATGGCAACAAATGCACATATTTATATAAAGTGCTAGCGCTAAATGAACATAACCTCAGGTGAAAACACACACACACACGCACACACACACACACGCACACACACACACACACACACACACACACATATATATATATATTTCTGAGATGAGGTAGTATGTAATCTATTTACAATATTCGGAGTACTGTCCTCATCTTTGTCGCCATATTTACTTCAACGTTTCGGCCGGTGGACGCTCCGGCCTTCTTCAGGTGGTTGGAATGATGAACTGAACCCTTTATTTTGCTCACTTGGGTAGACTGTTTTAGTTCCACGTGCCATGTTTAATGGATGTCAGTTGTCAGTTATCTCCTGGTAATTTCCCTCTGAAAGTTCTCCACTGCCTTAACCGGGTATTGAACTCACACTCATATATATGCATGCGTCGTACTTAGTGGAAAGTGGAAAGTGTTCAATATCCGTGATAGAGTTAATATATTCAATTGTATGGATAGTAGCTTGTAATCTCGGGTTTCAGGCTTTTGCAATCATCAGACAAACTGGTTTATTTTTTCAAATGTGGATCTATTTATGCTTATTTTTGTTTGATTATTTGGTGTGGTGGGAGGGGGTTTTGTATGTTTGTTTGGGATGACACTCTCACATACAGAAACACACATACATATATGTGTATGCATTTTAGTTCGTACAAACACATCCATATAAATAATCTAAGTCTAGGCGCTGATACACATCCATGCATTCAAGCATACATATATACGCAGTTGTCATCCTATTTCGGTGTCAAGTCTGTAGTGTTATATATATGTAGCAATGTTCACTTAACAAGGAATAGGCGGGGGAGGGTGTTCTTGACATTTTTCAGATCGGCCGTCTGCGCCGTCAGACGTGTTCATATTTGCTCATACATACATATATGTAGACGCATACCCACACTCATTGATCTGTGTTCACTACCACCACAATGGTTAGGTTGGGTTCTGTCTGTAGAGATGATGATGATGATGTTTGTATTTTTAGTAACGATAATTGCTGATGTCTTATTGACGATTATCATTGTGTTAATGGTAATAATAACTATGATATTATTATTGTTATATTAATAACTGACGTATTATTGGTTATGATAGACAGTAATGTTAGCCTTAATGATGATCGAAACAATAATCGTAATAATGACAATAAAAGCAATATAAAAAAATGAAATAAAATAATGACAATAATGACAATAATAGTTACGATAATAGTCGTGGTAAATGATGATGATTATGGTAATAATAATAATAATAATAATAATAATAATAATAATAATGACAATGATAAAAATCAGTACTAACGGTGGTAGAGGTGGTTATGAAGTGAGTGTTCATAGAGTGGTAACAAAAGTACAAATAGCGAAAGTAATACTAGTAGTTATTTTTGGTAGGTTCATAAATTTGTAACAACAATACTAATAGCGAAAGTAATAGTCGTCACAAAATAACAATTTTGAAGTGTAAATGGTTTTATCTCTCATGGTGGCTGTACTAATTGTTAGGGCGTTGTTTGTGTTTGGAGGTTGCTGTTATTAATCTGTGCTAATTGTAATGGTGGTGGTTTTGTTTGGTGGGGTACTGTTGGTAACAGTGCTGATAGTGTTATTGATTCCTGCTGGTGGTTATGTTTTGGTGGTTTTAGTGTTCTGATGTTTTGGTGTTCTGCCATTTTTTCGGTAGGTTCTTTCCCGTTTGTGTTCAGTTTTGTTGTAGGTATAATCCGTTTGGTATGAACTGTGATTGTACATATTTATTTTCTTGTCTGTATTTTGAAATTATTTCCGATCTTTGGTTTAGTAACGTTTTTGTTGAATGTAGAAGATTATTGCCACTTTTTGTGCAGAAAAAGTAGACATATCTTTGATATATTATTGTAGGCATGTGCGGTTTTCATGATTTCTTTTTGCGCTATGGTGCAACTGTAGCTAATTTTTACCATTTGTTTATTAAATGTTTTTGCTAAGAGGCTTGTTACAGGGATGTGATGAGCAGAAACAGAAGAGAGTAATCAGGGTAAACAGTAGATAGCAATTGACATTGCATTTAAAGTTTTGCAGATCAAAACGCAAGAAGCCGGATGAGAGTTCCACAAACGAGAAGTGTGATAGAAGAAACTGTTAGCATAGAAATTCTATCCTACAGAACTTACGGTGATATCTAGACAATTCATATTTAATATAGTGAGACCTAGCCTCCAATCTAGTACTGAGCTTAAATTCATAAAGTCGAGTTACCGAAGTGAAATTTCGTCATAAAAATTACCAAAAAATATTTATAGAAAAGTCACAGGGAATCTACACTACGGTGGTAAGAAATGGACTGAAGCAGAGATGCAAGCTTAGGACAAATAATATTGCAGATTCTTCCTCGGATTTGATCAATAATCTGTAAATGTTTAGCAGGAACACCAAGTCAGCTGAGTCAGCATTATTCAAAGAAAAGACGATAAATGCTGGCGTGGAATATTGTCTAACACGACGTAGTAAACCAAATTTCTTAGCTGCAGACTTTCCAAATGATTGAATATAGTCTTTCTACTACATGTCAACCGAAAACGTTAGTCCGAAAATGCGCATTTAGTCAATCTCTTGGAGGTTAACATCAACTTTGCTGATGGAAGAAATGAAGGGTTCTCACAGGTAATTAAAATAGAGTAGTTTCGTTTTGGGGGCGTTAAGATTAACAAGCCACTCTTTGCCCCATTTAACAACGGATTGTAGGTCATTTTTGAGAGTAGCTGCCAATTTTAGTTTAATGAACCGACCAGACTTCCAATTAAGACAGGAGTAAATATTTGTCTCATCAGGAGGGATACCAAGTTGAGAACTGATGACATCAGGAAGGTCATTTATGAAAATAAGGAACAACGTAGTTTCAAGAATAGAAGCCCTGAGAAGTCCAGCCTTCATACAAAATGATCCAGTAGAGTAGCCGATTCAAGATAAAATTCACTTCGCCATTTGATAAGAAAGACTGAAACAGTTCAAAATTCGACCAGAAATACCATAAGCAACATATCAAGAAGCAAAAAAAGCTTGCTAAATAAGGCTATGTCTATTATTAAAAGAATACATTTTGAATAAAACATACGAGATTTATATTCACATTTCAGGACGTTCTGTTACTCTTGCTCGTTGAGACGATTTTATTTTAGGTGCATATATATATATATATATATATATATATAGTATAAAGGTGTGCTATAATTATGGGATAAGGTGCTCAATATCAGAGATAGAGCGTATATAAATATAAAAGTAAACATTGAAGTCAACACTCAGAGGTGACAGACTGTTTCATGCTAGACGCAATCGTCAGGCGTTCACTTTTATATTTATATACATATATATATTTTGTGGGTAAAATTGCTAAAACTGTTATCCATGTATTTTTTTTATTCTCTTCAACAGTAAAATTAACAACCGACCTCGATAATAAAAATTCAACTAAATAAAAAGGTGCCTCCTAACAGGGGAATCCCACTTATATCCGAAGATAAGCTGTGAAATTGACCCAATCGAAAAAATCAGACTTACTATTAAGACAGGTGCAAATAATTGTGTCATCAGCAAAGATACCAAGTTGAGAACTGATGACATCAGGAAGGTCATTTATGAACATGAAGAATAACGTAGATTCAACAATAGAACATGGAGAACACCGGCATTTATGCAATAAAATCTAGAATGGTGGCCATACAAGACAACTTTTATTTCGCGATTTCATTAGAAAGACTGAATCAGTTCAAAAATTCGTTCAGACATACCATAATCTTTCAACTTTGAAGAAGACCAGTATGCCAGTACCTGTCAAATTCATTCGAGATATCCAAAGAAATATCCTGTGCTTCACTATTCTTATCTTGATAATCTCTTTCAGCAATAATCATTATCACATCAGCAGTTGACCTAGAGCAGGGAAAATCAAATTGATTATCTGAAAGCAGATTCTGCGATATAAGACGCGTGACCAATTCAGAGTTAATTAGAGTCTCTAGTACTTTACCAAAAAGAAGTAAAAGTATAATAACCCAATAGTTAGAAGGATCAGATAGTCTCTGTGAGTTCTTAAAGACTGGAATTATAGTAGAGGAATTCTAACACGCAGGAAACAAGAACCAGCAAGACATTTATACTAGATATTCGAGACAACACAGGAGGACTATTGCAGGAATATTTACTAAAGGAATATATATATATATATATATATATATATATATATATATATATATATATATATATATATATTAAAAAAAGAGAAAGAGAGGTGCCGCAAACGTTTTTGGTTGTAATGTGGATTTATTTAGAAAAAAATTATGCTTTTTTTTTACATAAATTTACGACACGTGTTTCTGGTCTCGCGACCGTCTTCAGGTAAAAGTGGAGATTTCTACATATTATTAAAAATAATTAATTTTTCTTCATGTTCAATGTGAAATATTCTCGATATGAGACATTCTCTGTTTGTGTGTTGGTAATCCGAATTTCTTTTTAGAATCTTATATATATATATATATATATATATATATATATATATATATATATATGTGTTTATTTTTGGAATTTCAATATATTTCCCACACACACACGAACACACACGAACACACACACACACACGTATGTGAAACTCCGTTACTCCCGATAACACATAATGAACAAGGCAAGACGCCTTAAATAAAGAACTCAAGGAAAGTCCGTTGGAGTCAGTCGAGTAGAATTTCTAGTGACGTCAAGGCGAGTAGCCTTAGCGCGACATAATACTTTAACCGCTACTTGCGAGTTAGAACAGTATCGACGTAGGATCGAAACTCATACGGAGGAAGAAAAAGTACTTTTTTTTATTCGGCGCACCTGATAACAGTGATGACAAGAAATTAGAATCCTGCTGATTTAAATTTTTTCACGTTGGTGTGTAAAAAAAGTAAAAGAGAATGAAGAAAAAATTCTTTAAATATGGAATAATTATTATCTTATATGGTAAAAATACAACAAAAGCAGCAGCAACGGCAGTTGTCGGAACTCCAGAAACAACAACAAAATTTAATTGAAATAATACGGAAGAAAACAGAAATAAATTTTGTAATTTTGTATGAATCTAACGAAAAAAGAATACGAAGATATTGTCGCATATGTTGGTATCGTTAAAAAGGAATGTGGAAGATTCCAATTCAGATTCATATTCAAATATGTGTAAAGAGTTAATTTCCTTTCAAGGATTAATGCCCCCCCCCAAAAAAAAAGACGCAGAAGTAAGTGCTAGAATTCATACAAAATTCGAACAAAATCAAAACCTAACACGACAAGAAATATCGGCTGAAGACGCGATACAAGAAGAAGAAGAAGAAGAAGAAGAAGAAGAAGAAGAAGAAGAGGAAGAAGAAGAAGAAGAAGAAGAAGAAGAAGTATGCTCATGTAGAGAAGCGAAAGAAAACTGTGGAAAAAAAAGAAAACCATGTTTTAGATGTGGAATGTTACATATCAGAGACGATTGTTCTTTTAAGAATTCAAAGTCCTACATTTGTGAAAATATAGGACATATTGTCAGACTAAAAATAAAGGAAAGTTACTCACAGAAAAGAATTCGTACACAATATTGCCGCATACAAATACTTGCAGAAAACCAAAGAAAATTTGTGCATGTGAAAATTAATAATATGGATGTAAAAGTGCAAATAAACACTGGTAGTAATATCACAATAATTAATGAAGTCACATAGAAAGCAACCGAAAAACCTATATTAAAAAGAACGTCGAAAATTACATGTGGTGTGTCGGGTAAGAAATTATTTTTTATTGGTGAAATGATTTGCAAAATGTAATTTCATAACAAATGTGTAAAAGCTAACATTTATTGCAAAAATGTAAGTAGACAAGCTACCAGTTTAAAAACAGTGTGAAAAGAAAGGATTGAAAAAATGTTTTGCGGATGATCTGTCAGATGAATTGGTTTTGTGTTACAAACTCAGCATAATTTCAAGTGAAAGCCTGTATAATGACTAAATGAAATAAATACAAATTAAAAGAATAAAGAGAGAACATCAATAGGAAAATAAATCAAGTAAAAAGTGATGAAATTAATAGTAAATGAAAACAAAGGAAAAGAAGATGAAAAGAATGAATGAAAAGAAAAAAAAGGAACAGAGAAAATTAATGGGAGAAGAAATCAAAGCAAATGCGGTGAAATTAATACAAATGCTTATAAAAGAAAGGAAGCGGGAAAGCATGAATGAAATAAATGAAGAAATAATTAAGAAGGAACAGAAATCAAATGAAAGGCGTTGAAATTAAGACTAAAGGAATATAAAAAAAAAGGAAGATGGAAAGAAGGAATGAAACAACTGAACAAAAGAAATAGAATAAGAGGAAACGAAGTGGGAGACAAAATTAAAGCAAATGCGATGAAGCTTAATGTCATTTGTCAGCATGGCAGGGATTTCCAACAGGAGAAAAATGATGGCTGCTTCTTTTTGGTTCCTGAAATTTTGTATCAGCCAAATAAATAAGCGCAAAATTAGGAATCTCAAGAGTTTGAAGACATTAAAAATTAATTTATCATTTTTATTTACTTAGATCTCTCATATCATCAATTAAATTTTCCTTTAATATAAATGTACTGCTTTCTAAGAGACACTTTGTTTTAGACATAAATATAATATAAACAGTACTAATATACTATTAATATAAAATGTACCCCGATCTTAAATATGCTAGGCGCATATCTCGAAACTTTTATGTGTTCTAAAAAACTGCTTAAAGATTTGAAGCCATCAGACTCGTTTTACATTTGTTTTGTTCGGTCCAATCGTCGCCATTTCCTGAATTAAAACAAAAAGATTTCTTTAGCTCTCTAGCAGGATCTAAATATTTATATATTAATGACGATCGTGCACCACATGCTAGAGAGGTACTACTAAATCATATAAATTATTTAAGTCTTTCAAGAAAAACAAAGGGAAAATGAAAAGGGCTTGTTCCTAAAAGACTGAACGATGATATAATAAAGCTGTTAATGTTCCACGGCACCAAAAACAACATTTTTGATAACTCCTAAGTTCTCCAAACTTTAATGGCCTTGAGAAGACTAAATTGCTGGGAAAAAAGTTTTAATAAAAATATAAATTTCAGCTGACAGCAACTGTAACTTTCTCTTCAATGAATGCCAAATATTTCTTGTATGGAATATATAGGCTAATTTTACGATTACTATTACACCGTGATCATTGTTTTTACTTTTACCTGTGTAAACCCTTTGAAGAAAACATTATTTTGGCGGTAAAGTTAGTAATATCTGTTTCCATATAAGAAAATATTCGCCATTCTTTGACTGAGCGATCACTGCTACTGTCAGTTGTAATTTATAAAATCGTCCGGTTTCTATTATTTAGGAATATTCTTTGTTTGTGATTCTGTCGTGCCAGTCTACAAAAGAATGAAAGATTTCATTAAGTCCTGCAACCGTTTTTCACTAGAAGCCATTTTCAGAGAAATTCTATGAAAGCGCTTGTATGCAGCTGAGAGTTCAAATATTTAGTAATGAGTTTGCCGACAGACATTTTATCCATATGAAATCCTTGATATGACGAAACTATTTACTTTCATGCCTTAGTTTTCTAGTAATTTGCGGTGTTCGGAGAAACTACCCATGCCATTTGCTTTAAATGTATTTTCCATATTGATTATCTGTCCTGGGTATGACGATAAACTACGTCCAACAGCAAGACCTCTGATCAGAAGGTTTTGAAAAGAGTGGAACCAACTCTTAATTGCGGGTGTTCCCAGGTCCATCCTGACCAGGTGTGGTAGCACCAGTTAGGGTCCCAGCTATGGGCAAATAGTTAACACCCAAACGCAGATCCTGCCCTGGCTATGACGATAAACTACATCTGCGTCCTGGGTAGGACGATAAACTACATCCGCGTCCTGGGTAAGACGATAAACTATGTCCAACAGCAAGGCCTCTGATAATACGTTTTTGAAAAAAAAAATGTTGCCAGCTATACGTTTTAGAAAAAGAATAATATTATCAGCTATACGTTATTTTTTAAAGAATGGTGTTGCCAACTATACGTTTTTGAAAAAATAATATTACCAGCTATACGTTTTTGGGAAAATAATATTACTAACTATAGAATTTTGAGGAAAAAATATTGACAGAAATAGATTTTTGACAAAACAAAAATATTAGCAGGAAAAAAATAGTTGTGGGCATTAAATACCCTTTGAGGTTGATATCCCGTAAAAAAAACCCAACCCAAACATATTGATTATTTATTTCCTGTTGATTATGTTTTCAATTTATACCCGTTATGAAAAAGAGACTTTTGAAGAGAAAGTAATCCGCTTCAAAATTTACATTGGCATCTGTATGTATAGAAAAACAGATAAAACGAATTTTATATGCACCTGTCATAAATCAATGGCATAATTTTTATTCGAGCATGAAGCTGACTTCCCTATTCCTTTAATTACAACGAATATCAGAATTACTTAACAATAGGTTTTAAATCCTCCGTTTTGGAAAAAGTTTGAAAATGTTTTTACGAACATTTCACATAGTTTTAATTTGTGTGGACATAACACAATCAAACAATTACACGAATTTAAGTATCTGGGAGGTGTTTCAACAGAGAACTGAAACTGTGGCACTCATATCCAAAAACGCATTGCGTTAGCGAAAGATTCCGTTCAAAGCTCATGATTATTATTAAGAAGCAGTAATCATTTATTAAAAAATATAAACTCTTTTATATGATAATCAATGTACGACAAAGGAAGCAATAGAAATGTCATTCTACAGAAGGATGCTGAGAATACCATGGATCAAATATGCAAACATTGTCAAAGTTTTAGAGAAAACAAAAAGCACACTTATACTTAAGATAAGGAAGAAACAGTTGAAATATCTAGGACACATAATGAGGAAGGAGGGCTCAGAGAAATTGTTACTCACAGGACAGAGGGGCAATAGAAATCAAAACATTACCAACCTAGCAGGCTTGGGTAAACGTATGGCGGAATATGCTTTAGGAGAGATAGCAAAATGTTAAAGAGCTCTAAAAGGATATTTTGAAGAGTCATGATAGTCAAGAGCAGGACACAGAAAATTAATTTACTTAAAATAAAACAAAAAATCCTAAATCGAAGCGTTAATATAATGTTTACGTAGGTGTCGTTCGTTTTATGTTTTACGTTTCATTTCTAAAAGCTTATCCAGTTTATTTACCTTCTTTTTTTAGAGTTAAGTCAGCTAAGAGAAGCGTAATGCTTGTCAACATGTGCAGGCTTTTAGAGATAAGCATGTTTCATAAAAGAAATTTTACATTAGATAAAACCGAAAGTAAATAAAGAAATATGGGAAAGAAAGACGTTTGGGTGTTGTATAAGTAAAAGAAACATTGTTTACCATTTGCGACAAATAGCCGCCATTTCGTGAACTCAGATGGATACGGAAAATGAAATATTGAAAGTTCTTTGGTTCGATACGTTATGAACATATGTGATTGACGCTGACGCTTAAGGTAACAAATAAAGTTTGGTACGCTTATTGACTGTCGTGCAAGTCAGACTGGAGAATATTAATATTTATGAAGAAGAAATGATTAGGTTTGGTTTGGTTTGTTGTGTTTACAGCATATCAACCTCAATTTATTTTTTTTTTCCTGGTAATGTTTTTTTTTGTCAAAAATCTATTTCTGGTAATATTTTTTCATAAAGAATGTTAGCTGGTACTATTGTTTTAAAACATGTATTGCTGGTAATATTTTTTTTTCAAAAACATATTGCTGGTAACATTTTTCTCAAAAATATATTGGTGGTAAAGGTCTTTTTTCTTCAAAAAATTGTTTCTGTTAATAATTTTTTACAAAATATTTCTGTTATTAAAACCTATTTTTACACTTTTGTAATGCTTTTTACCCCATTTTCGAGCTTAACTATTTGCCCATAGCTGGGACCCTAACAGGTGCTACCACCCCGGATTAGGGTGAACCTGGGAACACCAGTAATTAAGAGGTGGCTCCACGCTCCTCTAAACCTCCTGATCAGAGGTCTTGCTGTCGGACATAGTTTATCGTCTTACCCAGGGAGCGGATGTTGTTTATCGTCATACCCAGGACGGGAAGAAGAAAATAAGCGTGGGTATGGATTATGACCAAATATGTATATATTGATAAACATTGCACGAAATGAGAAAAATGTGCGGGAAAAGAAAAAGGAATAGATAGGAAAGAGTATGTATTTATATACATACCTTGTCCTAAACGATAAAAACTTAATAACATAGAATGTTTATGTTTATATATATATATATATATATATATATATATATATATATATATATATATATATATATATATATTCGATTCTCCCGTTGAATTCGAAGTATGAGGGTCAAGCAGATCAGTTGCTAGGAAACTGACGGCCCGACACCGGCACACGAGATTTGATTATAGTGGTGAAGGTTTTGTGCAGAACCATCTACACTTTTTGAAGGGCCGAATACAGAGACTTGATGCTCTACGTGCCACAGTGTCCACAAACGACCCTCTGCAGGTTTTGAATTCAGAGTTGTTCTTCTGCTAGACTAGTTGGCAACCCAGTCTGTCCTGCTATTTTACCCATAGCTGGAGGGAGAAGAGGATTCACGCCTTTCCCACGTAAGTGAATGTAATGGGTTCAACTGGAATTCGAACTCGGCTCTCCGATTCTTCGATCCAAGCCGCTACATTACTCCACCGTCTGTCTGTCTGTCTGTCTGTTTGTCTTTCCCTCTCTGTCTCTCTCTCTCTTTATATATATATATATATATATATATATATATGGATATGTGCTTTTGTGTGTGCATCGTGGATAGACTTAGATACAAGTAGATGGGGAATGAAACATAATAGCAAAGGAAGGGTATTTTCAAAGAAATAGGGATAAGAGATACAGGAAACTGCTAAAATAGTATTGATTTCTAGAGGCATCAGATGGGAAAAAGGAACAAGCGCAGGGCATGTAGCATAAAAGCAAGGAAATGGAAGAATGAAACGTGGAAATTCTAGAAATGAAAAGGCAATATAGGGCCACAAAGGAATGAAACAAGATGAAATAAAAGTTTGAAAGAGAAGGAGCTGTATGCTGAAAACAAGATTAGAATGTAAGAATAATTAAAAGACTAAGGCAAATGGCGTTAGAAAAATGAAATAAAATGCTTAAAGTGAAAACGAAAGCAAAAAGACAGAAAAAAGAAAAATCAGTTACGAATAAAAACACTTACGGTAATAGAATTTATATGCAGCTACCATTCTGGAAAAAGAAGGAAATTTCATGTCTTTTAGTTTACAGAATTTAAATATATAGATCTCTCTCTCTCTCTCTCTCTCTCTCTCTCTCTCTCTCTCTCTCTCTCTCTCTCTCATATCAGTTTTTTTTTTATTGATTCTGTTGTGGTGTCCTCCCACTAAAGAGTCTGTGTTGGACTCTTCCGCCTACTATAAGATTAGTAGGAGAGAAGACCTTGAGGGAACAGTCGCATAGATTGTTCAACTGTCGAACACTCTGCCTCGGCAGACTGGAACCCGGACGAGGCTTTGCCGCAGGGCAGAGTTTCGTACGGGGAGGTAGACAGTCCCTGAACAGGTTTATGCGGGTTCAAAGGGAATAATTTGGGCCGAGCCTACGGGTTTGGAGTACCCACAATAAACCGGCCTTGTGCTATATACACCCTCGTTGGCAGGGGGGGCTGTTAAATATTAACAGTCGCACAGGTTGCTCGTAACTGTCAAACTCTCTGCCTTACAGAACCAGATATCCCCAAGTTGTCAACCATCTAACGTTGCTTAACTTTGCTGATCGTCCGAGAACCTTTCAACATGATACGGTCGTAAGCCCAATTTGGACAAGAATCCTAATGATGATTACGAGGTTTCCGATATTATACTCTTCAGCAAGTTTCAAATAAACTCCTAATCAAAAATTTAAGATCAGTTGAAATTGTTTTATAAGAGACTGTTTGTCATGGATATATTATAAACTTTTTCTTACTTACGGTTACTAATTCTATAATCTAAAAGGTTATGCAGACAAAAAGTTATAATCCGAACATTTTATTGAGAAATTGACATATTTATAAAATGAGGCGTTTTACACTTGATCAAAATTATAAGACCAGGGGGTATAAATTGTTAGATCTAGGGTAATTCAGATATTTTTTGTTCAGTTAGAGATTAGCAGTCACTGTGTAAAGGTGTTACCATACCTAAAGCAAGCAAACTTACCGAAGTTGAGCGTGCTCGAATTCTAGATTTCCATAATCAAGGTTTGTCACAGCGGGCGATCGCAGCTAAGGTAAGTCGCAGTAAAACTGTGATTTGCAACTTTCTAAAGGACAGTGCGAATTATAGAAACGCAAAGTCTACTGGTAGACACACAATAATTTCTTCGGCATTGAAATTACTCTGACTGACAAGAATGGCAAGAGATGCTTATTGAAACGGCAAACAATATTCAACAAAAAATGAACTTCGTGAAGCTATCTTCAGAAGCTGGAGTAATATTCCTCTCGGCTTAATGGAAACACTAATTTCTAGCATTTGGTTGTTGATTGTTTTCGTACACTTTTCGTAAAATTTCGTAGATTTTTTGTCTCTGGTCTCATAATTTTGATCAGTTGTAAAACGCTACATTTTATAAAAATATCAATTTCTCAATAAAATGTTGGGATTATAACTTTTGTCTACATAACCTTTTAGATTATCAAATGAGTAACCTTAAGTAAGAAATGTTTAAAAATTTTCCATGAAAAACAGTCTTTTTAAAAAAATTTTCAAGTGGTCTTAAATTTTTGATCAGGAGTGTATCTTTTCGCAATTAGAAAACTTCCAGGAGTTTCAAACCGAAACATCTTTTCAATCCAGACTTATACATTGTTCCTCTTTTGCTCAACATGTTAAAGAAAATATTATGTCATGTTTAATTCTCTCAGGAGTTAAGCAGCCATGATTCTGCACAGATACCTTACTTTTATTACCTGTAAATTGCCATCAAATATTGTGAAAGATGGTGCAGTCGTTTTCCGTTACTGTCTCCACGGTTTTGAATTCAATATATTCGTTCTTCCAGGTTGGTTGTCTCCCAAGATTAAAGAGACCAGTTTGCCTTATGCAGTCTATTTAACCTACAGATAGACGGATTATAATTTATTCACGTCCTTTGCAAGGTGTCTTTAGTACGAAAGTGAACTCAGATGACATTTGGCCATTGTTCGCTGGTTTCATTTCCCTCTCAGATATATCTACACGCACATCCACCTGGCGGTTATGTTTTGTTCATCCATCTAGTAACGTTTTTCTCTTTCACAAAACTGAATTATTTTAGTTTGTACTACCCTGTGGAATCTTCCGCATTAGCCTTCCACCTCTTTCGGAAAGATATATTCTTCCCTAAAAAAGCCATAACCAATCACCACTTCGTTTCAGTAAATTCAATCTTCTATTGGTTAAGAAACGCTAAACTGTAGCAAAGTCAAAAAAGATTCTTTTTTCCTGCTGAAACTCCCTGGATCCGGATTTTAGACACCAAAGTCTATATGAACAACTGCATGAATCAATTCAAGTCAGTAAGTCATCAAGTTTCGTGAGATGCTACCAAACTCCACGCGTGTCAATTCACTGACTCAAAATCACTTCAAAATTCTCAACAAAACTCAACACAGCACTCAATCGACCATTGTCAGCGTGGTAATCAAATTACAATTGACTTAAAAAGTGAACGGTTTCACTAACACAAACAGTAATTGTACAATTCATCAATTTAGCCAAACAGTTAGAGGCAAACAACTCTTCACAACTTAAATTCTAACTAACAAGTAACACACACATCTTACTTATTATAAAACGCAGGTTGTGTGTGTGTGTGTGTGTGTGTGTGTGTGTGTGTGTGTGTGTGTGTGTAACGTTTATATGTTGGATTGAATTTCCTACATTTTTTAGCCGATTGTAAACAATGTTTTTGTTTGAATTTGGGTTTGACCAATTCGTAAAAAAAAAAAAAAAAACTAATTAAGACATGCGTGTCCGTCAACCTTAAACAATAATCTTTGTCAATTTTATTTTTCAGTCTTTATGATGGTCGATACTTGATCTATCTCTTACTGTTACATCCCCGGGCAACGCCGGGCTCTACTGCTAGTACACACTAATATTTGAACGAACACATTTGAGATTTTTTCTTGAAGACACCAAATTATTTTAATTTCATTAACAAATCAAAACCATTAACTTTTATTGATCAAATTTCTGCATGAACATTCTTCATAACCTTGTCTCAATTGACACAATCAACAAACATTATGTTATCCTTGCATGTATATCTATTGTATATATAAAAATCTCTTTATTGTTGGATCTCTAACCACTGTGTTTTTAGCAATTTCTTGCAATACAAATTGTCCTTAGATTCTTTATTTGATCTAAGTGGTGTGGGATAATGCATAATAAGCGCGCATAATCTTTGTCTTACATAAATTACCTTCTGATATATTTTCACTCAGTTATCACCCGCAACAACCTTAGTTGACTTGATGTAATAATTTATTTCAAAATATCGGAAAAAATAAGAAATTATTTTGTTTCGTCTAATTTCAAAATAAAAAAAAATAATTTGAGAATCAACTTTTAAATGTTAGCTTTTACTTAGACTCAACCTGATAATAGGAGCAGATAGAAAACATCTTTTTCTCCACACATCATAGTGGTTCATACATGGTTTCACGATATTTTCATACATGGTTTCACGATATTTTCCATCACTATTTTATTTCCAATTCCATATCATAGTTTCTATTTTGAAAAGGTTTGTCGTAAGTTTTACATCTCGGATTAATTGGTAAAGACTTTTCTTCCAAATCATGTTTTTTGTCTGAGAATATCGGTGTTCTTGCAGCGCCATGTCGCGCATGGAATGGTGTCTCTGCAAGTAGCAGAGGTGAGAAAGCCCGAGATGACACTATATTCCTGTCAGCGGCATTTCTCAGCCCCCGCACATCTTACATGAGACGACCGATTGCTACTTCTACTCTTGCATTTTGCCTTAAAGAAACATCACACCATGAAAATAAACAACCAACGAAATAAAACAAAACCACATTGTTTACATTATTCGGACTTTTTCCTCATCTTTGTCGCCATATTTATTACAACGTTTAAGGCAGTGGAGAACTTTCAGAGGGAAATTAACAAGAGATAACTGACATCCATTAAACATGGCACGTGGAACTAGAACAGTCTACCCCAGTGAGCGAAATAAAAGGTTCAATTCAACATTCCACCTGAAGAAGGCCGGAGCGTATAACAGCCGAAATAATAAAACAAAGAAGCCAGTAAGAAAAAAAGAATAAAGAAAAAATAAAAATTCACATACAATTAAAAATTAAAGCCGATAGAAACTCCTGCAGGCGACAAAACTAGTCACTTATTTGAAATCCAAAAAATGAAACGAATTGCATAACCATTGCTATGAAATGGAAACACATTGGAACAAGTTATCTCAAAAGAAAAATAGAAGTTGCAGAAATGACAATTTTGTCTTGGAAATTATGGGAAGATGAAAGAACATACATCTATTGTATATATGAAAGTAGGTTCAAAAAGGTTTTATTCTTAATATTTAAACTGTTGTTCATTGTTTTCCAAGCACTGAGTGTAAATTCTCCCTTGGCAGAATAGTGATTTAATAGAAAGCCTACTCGGTTAGAATGCGACATAATGTTTGCAACGAGGAAGATGTGAGTTAAATATACACAGAAATCTTGTGCTTACTAACAGTTGAAGTGAAGTAGAATACTTTATGAGGATTAATAGCTTTGAGAATTTGCCATTCATAGAGGATTTTGAAAATAAGTAGTAATCAACGAATAACAACTTGTGGAAGTGGATGTCAGAATACTGACTGTCGGTAAGTGGACCGACATTTCTTAGAACTACGGTGTGTAGGGCACTGTCTTTGTACGCTAGAAACAATGACACAAGGTTTTAAATCGATACAGAATCAAGAGTTTTCAGCACACATGTACTGAAATCCATATTTAAAACAACAGCCCAACCATCCTTTACTTAAACCCTCTACTGTGTATTGAGTGATAGAGCCTCCCTGTTCTCTAAAACCTGGCTTTTCATCTTTTAGTATACTAGATTGGAGCTACCTAGAATCTTGTTTTCTTCATATTATTGACTCTTTTTGGAAATCTTAAAAATAGCTTTTCAAAGAAAGCCGCAAATTATGAAATTTCTCTGTTAGTAAAAGCTTTAAGATGACTTGATATAACTTAAGGAACAATGGAAATATATTTTAAACATGGCTTGGCCCATACGTTTACTAGTTTGTATAGTAAAACAACACATAGCAAAAGTGCAGAAAAACCTCTTATCAACGACCTAATAGGGGATGCGAAGGCTGGTCAATATCAGCAGATGGGAAGGTTTTATTTTTGAGTTATAAAACCACTACATTAATTGCCACGAGTTATGATCATCAAAATAAATAAATATATATATATATATATATATATATATATATATATATATATATATATATATATATATATATGGCTCTTTATGTTCATAGTTAAATTTGCTCTACTATGTTTGTATTGAACAGATTTTTAGTTATAGTTATTTTTGTTTACTCGTTTTGGAGTTTTGTTTTCTTTGGACTCTGAGGTTGAATTTTAGACAATCGTTTTCGTCTCAATTACATATTCCAAGTTATTTTTTTTTTATCCCTTCTTTTTCCTTGGGTATTTTTTTATTCATTTATAAGCCAAAACACCTAAATTTTTTTTTTTCTATTTCTAAAATATATTTATATTTATATTATATATATATATATATATATATATATATATATAAATGCATACATATATAAATAAATAAATTCTGTACTGTATATATACAGCATACCATATATATATTAAATATATATATATTATTGATATATATATTTATATATATTTATATATATATATATATATATATATATATATATATATATATATATATATATATATATATATATATACGGACACACATATACTTTACTGTATATATTTATTACATCATATATATATATATATATATATATATAATTATTTATTTAAAAATTATAACAGAAATATTTATAAAATCAATTTAAAAATATACCTACCAATCATATACTTGTATATATATATTTATATATATATATATATATATAAATATATAAATATGTGTGTGTATGTGTAAATGTGTGTGTGTATTGTGTGTGTGTGTGTGTGTGAAGAAATATAGTCTTAAGATGTACTATATTTTTATCCTCAAAAAGTGCTCAATATCAAAAAATATGATTATGTGTAAATATAATTTTGAATATAAAAGATGAAAATATTTTATAGGCGACAGTCTGTTTCATATTAAATGAATATAGATTATCATATTATATATATATATATATATATATATATATATATATATATATATATAAATCAAATATATATACACATATATATACACTGTCCATATTTATATATAGTATATGTATATATGTAAAAATTTTAATTATCTTATTAACATACAAATTACTCTTGATGAATATTTATGATCCTAGTTTTTTAAAAATTTATAATTTGTATATCTTTTTTTTAATATAGTCATCTTTCAGGTATGGAAATTATTTTGTTTTTGATAAAATTCAGGTAACCACATACAAGACAAAAAAAATTAAATGCTAATCGATATTTTATTTTAAAAATGTATTAAATGTTAACGGATACAAATTTTTGGATTTTAAAAGTTATTTTTTAAGGTTGAATTTTCATTTTTTAAAATTTTTTGTTTTTTTACTAATATGGCAATATGAAAATTTTTATTTATTTTTTGTAAAAGGAGTTTATATATCAGTATGGCATAAAATATATTATACATAGTAATTTAGTCAAAAAGAAATACTAATGATTGAAAATATTAAAAAAATAAAAAAAATAAAAATATTCGAAAAAAAAACAAACTGACATTCTCGATAAAGAATTTAATTTAAATAGTTTTAAGTGTTTTATATAAGGAATATAGGAAAATGACATTTTTTTTTTTATGAATTCATTCGAATAAGGAAATAATAAAAAATTTGAAAATAAAAGAAACAGGAAAATTTTTTTTGAAAAAAAAAAAAAGAATACTGATCTCTTATTCAATATGAAAAGTTCCATTTTAAACAAAAAAACTGGACCATCTTTTCACAATGAAGAATTAAATTTTATATTTGATATAAAGAAAAATTTTAAAATAAAATTTGATTTTGAGAATATTGTATTGAATATAAATGAGAAAAAATGACAAAATTAACATTAAAAGATTAAATTTCTAAATTCTTAGGGTATATAATGAGGAAACATGGCTTGGAAGATGTTTGGCTCACAGGATAAACTATAGACAAGAGGTAAGAAAACATTACAATTTTAACAATTTTGTTCAAATTGTTGGTAATGAACGGGTATATATATATAAATAAAAAACATGACAAAATTTTAAAGCTTATTTTGCTTTAGATAGAATTTATTTTTGATTTATTATTATTTAATGACAATGAAGGACATGACCACAAAAAGAAGAAAAATGAAAATTTTGTCATTTATTTGCATCGAGAAACAATTCTATTCATTCTGGGCATGATCATTAACAACTCAAAGAAGAAAAATTTTAAAAATTTTTGTTATTGGCAATATTTTAATTTTTTAGAAAATGAAAAGAGTTCATTGTTTTTTCAAAATAAGTAATACCAAAGACCTGAAGATTTTTTAATTTGATCACATTTATATTTCATCTACTATTTTTAATGAAGTCTTCATTTCACAATTATATTTATTTTTGGCTTTGATGCATATAAAATGGCATGTCATTAAAACTGGCTCTGATGAAAATACTGGCTTCATAAAAAAATTGTTACTTTTCTGATTAATTGGAAATTTTGGCAAAATTTAAAAAATCCATAAATTACAATAATGCAATAAAATAATAAAACATTGTTTTAAATATAAAAAAGACATCATCCAATACATATTTTAATCATTTCTAAAAAAAAAAAAATTAAATCATTTTTATTAAAAAATATATATATATATATATAATTGATTGAAATTACTATAATTTTCAAATCCTAAAGAAAAACAGGTTAACCAAAAAATAAATATTTATAAAATATGGACTAACTCATTATATATATTATAACCAATTTGTTTGACAAAAATTTATAAAATATTTAAAATATTTTTTTTAAAAAATGAAGATCTCGTTACATGTTGAATATAATTTGAATTAAAACATATGAATGAAAAATATTTAAAAATATTAAATATATGGCGGGATTTTTGGATTTTTTAGTTTTGACTAATAGAATTTTGAATAAACAAAATATTTATAAAAACATATATTATATATATATATAAATAAATGAATTAAAAAATGGGGCAATTTAAAAAGTTAATATATAAATTTTGAATATTTAGGCAGCAAATATAAAATTGCGTATATTTAAATAGGATTTTTTACTAAATAATGCATTATTTTTATTTTTAAAAAATTTCAAAAAATTTTTAAAACCTAAAAATAAAAATTTATTTATTTATCAAAAACAAAACAGAGATGGTTTTGTTCCCACCTTGAATAAAAAGATTTCTAATATCCAATCTTTCTACAATTATTATTTTATTCCCAACATAAATCCATGATTCTTTGAGTTATCAATATGAATATAGAAAATTTCAGTATATATATAACAAACTTATAATAATACATCCCAATAAAAAATTTCCAAAACAGAAATTTTTTTAAAATATTCATTCAACGAGCTGACTGGGACTCGTTCCGTGATTTCCCAGACGATGTCCCCTGGGATGTTGTATTTACGCTCCCCGTCAAGAATGTAATTCTGAGGTCTCATCCTGGGTTAAAAGCTGGAATCGACGCTTTCATCCCCTCAAGGAAATATAGGATCAAGTCGCGCTCCTCCCCTTGGTTCTCCGCTGCTTGCTCAGCTGCCATTGCCCATAGAACCATTTTTTATTTATTCCGTAGCGACATGTCTGACTGCAATAGACGTCTCTTTGCCTCCGCCCGTAACGAGTGTAAGCGTGTCCTCAACGATGCTAAGTCACTATTTGCTGCTCGGATGAAGGAGCGTATTGCATCTCGCAAATTTGGCTTCCAAAGATTATTGGCGTCTCTGCAAGAGCGTACTGAACAATAGCAAACCCTCTATACCTCCTTTGTTCAACCAGTTCGAGGTCCTGACCTCCTCTGCCGACAAGGCTGAATGCTTTGCTCGGAAATTTTCATTCAACTCAACGCTCGACTCTTCCGGTGTACCCATACCCGACTTCCCTCTTAGAACTGAGGCCCTATTGAGTGGGTTACACATAACCCCGTCTTTGGTATTGGGCATTATCTCCAATTTAGACCCCAACAAGGCTAGTGGTGGAGATGGGATACCAGTCATTGTCTTGAAGAAATGCGCGCCTGAACTGGCGCCTGCCCTCTCTAAACTATATAACTACTGCCTCAAGGAATCTTTGTTTTCCTGACTGCTGGAAGTCCTCTTCCATTGTTCCTGTCTTTAAGAACTCTGGCGACCCCTCTGACCCTTCTAATTACCGTCCTATCAGTCTCCTACCCCTCTTCGGCAAAGTCTTGAAGCCCTAATCAATACCGGGGTGGTTAACCACCTTACATCCCATGATCTGCTCTCAGACAAGCAATATGGTTTCCGCTTTGCCCGATCTACAGCTGATGTGCTTACGGCCATCACTGAAACTGTCTACCAAGCTCTTCAAAATAAACGGGGAAGCTCGTGCCGTGGCCCTAGACATCTCCAAAGCATTTGATAGGGTTTGGCATGCCGGCCTTCTTCGCAAGCTCCAGGGTTATGGCATTACGGGTCGATTGTTTGACCTAATACAATCATTCCTGTCAAACCGTGAATTGAAGGTCGTTCTCAACGGATTCTCCTCCAGTTCCTATCCCACGAACGCAGGTGTTCCTCAAGGCTCCATCCTAGGCCCCACTCTATTCCTTATCTTACATAAATGACCTTCCTGACGCCATAAATTCCCAAGTTGGCATCTACGCGGATGACACCACAATTTATTCCTGCCTCAAAAACAAATCTAGTGTCACTGACAAAACTAACCTGGCCGTGCGTCTCGAAAAGGACCTCCAATCGGTTTGTGAACTGGGGCAGGAATTGGCTGGTCAACTTTAATGCCTCAAAAAAACAAAACTGCTCTCTATTAATCACCACAGAGATCCTTCCCTGCCCTCCATTAGAATGTCTGACGCTCAACTTCTCGAGAGCACCTCTCTGCGGCTGCTCGGTCTCACGTTGACTGCTGACCTGAGATGGAACAAATACATTGAGTCAATTGCTTCGTCCACCGCAAGGAAAGTTGGCTCCCTGTGCCGCGCCAGGAAATTTTTCTCCCGGAATCGATCCTCCAGATCTACAAATCAACAATTCGCCCTTGCATGGAGTATTGCTGCCATATATGGTCTGGAGCCCCTTCTGTTTGCCTCGGGGTTCTTGATAAGGCTCCAGAGGCGGATATGCAATATAATTGGCCGTGTTCTGGCATCTCGTCTACAGTCGCTCTCTCACAGACGCGCCGTCGCCTCTCTCTGTCTTTTTTACAAATACTTTCATGGTAATTGCTCCGAGGAGCTGCATTCGCTGGTTCCCAGACTTCATGAGTTCAAGCGCCCTACGAGGCTGGCATCCCGCTCTCACCCTTTCACTGTCGAAACTCCTAAATGTAGCCGTCTCTTCTACTCCAATAGCTTCATGTCTCGCACCTCTCGCCTGTGGAACTCCTTTCTCTATTCCAGTTTCCCTGAGAGCTATAATCTCCAACTATTCAAATGTAATGTCAATCGACATCTCCAGTTGCCTTGATCTATCCACTATCCTTCTCCTCATCCTTTCTTCTATCACTCCTATCTGATCTTGCTCCAAATTTTCTGTAACCCCTTGCGTCCTAGTGGCTTCCCGCCTTGCTTTGGGGTGAAACGCTTAAAAAAAAAAAAAAAAAAAATATATATATATATATATATATATATATGAAATAAAAAAAAGTCAGTTTTTTTATTTTAATTAATGAATTTTTAACATTTAAATTTCAAATTTAAAACATCAAATTAATTAAAAAAAATTAAAACAATTATTTTTTAAAAATTAGGGAAAAAAAATTTTTAAATTTTCATTTTTACATTCCACATAAGATTTTAAAAAAATAAATTCAAATTTTTTTTGGAATAAAAAAATCAAAAAAAAAACAAAAATAGCCATTTTTCTTTGAATTTAATTTTATTAACAGCAAATTTTAAAAATTAAATTTTTAATATAAAAAAAAAGGTTATTTAAATATATATAAAAATTTTGGAAAATATTATTTAAAAATCGTTTTTATTTAAAATCAAAAAAAATTATATTTTTATCACCAATTTTAAATTAAATTTTTTAATTAATTTATTGTTGAAAATAGTTTAAAAGATTTGAATCATTTAACAAAATTGAACAAATAAAAAATTGTTTTATTCATAATTATAATTTAAATTATTTTAAAAAATTTTATCAAAAATTTTATATAATTTTAAAAAATAAATATTTTCAGATTGAATTAAAACCATATTCAAAATTTTATATAAAAAATTATAAAAAATAATAATGAATATTTTTTTAATTTGATATTATTATTTTTTTTTTAAATATTATTTAAAAATTTTTAAAAAATAAAATTTCATTCAAAAAAATTTGAATTTTAAATTCATTCATAAAAAAGAAAATAAAATTTTATTTTTTAAAAAAATTTTAAAATAAAATTTCAATTATTAAAACTATTGAAAAAAAAAAAAAAAACAATTGATAAAATGTTCTTTAATTTTGATTTAAAGAATCATAAAATTTTTGGATTATTTTTTTTATTAAATTTATTAATGAACCAGAAGATGGAAAATATATAATACTTATAAAAATATTGAATTTAATATATTGAAAATTTTTATTTGATTGAATTGAATAATTTTTTAAAAACAAATCTTTTGTAATTTTATTTAAATAAATCTTTCATAAATAATATATAAATAAAATTTTAAAAAACTAATAAATTTTAACATATATTTATAACAATTTTTAATATAAATGATCAATAATTTAAAAAAAAAAAACAAGAAAAATTTCAATTTCTAAAAAAAATGAAATCAGATGTAAAAAAAAATAAAAAATTAAAAAATTGAGTTAAAAAATCAGTAAATTTTAATTTAATTTTTTCCAAATATAAATTTATAAATTTATTTCAATCAAAAAAAAGAATTCCAAAAAAAAGTTTGAAAAAATCAATTTTGAAATTGAACATTTTATGTTTGAAAGAAAAATTTTAAAATTATAAATAAAGAATTTATTTTCTAATTTTTTGATATACTAAATATTAATAAATTTCATATATATAAAAGAAAAAATTCGATTTTCATTTAAAAAAAAATATATTAAAAAATAAATTTTTTATATTTTCAAAAAAATCAAAAAGCCATTTTAATTAATTAAAATTTAATTATATATTGATGTTTACATTTTTTTTTAAAAAAAAAATATTTTCTACATTTCAATTTTTAAATATATATATATATATATATTTTTTATGATGATTTGGATATCAAAAATAAAATGAAAAAATAAAAAAAAAAATTTTTCATGTAAAAAAAATAAAATATCCTTTTTAAAAAAAATTAAAATTTTAAATTTAAATTAAATATTTTTTAATTTTTAAAAAATAAAAAAAGTAAAAAATCAAATATATTAAATATTAATTTTTATATTTATAAATGAAAATCAAAAAATTTTGGTTTTTTATTTTAAAAAAAACAAAAATTAAAAATTGAAAATTAAAATAAAAAATTTATATTTATTTTTATATTTTAAAAATTCAATTAAATATATTTTTAAAAAAAAAAAAAATAAAAAAATTAAATTCCATTTATTTTTATTTTTTAAAAATATAAAATTTAATTTATTTAAAAAAATAATTTTAATAAATTAACTAAATATTTATTGAAAATATAAATTTTATAATTTTTTATTGGAAAAATTTTTATTTTTATTTTGATAAATTTACTTTTTTAATGAAAAAATTTTTTTGAAAATTTTTAAATCTTTTATTAAAAAATTATAATTATATAAATTTTTATATTGAAATATATTCCAAAATATGAAAAAATTGCAAAATAAATTAAAAGTAGAAAAAATTAAAAATTTATCCAATTTTCTTATTTTAATATTTTTTTAAAAAAATTTCAAAATGAAAAAAATAAATTATTTATAAATATGGTACATTAAATATTATTTTATTTAAGTTGTAATTTATTTATTAGAAAAAATGGGAAAAAAAAATATAATTTATAATAAAATAAATAAATGCATAATTATAATAATTTATATATATATATATAAAAAAAATAAATATATAATATATAAAATAAAAAAAAGATTTTATAAATATTTTCATTTAAAAAATATTTATTCAATTAAAAATATTTTTTTTCTGGATTATTTAAATAATTGATTTAAAATATGTTTTTTCTAAATAAAATTTGAAGTCAGGAAAAATTAAAAAAAATAATTGTTAAATATTTTTTTTTTTTTTAAATTTTTATGATTAAAAATATTTATCAAAATTTTTAATCATTTAAAAATAAATAATTAAAAAAAAAAATTTTTTTATTTATTGAAAAATTTTTTCAATAAATTTATAATCAAACAAGAAAAAATTAAATAATGAAAATGAGGAAAATTAAAAAATTATGTAATTATAATTTTGAATTTAATAAAATTATAATTTAAAAAAAATAATAAAAAAATGAAATTTTTAAATTAAATTTGACAATCAGTTGAATATTTGTCATTTATAAAATTAAAAAAAAAAAATTAAAATAAAAAAAATTACAAAAAATTTTTTTTAAATTTAATATTTTTTTTTTTTTTTTTTTTATTTTTTTTTATTAATAATATTTAAAATAAAAAACTTTTTTTTTTATATTCTATATTTTTTTAAGAAAAATAAATAAAATATTAATCCATTATATATTTTATAATCAAAAAATTTTTAAATAAAAACAAAATAAATACAAAAATTATATAAAATTTAAAATATTTTATAATAATATAAATATATAATATATTTTTGTTAAATTAAATAAAAAAATATCAATAAAATATAAATATTAAAATTTATGTTTACAAATTTACATATATTTACAATTTTTATATTTATATATTTGACAATTTTTTTTACAAAATATTTTGTAAAATAAAAATTTTAAATCTTTTATTAAAATTTAATTAATTAATTTTAGAAAATTTTAACATTTAAAATTAATTGATGATGATAATTGACAAAAAATCATTTGAAAAATTTTGAAAATAAATAATAATATTTATAAAAAATTTTTAATTTGAAAAAATTAAAAATTTATGTAAAACCAATTATTTTAAAATATAAATATTTTATATTTTTTTTTGAAAAGAAATCCAGTAATTTACAAAAAAAAAAAATATTTAAATTTTTTTTTTTATAATTTTTAAAAACCTTTTTATTAATAAATATAAATTTAATATTTGAAATATGGCATTTGAAAAATTTATTTTATATATATATTTTTTAAATTTTTGAAAAATTTTATCAATTTTTAAAAAAAATAAAAATTTAAGTTAAAATTTTTTATAAATAAATTCAATTTTAAATTTTTTTTTTAAATATTTTTTTTTAAAATTTAAAATTTAAGATTTTAAATATTAATAAAATATATCTTTTTATATAATATATATTTGATGAATAATTTTAGATCATTAATTATTTTAATATATATATAAATAAAACATTTTGTTAATTTATAAAAAAATTTAAAAACAATTTCGAAACACAAATTGAAATATAATTGATTAAGAATTTAAAACTAATAGTTAAATATTTATATTTTTTTATTTAAATAACCGTCATAATTTATTAAAAAAGATATTAAACCAGATAATTTAAAGAATAATTCATTTTATTTCTATCAAAAAGATTAAATAAATTTTTTCATTATAAAAAAAAAAAACAAAAAAATTTTTTTTCAAATTAGTTTGAATAAATTTATAATTACATATTATAAAGAATTTAAAAATTCATATTAAAAAAAATTTATTTTACATATATATATATATATCTTAAATATATAATAAATATTTTTATATTAAAATTATATTATATATATATATATATATATATATATATATATATATATATATATATTTATTAAAAATTAACATGTAAAACTGAAATTATTAAATAAATTTATCATATAAAATTTCAAATAATTTATCTTGATATTTTTAATTTTCAGATTATTACTGATATTTAGAAATGTTAAATTGAAAATTTTCACGTTCACTATATATATATAGATATATTTAAAAATTTTTTTGGAAAAAAGACTTTGCAATAAAAACTTTTATCTAAACATAAATATATATCTAAAGAATTAAATATTAATATATATCGTTCATTTAAATTAAAACATTGAATTTCGTTTTTTTTTTTATTTTTAATATTTAATAAAATTTAATTTTGTATTAAAATTAATATAAAAACACATAAAAATAACATGAAATTTGTTTTTTGATAAATATAACCAAAAATAAAAAAAATAATCATGTTTTGTATTTAAAATAAACCCATGAATTTAATGTAATAACCATTTATTTATTTAATTGTGTTAACTACATTGATTTCCACCAATTTGATATATATATATATATATATATATATATATATATATATATATATATATAATTTAATATTGAAATCAAATTATAATTTCATTCAAAATTTAAAAATCATATATATATATTGTTTTGAAATATAACTTATATCTATATATATATATATATATTATATATATATATATATATTATATATATATATAATGTGAAAATATATAGAAAATAGGAAGGAACTGGTTAGGTAAATAATCCAAAGTTCCCTTAATATTTTAGTTATATTTTTAAAAATATATATATATATATATATATATATATATATATATATAATTATTTATTTAAAAATATGATTCCAAATCGCGACATAAGAGGTCTCATGTTTCAAAACAAGAGCCGAAAACTTCAAATATAATTATTTAAATTAAATTGAGTTAAAATAAGCTCTGTTCCATCTTCAAGCGAATTTTTTTTTTTTTTTTGGAATAACGTATTTCTGAAATTTACGTGTTTTAAAAATTGAAATCAAAATTTCCATGGTAACAGCTAGGGCGAATTGTTTAAATTGGGTAGGCGAGTGTTGGGTGTTAATAATAAGTATCAGTATAGAGTTACTTTCATAGATGTCAAGTCAGGGAAAGGTGGGGGTGTCTAAATTTGAAACGGAAGATGTATTAACCCTCGTCTAGTATGCATGTCTATGGAGATTTTTTATTTTATTTTTTTATGAAAGGGATTTGTGCATATAAAAAAAAACTGTCGTAACGTTTGTTTTTTGACGACTTCATAAAGGGTTATCTTTTTTTTAGGGTATTTAAACTATTTATTTGGGCTATTGATTATGAAGGGTGTTATATTGTATGCATGTTTTTAGTTAATTATTCAAACCATGAATCTGATGATTGGGCTATGGATTAAAACAAGTTATTATATTGTATGCTTTTTTTTAGCTAATAATTCAAACCAAAAATCTGATGATGCCTACAAAAAACCGTTAACTCGTGTCTATTGTTTAATAGATTATTATTATTTAGAAGCTTAATTATGTGCATTTTTCATGGAGGCACAAAGGGCATGGGTCATCCCAAGTTTTACATGTTCTAGCCTTGTTAATAATTTTCCATTTAACTTTAGGTGTCCTATTTGTTTCCTTCAGATGCCAAAAATATTTTTAGATAGGGAAGTCTGATTTGATTTCTTTTATTTATATTATTGAAAGAACAATTTATGCTGCCTCCATCTATCTTTAAAATCATTCTTCGTGGACAAAATGTATATCTTATTAGTGCTAGGTTTCTCAATGGATGATATAGTACATTGGTATACCACAGATTTAATGCAGCATTTATTTTATAATGAATCTTCTTTAATATATATTTATAATAAGTTACATAATTTTTCCCTTTTATTGTCTGATTTAAGTGCAAATATTTTTATTAATACTGTTTAGGTAATGATTTTGTTCAAGATCTTATTATTGTTTTTTTTATTATACGTTCAAGATTTTCAGAGCATATTGTAAATCATTTTTTTTTTGTTCTTATTGAATATATTATATAAGCTTACTATTGGTTGGTAAAGTGTTTATCAATTAGGTTTAAGAATTTTTGTCCTAGTTTAATATTAACCATTTGGTTGAACGGAATGGTGTGATAAATGATTTTTCTTTTCCTGTTTTTTACCTATGGCCAGTGCAATTGTTCTAAAGTTAATGTTTTATTTTTATAATTACTATTTTTTAGGGCAATAGAAAAATTTATTATTGTTGGAATATTTCCTTGTTTGCAATTTTTAATTTAAAACTATTTTTCATAATATGGCAATTTAATATATGTTTAATTATAGGTTTGGGGTGGTTTGAAGACAGTTGAACATATAAAAAAAAATGATAGCATTATTTTATTATATTTGTTAATAAACAAAAATCGCGTTAGAAGTCTCAAGTTATGTAGAGAAGTTGTTAAAACAAAATTAAAATTGACAATTATCTTAAAGTTTAGTTTTTAAAATTCACTATTCAATAATTTTTATTCTATTTTATCAAAAAAAGTTAACTAAAGATTTAGAATCGATATTGTGCAATATTTAAACAAATTTCCAAAATTCAATATAAATTTGTGAGAAAAATCCAATTTTCCAAAGGATTTATATATTCAAGAATTAAAAAGATAATAGATAAATGTCCATCCCATATCAAATCATTAAATGTTTTATATTATATATATATATATATATATATATATATATATATATATAAGAAAATACATAAAATCTATAATTATTTTTTTAAAGATTTAATAACAGTAAATATGATATTAATAGATATAAATATTTTTTTTATTTTTTAGTTTTTAATTGAACCCAAAAATATATTTAGAAAATGTATTTTTTAAAATCAAATATTTAAAAAAGACAAATTTAAAATAAAAACAAATTCTATTATATATATATAATATATATATTTATATATCTCAATATATATATATATATAAATAAAAGAAATATATAAAATTCTTAAAAATAATTTTCGGGTAAATAGAAACAAGAAAATAATTTATTCGAACATAAATTATTTTATCGAATTTAGATATCACGAATTTTTTTACATATTATAAACAAATTTTATATATATATATATAAACAATAAAATATAAAATATTTTGAGATCATTAAACAATAATATGATAAATTTATGTATAATTTTAGGAAAATGAATAAAAAAAGAAATTCATTTTAAATTTTTGAGGTCAATGTTATATTGGCAAATATAAAGAATGTATGTATATTAAAATTTTGCATGAATATCTTTTATATAGATATATATAAAGAAAAAAAAAAAATCTTATAATATTAAATAATAAATATTATTAAATAATGCAAAATTATCTTTTAATTAATATTTAAATATATAATAATAAAGAAAAAAGAAATATATAAATTATATTAAAAAATATAATATACCGACCTTATTGAAAATTCCATAAATTTTTTATTATTATAAAAATTATATATATATATATAAATAAATATATATTAATTTATCTAAATAAATTCATATAAATTATTATATATCATTTCTATCTGTATATTAAATAAAAATCTATCTATCTAAATTAGTCGAAAAATTTAAATAAAATATATCTATATATTTCTTCTAAAAAAAATCTAACTTTTTCTAAACTAATACTAAAAATATAAAATAAATTCATTTTTAGATAATAAATTTAATTTTAAGGAATTTTATTTTTTTTTTATAATCAATAATTAATTAAAAAAATTAAAAAATGTTAGAAAATTATCAATCTAATTCATTTGCATATCTAACATCTATTTAGATATATCTGTATTTGAGATAAATCTATCTATCTATCTTTCCATTTTTATCATTCTATCATCATATAATTTTATATTCCCATTTAATATATAAAATTCCAATTATTTGATTAATCTAAATAAATATATTATCAAAATCAATCATGAAGGGTTAAATATAAAATTAAAAATCAAATATGAAATTAATAAATCTAAATTAAAAATATACATCTTATAATTTGGTTAATGATATTTATTCACAAAATTTTAATGAAAGCAAAATTGATGCAACCCATCAATTTCTAATCTATGATAGATGAAAATTAATGGAATTTAGGAATTATGATGATATGAAATTTCCTTCAAAAGTTAGAAATAACAAAATCAATATCAAGTTATTTTAAACATTTTATTAAATTATTTTAATTATTTTTTAAAATTGTAAATATTTATATAAATATATAATATATATATATATATATATATATATATATATATATTTAATATAGTTATAATATATATAATTTGACAATTATCCTTTTTCTATATTTCATTAAATGAAAAATTCCCTAGTTTTATATCTTATATTCATGAATTCTACCTCATTAAATCTAAAAATCAAAACTATCTATAATATATCAATCAAAATTCAATTTTTAAATTATCTATCATCTATATATCTTATTGCCTTTGATATACAAACATTTAAAAAAATCAAAATAATTGTAAATGACTCTTAAAAAATATTGTGTTAAATCGAATGAAGGTCAGTGTCGAGAATTACATTTGTAATTAAAAACAAATATATATATATAAAGTTTTATATCTTAAAAAAAAATTTATTATATATTTTAAATATTTCGGCCGAATATTCTCGACAAAAAAAGTATATATGAATAAACAAAACTCAGATATATGGAAAAAAATAACTATATAAATAAATATATTATATATATATATATACATATATATCAAATATAATTTAATAAATATTCAGTCTAATTTTTTTAGTTTTTTTTTTTTTTTTTACATTTTTTTTGTGTGGATTTTTATTGAAAAGAAAATCATTTAAAATTTATATTTATTATAAAATAAAGTTTTGGATAGTTTGTGGACTGATTCTATAGGATATTTTTTTATTTTCATAAATGCAAAATTATATTCAATATTTATTATATATTCACGAATTTAAAAATTTTAAAAATTGAAAATGATATGAGAAAATTTATTAAAAACAAAAAATTTGAAAAAAAATAATCCATTAAAGTTTTGGGTTCTAACTTGTTTGGAATGAAAAAAAATTTTAATTGGTTTAAAAAATTTTTAAAA
The DNA here is from genome assembly GCA_903632075.3 of Acanthosepion pharaonis. Classification (NCBI taxonomy): domain Eukaryota; kingdom Metazoa; phylum Mollusca; class Cephalopoda; order Sepiida; family Sepiidae; genus Acanthosepion; species Acanthosepion pharaonis. Next base: position 394,729 of record CAHIKZ030001354.1, read on the forward strand.
TAGCCAACTTAAAAATGAATAATATATATATTTTATTATTTTCAAATTGTTTACAAACATTCAAAAAAAAACTTAGAACCACATAAAATAAATTCAATATAAAATACAATCAAATTATGTAAAACAAGATAGGTAATTTAGATAGAATAAAAAAAAACAAATATAAACCATAGAAAATTTAAAAAACCAACAAATATCAAAATATTAATATTGTTTTTTAATTTATTCAGGGTTAGTCCATTTGAATGATTTTTGTTTACAAATTAAACAAAATTTGATTTTCTCATGAAAATAAAAAGGAAATTTTGAAAGACATCATTTTCAGAAAAGATAAATCTGTTCTATATATCTGAGATGAGGTATTTATATTTACATTATTTACATTATTCGGACTATTGTCCTCATCTTTGTCGCCATATTTTTCACAACGTTTCGGGCCTTTGTACGCTCCGGGCTTCTTCAGGTGGTTGGAATGTCGAACTGAACCCTTTATTTCGCTCACTGGGGTAGACTGTTCTAGTTCCACGTGCCATGTTTAATGGATGTCAGTTATCAGTTATCTCCTGTTAATTTTCCCTCTGAAAGTTCTCCACTGCCTTAACCGGGTATTGAACTCACACTCTTTGGGTCCTGTCACTGGATCTAACCAACGCCTTTATCCACTGTGCCATGTGTCCTTGAGGACATCTGGGTATGAATTTCTGGGTATTATAAACCTAATGTCTTCAGCAACCATTTTTACCAGTGCTCATATTGCAATTTTGCTGTTATCATTGCATGTTTTTACCAGAGCTCATATTGCAACTTTTTTGTTATCATTGCTTTTCTCTGGCACTCCTTATTACTGGTTCCCATATTGTATTTATTTCTATGCTTGGTCGGCTCAGGAGATTTTGTGGCCTAGCATATGTGCTGATTCCTTAAGTTTACGAATTTTCCAATGGTGTTCCTTGTCTATGATCTCAACATGATCCCACAGAGGGCGGTGATCTCCCTTCTCTCTCCATATGTGGTCAGCCACGCCTGATTTTTCCACTTCCCCTCGTGTTACAGCTTTCTGTTGTTCTTGAAGCCTTACCTTTTGGCCTGTCTCTCCTTTATATTTCTTTCCGCAGCTGCATGGGATAGCGTACACACAGTCTTTAGTCATGTTCTCCTCTATGGCGGGGGTCTTACTCGGGGGAGATATCTGCGAAGTGTCGTCAAGCTTTTGAAGGTTGTCCTGATGTTATATGGACCGCAGATCCTTTGTATTTTCTCTGATAACCCCTTCACATAAGGCAGGCAGACTGTTTTCTGAGTGTTGTTGTCCTCCTCCTCTTGTACCTGCCTATCCCAGTTTTGGGGGGCTGCTGCCATGTACCCAGGGTAGTTGTTACGTTGTAGGGTACTACTTATACTGACCAGTTCTTTATCTAATGTCTCTGGGTCGCCACTTATGACTTTTGCTCGGTGTTGTAAGCAACGGACGATCCCTTTCTTTACGCTGTATGGATGGTGGGAGTTGAAATTGAGGTACTGTCCGGTGAATGTCGGTTTACGGTATACGGATGTCTTGAACCCATGCTCTGTTCGAGATATTAGAACATCCAGGAATGGGAGTGTGTTGTTACTCTCTTTCTCCATTGTGAACTGTATGGAAGGTCTTATTGAGTTCACATGGTCCAGTAGAACCTGAACATCTTCCTGGTGTGGCCAGAGTATGAAGGTGTCATCTACGTACCTTAACCATATAGTTGGCTTTAGAGATATAGATTCTAATGCCATTTCTTCAAAGTATTCCATGTATATATTCGCCATTGCTGGTGATAATGGTGAGCCCATTGCTAAGCCCTCATCCTGTCGATATATGTGTGATCCCATTCCGAAGTGTGTTGTTTGTGTACAGAAAGTCAACATCTCCATCAGATTATCTATTGGAATACTGGTCCGTTCTTCTAGGGATGAGTCAGAGGCCAATCTGTCTCTGACTACTGAGAGTGCCTCCTCCGTGGGTACCTTGGTGAACAAACTCACCACGCCCAAGCTCACCATCTGGTTAGATAGGATGGGAGCATCTTTGATTATTTCCACGAAGTGGGCGGAGTTTCGGACATATGGATTATCATTATCAATTATACAAGGAAGCGACACAGATGGTGGCACACAGAGCCTTGGCAACTAACAATCGGCCTGAGCGGAATACCGCCTTTGTGAATTGAAAGAGAGACCGTATATGTGAGGTAGCTGGGTGTAACGCTGCGATAACTGCCTATACGTCTGAGGTGCGAAGTGATCCTTGTTCTTGATTAGGATCTCTGACAGTTTATTTGGTAGTTTTCATTGTAGGATTCTTTTTTTTTTGACTGTAGCTACCATTGCTAATGAGGTCTTCCAGTTTTCTTGTATAATCTGATTTGTCCATCACTACAGTCGCATTGCCTTTGTCAGCCGGTAGTATGATGATGTTTTCGTTCCTCTGTAGGGAGACGACCCACAGCCCTCAGTTTTGTTATGTTAACCTGGATGGTTTGGCCTTTATGAAAAGGTCTGTCTCAAAAAAATATCAGTTCATCCGCCTTCTTTGATTTTAAATGTTGCAGATGCCACCTGTTCGAAACTTATTCAATACTGACTCCTCAGAGGCACTAAGCTGATATTGGTTGATGTTGACTTTGCTTTCACTGGTGAATGATGGAAATTGTAAACCAACCTTCTGATCTTTCAATCTATTTGCATTTTGTACGAAGAATTTTTATTCTACATCAATTCATACTTGATTTATTTATCCAGGTCATTTTCGACGTCTTGGTCTTCTTCATTAGTAAGTCTGTTGAAGAATTTCCTTGTTTCTGGGAAAATAAATTTGTAGTCTTTGTTTTATCCAACGATTGTATGGATTCTCTTTCAGACAAGGGCGTGGGTAAAAATGCTAAAATCTTGACCCAAATATTTCTCCTTGAACTAATGGAAGATCTTGAAAATGCCAAGCCTGAAGGGATTGACATCGGTCTCTGCATGGTGTAGGAATTAATTTTATGGTTGAAAAATTCGTGCCAGTTTTAGTAGGACTTTTCAATTTTCTCTAGTTTTTTGATATATCGGGTCCGTACCGATTTTTCAGTATGATATCTATATTTTGAGATCACAAAATTGTCTTTTATTATTTACATTATTGGACTATTGTTCATTTCCAAAAAATTAATTTTGATAAAATTTCAGAATGTTGTTGTATGAGCAATATATCATTGATTTTTCATTTTAATTTATTATTATGAAATTAATCGAATGATTAATAAAATATCTGTTTTTATTGTCATTTGAATTTATTTATTAAATACGAATGAAAAAAAAAATGATTTATTGACCAAAAATAATATTCCTCATTCATAAATAAAACATTTATCATTTTACAAAAAATATTTTTTGAGGTTTAACATTGAATTTGTTTCATTCACTGATTCTGTTGTCTTTTTTATTTCGACTTAAATATTTTTACTTGCAGTAGGTGTTATTATTTCTTTTTTTGAATTTTTAACATTTTCATATGCATTTTTTTCTACCACGTTTATTTTACAGAAACACACACAAACACACAAATTTACGCGCACACAACACATACGTGCTTCCGGGTTATTCAATTTGATTTAATGGTTTCAGAGTATTTTTGTTAAATAATCTTTTTGTCAATTAATGAAAGATTACATAACCTTTCAGCTTTATGGTCTGAATTATCACAGAATGCCAATATTCGTAAAATCATTGTTCTTTTATCTCTCTTCGTGTGTTTAGTAAGGAAAATCGTTTCTATTTGAATATATCAATCAACGTCAAACTTCCATTTTTTTATTGTCTGAATTTTGAGCGTTGTTATTATATTTTATTTTTTTCTTTGTTCCTTTAACCCGATTGCATATTTTTTTTTTGTTTATTTTTATCAATTAATTAATTTAAATTAACTAAAATAGAAGTGAAATCATGTAGAGGAAACATTCTGAAACATCAACATATCCTAAAAGAGATACGTTGAAAATCAAGATCTTAGAAGATTTTGAACTTTTTGAAAGGACATATGGATTTTTGATTGATCCAAAAGTGACTTCATTAAAAAATTTGTGAGTTCAATAAAAAACCCATAACCTAAAAAAAACTTGATTTGAATTAAATTTACCAAAAAATTAACTTCTTTGATAGTTATCCAAACTCATTTCAAAAAATCAAAAAATATCTAAAATATTTGTACTAAATAAATTCCATTTAATATCACCTGAAAAGGTGGGACGGAACAATGTCTGAAAAATCGGGAATATCGCAATATAAATGAGGACAACAGTCCGGACAATCTAAATAGGGTAAAAGTTAATATCACCTCATCTCAAAATATAAAACAACAGGTATGAATATATAAAAAAACATAAATAGGGCCTCGGAATATTTTTCAAAGGTTTTTTTATTCAGAATGAAAACTATCTTTAATAAATATCTATCTGTAATTCATTTTTTTAATTCTAATAACGAGCAAAGAAGTTGGTCATTTGTTTCCATTGGTGCTGCCTAAAATCTGGTTTTGTTTTAATTTTGTTCGTTTCTATTTTTACAGTTGAAGAAAAATGTTTGTAAAACCATTACTACCGGAATACTTTCCACAACTACTATTTCTTTTTTCCACCTTCATCTGCCAACGGGTCATGAATGCATCCAAATATATTCCTTTATTTGATATCTTCATATCCTCAACCATCCCAGTCAAGGATATTTATATGTTCCCATTTCATGATTTTTTTTGAAAGAAGCCAAGAGATGCAGAAAAAAAAAGGACTGTCTGAAAACATTTTAATGAGAACCCTGACGTGATAGAAAGGAGAAAAAATTAAGTATCTTCCAAAATTGGGGTATGACTGTGGAACTTTTTTTTTTAAAGTTTGGAAAATTCCATAAATTTTACGCGCATCGGTCCAAATAAACGGCAATTTTTAGTTATTCTTGGAGGAGGCAAATAACGAAATTCATATTTTACCAAAATCTATTTTTTTTAATTAGACAAAAATGCTTTAAAAATGAAAGCAGTTTCGTACTAGGAAGGTGAAAATTAACATACAAACTTCCTTCTATAGGGCAGCAAAGATCTTCTTCCCGACGATAAGAGATATATTTATATATGATATATATATATAAAATGATATATATAAGATAAATTTACTGGATAAAGCTGTCGATGTTCTTACCCATGGAATTTTTGCTTTGTTGACCAAAAAAACATAATTTGATCTGGTTTAAATGTCAAGGGTTTTAAAAAAAAAATCTAAATAAGTTAGAAAATTCGCGACATTTAACAACTTGTGTGGATATCTTCATGCCCAACGGAATCCATGCTAAATGATAACGAATAAAAAAACTTCATTTTTTCATCATAATGAATTTATGAAGCTAACTTGTTTAAGAATTTGACTCTTTTCTTATTGTTACGTGTTCAATAATTGTAAGAAAAGGAAAAACGGATTTTACCACAAACAAAGCTAAATCACAAACAAATATTTAATTTACTAAAACACATCATAAAATATATACAAAAGATAAACAATTGTGGCGATTATACAAAACAAAAAACACAGAGTTACTGGCGAAGTGTTACGAAAACTAGGAAGGTGTTTCAAATATCTTTATCATTTTAGGCATAATATATATATATATATATGCTATATTTTGTGACACTATTTAGGGGTTGCGTGAAAAGAAAAAAGCGAGAAATAATTAAGGCGAGAAAAAGCTATCACGAAAGACATACTGAGCGATGTTTTTTTTTTTAACAAAAAAAAGTGATAAAAGATTTTATTTTCATTTGCGAAAAGGTTTTTTTTTTCGCAGAAAGATAGGAAATTCGTAAGATCTCGGATCTGTCGGAATTAATTTATGCTATGACGCGACGAATAAAAGATAAAAATCTGTCCATGGCAATAATGAAAATTTCAAATTGGTCAAGTGGCCTACAAACGAAATGCTGGAAGATAAAAAAAATCAGGTCAAGCACTGATCGAGAAAGGCATCAGCTGAGGCCACCCCAAAAAAAAAAAATAAAGGAAAAGAATAAACCATTAACTATCTTTCGGAGATATCATTTGTTTTTGGAAAGAGACCACCTGTTTTATTGTCCAGACCTGGACATGATAAAAGTTTGTTGCCGGGACAGATAATTGGCGACAGGGTGCGAAGACGTCCAGTTGACCACCCATTTGACGCTGGCGAAAATCTGTTGATAAATTCCAGATGACATTCGGTTAAGATAGAGATTAAGGACCACACTAGGAGTTGTAGGGGTCTTGGTGGAGGAAAAAGAAAGATTTTCAAAAAAAGGAAGATAATTTTTTTTTCTTTGAGCGATATTTTAAACTGAGGACAAGTCTAAACACCCACGCTGCCGAGCGTCATTGGCTGATGGTGGTGGTGGCGTGAGCGGTGGGCGAAGGTAAACATATTCTGAGGGGAGGGAGGCCTGTTGACGCCTCTGAGGGGATTGGTGTGAGATACCACTATGAGAGAAAGGAAGAATTTGGGAGGACGATTCCCTTAAGAACCCCTCTAAAGCAGAAAGTAATGGACTTCCAAAAATGGAAAGTGATAAATTTTCCTGTCTGAAAACAAAGAAAATCCTTATTGTGGATTTAGAATTATCGAGGAACCCAAACCCATGACAAGCCCCACCCGGTTTTGGTCGGCGTCCATATAAACAGAGTCGCAAGCGAGAGACGGCAGTTAGGGAGTTCAGCAGAGTTCGAGGAGACGCAGACAGAGTTGAGCTGTGAGCTCTGAGACCAGCCTCGCAGGAAGCTGACTAAAGATCCACGCATTCCGACTTAGACTTCTAACCAAGAACAATTTATTTTTTGAAGAACGACTTAGACTCACACCACCAAAAAACAAGTTTTACGAATATCACCTGAAGATACAAAAAAAAACAGTTATTGAAAAACAACTTAAGATATTAAGACTCACCTAACAAACACAAAGTGTCACGAATCCATAGAAGCGGGTTGGGAGAAAGATGCAGTCCTGTATTCAGAAACCAGATATAAAATATTTGTTATCCTTTTTTAACACATTTGAACTTTTCGAGTTGTTACTTTTTATTTTCTTTTACATATACTTGTGCGATGTCACCTTTGCTCGAATTCGGCTTGCATTACGGCCCGGCGACTGATTGATTTCGTCTACCTAAGATCAAATCACAACGTGGGTAGGTTAGACTAGAAATCAAAGCAGTTACTTCGGTAACCAGACGTTGGAGGCGAGCTGGGAACGACAAAGCTGATACCGAATCTAACCAGATTCCCATCCGAATCAGCCAAAAGGTTAGAACGTCACATTTTGGTTCCGTGATAGCAGGATCACGCCACATTTGGTGCCGCGACCAATACCAAGTCACATTGGTCGTCATATATATATATATATATGGTCACGCACAGTCCCCCCAACAAGCGTAAGGAGCGCACAAAAATATTTTTTTTGTCTGCACAGGCTAGGCAGATGAAATTTTATAAATACAGCCTCCAGGACTCAGAGATGTTACACCGAGCGAGCACTATGCAATTTTAGAAAACCAAGTATCTTTATAATCGGCTGCACAATCATGTCTGTAGAGCGAATGTTGTCCAATAGACGAATCATGGACTGCTTCAGTAGTTCTTCTTATAGATTGGCTCCGACTACTTGAACGCAGATAGGCGGAAAAATGAACAGATTGGTTCATATATATATATATATATATATATATATATATATATATTATGTGTGTGTGCGTGAGTGTGTGTGTGTGTGTGTGTGTGTGTGTTTAATTTAAAGAAAACCAAACAACTTTAAGGTTCCATAAGGTTATAATTTATTTCCCGAGGGATCTTCTTGTTCCATGGATCACTCAGAACTTACTTCCAAGTATGTAAAAATTGAATTTAAATTTACACTTATGCGAGGTTAGTATTCAACCGATGTAAGATTATATAGAGATGGTTGAGAGATAGTGTAAGACACATGGTCGAAATTAAAGAGGGAAGGGAGAGATAGTGGTACTTTTTAAATTTATTTTTATTACATTACTTACCAGAGAGAAGAAGGGTGATAATGATCAAACATTGACCTATTTAATACTTCAACTCACCGGAAGTGATATAAAGAGAGAAAACAAAAAGAAAAGGGAAGAAGTAAAGATGGAAGAAATAAGAGATGAACGTAGGGTTTTGAAGGAAAGAGAGAAAGAGATATATATTATTGTTCAATGAACTTAAGAGATTGTTCCTACCCTACCTACAGTAACGATCCGCGTAGGTTTACCTGTAATTTTTCATATTTAGATTTAAACCTAATTAGCACTTTACTTAGTTTTTTCTTAATATGTTAAAGGTTTTTCTTCGGACATGAGCTTTGGATTTGGACGATTTTTTTAACAACCATGGTGAAGTTCTTTTATTTTTTATTCTGTTTTTTTTTCATTGGGCATTCGCATTTTTTTCATTTCCATCTATTAAGGTTTTTAAAGAGTATAATATATATATATATTATATATATATATATATTTTATATATATATATGTCTTCCCAGAAAAAATAATCCTTATATCATATATATATATATATATATATATATATTTTGTGTGTGTGTATTTAGGTACAAAATTATTAATTTTAAAGGTTTTATTTTAAATAACATATAGAAGGAATCGAAAAATCATTCAATTATTTTAAATAAAATTTATCCATGCCTTCCATCCATGAAAATTTACCTCACAATATTAAAAAACAGCTTTTTTTAGCATCGTCAACACAAGGCCCTTTGTAATCTTGTAATTACAACATATTGATACAATATTGGTTGCCAATGATACTTTAAGATTCTGCAAGCTCGACACTCATACTTGTGACAGGGATTCGAGATTCTAAATCCGTGATTTTCAGTTTGTATGTGTGCATGTATGTGTGTATCTCAATTATTCAATGAACCTCTCAGAAAAACAAGCCTTAGACATAAATAAAGAAGACGAGACAAAGACAATCGTCTTCTCGATGGATTATAATCCGTTGAAGCTTTAGCCTGTCAAAGTATCTAACGCCAAAAACAATAAGAGGAAAATGAATCTGTTTCCGATTTTGCAAGAAATGTATGTCGTTATAATACTTCGGCATTCATTTTTTCCTTCGTCTTATAACTGGCTGCCAATTTTATGAGGTGACACAAAACAACTTTACTGAATAAGATTACGAATAGAATCACGTATCAATGTTTAGTTAATGATCAAAAGTCTTTTCTACATTTATGGTGCCAGAAAATGAACGTGAAATAGTTCGTCTTGTCAATTATTCTCTTAGTTCAAATTGGGAATATCTAGTTTTAAACGATAAAATTGTTTATATTGCAATTATAGATGATATTAAAGAAGGCAACTTTGATTTATACAGAGAATGTGATGAAAAGTGATTCTATGTGACAATTAATGTGAATAATATTTTAATTTATTAGATTAAACGATACAGGCATGACGTGTGAATGCGCAAAATAATATAAATTATGACGGTTAATCGCATGACCTAGATTAGACACCGTAACACATAGTAAAATCGTTTTGTAGAACAAACTCCCTAAACTCTTGACCTCTTTAAGTCAAAGGTCTGCCGTCATCATTCATCCTTATGTTAACGTCCTATCATCTATACTTTCCTTCAGATCACGCATCGAGCCTGGCCAGTACCATACCGCCTAGCCAGTTGGGAATATCCGGTGTTGTAAGGTTGGACGTGCGACAGGTCTACTGGATAAAGACTCGGAATGGAAAAAGAGCTGAGCTCCAATTCAGTTTCATCATTTTCGCTTACGCGCAAATACCATTGGCAAAGATATGAATCAACCTTTTCCGCCCAGCTATGGATTAATTAGTAGACGGGTATCATTAATAATTACCTTTAAAAAAAGAAAACATCAATCGTAACTCTAATTCTTCATTACAATCTCAACTTTAACATTCTCCTTTGAATTGCTCACGAGCTTTGAATTGTATGAATAAACATTGCCGTACAAAAAACGCACCACACATTGTCAAAATTTTACTTTGCAATTTCAGCAATCCAAATATGAACATGCAAATTCTACAAGATAACTTATTTAGGCAGATAAGCACACCATCGCAATCTATTTGCCACATGACTATTCTAAGATTTATGGCGTTGTCGCGTTAAAATTTCCTGTCATGTAGCTTAATGGATTTTATATTTTGGGTTGACTGAGCCACAAAGGTTAGACAAGTAAGATCCGCTTTTCGTTGACGTTAGATTGAAGTTCATCGCACTCACTGGACGCTGAAGAGCCGATTACTGTGCTCTAGTGCCGCACCCAATTCCATCAGGAATAGAAGCAAGTCTTTCCAAGTTTGGTAATCGAAAAGTTAAAATGAATGTGAACTATATAGTCATTTACTCGAAGGTGCGGCTCTATAGAGGGTTGATTTTATGTACAGCAAGTATAAAGGCATCGTGAAACCAACAATTAAGAGGCTATTGCTTTTATTTAATTGGGCAAACGCACTACAAACTATAAAACTACAAAATAATAACACGTAATTAGTTATAAAAATGAATCTTTAACAAATCGACGTTTGACTTTCATCTGAATGTGTGTCACGCATGACTGTCTCTGATTAAAAAAAAATGTTCGAGTTTGAGACGACAAAATCTTCGGGATTATCAGGATATATTTGAAGGACATGGAATTTGCGTTTATATTCAGTTCAAAAATGTACATCGAATAATTCCAACTAATAGTAATTGGAAAACAGACAACAATTACAGAACAACTGACTCCAGGTTAACCACCTGCATCCATTTAAATGTCATATCACTTCAGTGTGTTGGTGACTCTGGTTACTATAGATTTTTCTTCATTCTCTATGAATTACTTTCCATCTTTGAGTTTATTGATGTAAAATTAATAATCCGGCATCAACCTGGGTGATTCCACTATAGGTAGAAAGTACCTATAAAGTCAACTGTCTACGTGAGACTGGGAAGAAAAAGAGAGACTGAGAATCAGAGAAAAAGAAGAAGCAAGCACGTCCGACCTTCCAACTAGTGGCATTTACTACTAGATTGACTTGTGTGTATAATTGTGCCGTATTTCATTTTGTACTAGTTGTGTACAATAAACCTTTCTTCTAGTATCCACATGGTGTTGTTTTTATTCCCTTAGCACGGAATAAGAAATGAACACACACCAACATAACAGTGGCGACGAAGATGTTTGAAACGAAATCAAACCAAAATAACAGTGGCGACAAGAATATTTGAAACGACCTCACACCAACATAACAGTTATAATGCCGGCATTTCTTTTTCATATACTAGTCGCATACATGGCTATATCACCTGTCTACGCTGCTATTTAACCCGAACTGGAGTCTAAAGGAAGAGATATCAACATATCTTTCCCAGGCCATTTATATGAATGCGAATGAAACAGGCTAGACTAGAATTTGGACTCATCTTTTCTCGCCGATTGCATTTTTACACGCTGACAAACATCACGCTGCCTGTCCATCCCCATTCGTTATGTCATGGTTAAAAACTCTATAATTACAACATGTTATGATTCATCGCTATTGATAGTCCACTCCATGTATATCTCTATACTCCTTCTACTATGTACTCCTTGAGAGCAGTCAAAAAATGGAGGATGGGGACATATATGGGATGGAGCTGCCTAATCTTCACTTTCCGACTTTGACAGTTTAAAAAAAAACTTTTTTATACAGTCTTGTGGGGATGAATTATTTTAGATCTTACCACCGATTTCACAAAATCGAAATGTCGCTGGCCTATCACTTCTCCATTGCTTCTTCTATGAGAAATGTACAGAGGAGCTTCATTTTCTAGTACTAGAGTCTCAGATCCTTGCAGCCATTACTCTCCTCACTACATCTGCATGCTTGAAACATTCCTTTGCCTTATATATTCCTTTAAGCTATCTAAGAATTCTTTAAAGTGCTTTAATTCATGAATATTTACGCATGTAGTACCTGAAAATAAAACGACATTGCGCCATAAGATCTTAAAAAAGATAAAAGACAACTCAACACCGCCGACTGAGCGCCGGCACAACACAGGACTGAGACAAGTGAGGACTGAGAGAATTCAGAAACGAGACAAGTCAGGAGTGAGACAAGTGACGACTGAGAGAAGTCTGGGGTGAGACAAGTCAGTAGAGTGCCAAGTCAGAAGCGAGACAAGTCAGAAGCGAGACAAGTTAGGAATGAGACAATTCACGAGCGTGACGTCAGGATTGAGACGTCAGAAGCGAGACAAATCAGGAGTCAAACAACTCCGAGGAGAGCAAAGTCAGGTGTGAAACAAATCAGGAGTGAGACAACTCAGGAGTGAGACAAATCGTCACTGAGATACATCAGGACTGAGACAAGTTAGGAGCGAGACAATTCAGGACTGAGACAAGTCAGAAGCGAGACAAATCAGAAGCGAGACAAGTCAGAAGCGATCTAAGTCAGGAGCGAGACAAGTCTGGAGCGACACAAGCCACGACTGAGACAAGACAGGTGTGTGACAAGTCAGAAGCGAGACAAGTCAGGAACGAGACAAGTCAGTACTGAGACAATCAGGACTAAAACAAGTCAGGAGCCAGACAAGTCAGCAATGAGACAAGTCAGGATTGATAGAAGTTAGGACTTAGACGTCAGGAGCGAGACAAGTCAGAAGCGAGACAAGTCCGGAGAGTGCCAAGTCAGAAGCGAGACAAGTCTGGAGCAAGACCAGTCAGAAGCGAGACAAGACAGAAGAGAGACAAGACAGAAGCGAGACAAGTCTGGAGCGAGACAAGTCAGAAGCGAGACAAGTCTGGAGAGAGACAAGTCAGGAACGAGACGAGTTTTTACTGAGACAAGTCCGGAGAGTGCCAAGTCAGAAGCGAGACAAGTTGGGAGCAAGACCAGTCAGAAGCGAGACAAGACAGAAGCGAGACAAGTCTGGAACGAGACAAGTCATAAGTGAGACAAGACAGAAGTGAGACAAGACAGAAGCGAGACAAGTCTAGAGCGAGACAAGTCAGAAGCGAGACAAGACAGAAGCGAGACAAGTCTGGAGCGAGACAAGTTATAAGCGAGACAAGTCTGGAGCGAGACAAGACAGAAGCGAGACAAGTCTGGAGCGAGACAAGACAGAAGCGAGACAAGACAGAAGGGAGACAAGATAGAAGCGAGACAAGTCTGGAGCGAGACAAGTCAGAAGCGAGACAAGACAGAAGCGAGACAAGACAGAAGCGAGACAAGTCTGGAGCGAGACAAGTCAGAAGCGAGACAAGACAGAAGGGAGACAAGACAGAAGGGAGACAAGATAGAAGCGAGACAAATCAGGAGTGAGACAACTCTGAGAAGAGCCAAGTCAGGTGTGAAACAAATCAGGAGTGAGACAACTCAGGAGTGAGACAAATCGTCACTGAGATACATCAGGACTGAGACAAGTTAGGAGCGAGACAATTCAGGACTGAGACAAGTCAGAAGCGAGACAAATCAGAAGCGAGACAAGTCAGAAGCGATCTAAGTCAGGAGCGAGACAAGTCTGGAGCGACACAAGCCACGACTGAGACAAGACAGGTGTGTGACAAGTCAGAAGCGAAACAAGTCAGTACTGAGACAATCAGGACTAAAACAAGTCAGGAGCGAGACAAGTCAAGCACGACTGAGACAAGTCAGGATTGATGACAAGTTGAAGGACTTAGAACGAGTCATCCAGTACTGAGACAAAGGACTAAAACAAGTCAGGAGCCAGACAAGTCCGGAGAGAGACAAGTCAGGATTGATAGAAGTTAGGACTTAGACGTCTGGATGTCAGAAGAGAGACAAGTCCGGAAAGACCAGTCAGAAGCGAGACAAGTCAAGAAGTCTGAAGAGACAAGTCAGAAGCGAGACAAGTCTGGAGGAGACAAGTCAGAAGCGAGACAAGTCAGAAGCGAGACAAGTCAGGAGAGAGACAAGTCAGGAGCGAGACGAGTTTTTACTGAGACAAGTCCGAGAGTGCCAAGTCAGAAGCGAGACAAGTTTGGAGCAAGACCAGTCAGGAAGGAGACAAGACAGAAGCGAGACAAGTCTGGAACGAGACAAGTCAGAAGCGAGACAAGACAGAAGCGAGACAACTCTGGAACGAGACAAGTCAGAAGCGATACAAATCAGAAGCGAGACAAGAGAGAACCGACACAAGTCTGGAGTGAGACAAGTCAGAAGTGAGACAAGACAGAAGTGAGACAAGACAGAAGCGAGACAAGTCTGGAGCGAGACAAGTCAGAAGCGAGACAAGACAGAAGCGAGACAAGTCTGGAGCGAGACAAGTTATAAGCGATATAAGTCAGAAGCGAGACAAGTCTGGAGCAAGACCAGTCAGAAGCGAGACAAGTCAGAAGAGAGACAAGACAGAAGCGAGACAAGTCTGGAGCGAGACAAGTCAGAAGCGAGACAAGTCAGAAGCGAGACAAGTCTGGAGAGAGACAAGTCATGAGCGAGACGAGTTTTTACTGAGACAAGTCCGGAGAGTGCCAAGTCAGAAGCGAGACAAGTTGGGAGCAAGACCAGTCAGAAGCGAGGCAAGACAGAAGCGAGACAAGTCAGAAGCGAGACAAGTCAGAAGCGAGACAAATTATAAGCGATATAAGTCAGAAGCGAGACAAGTCAGAAGCGAGACAAGTCAGAAGCGAGACAAATTATAAGCGATATAAGTCAGAAGCGAGACAAGTCTGGAGCGAGACAAGTCTGGAGCGAGACAAGACAGAAGTGAGACAAATCTGGAGCGAGACAAGTCAGAAGCGAGACAAGACAGAAGGGAGACAAGATAGAAGGGAGACAAGTCTGGAGCGAGACAAGTCAGAAGCGAGACAAGACAGAAGCGAGACAAGTCTGGAGCGAGAAAAGACAGAAGCGAGACAAGTCTGGAGCGAGAAAAGACAGAAGGGAGACAAGATAGAAGCGAGACAAGTCAGAAGCGAGACAAGACAGAAGGGAGACAAGATAGAAGCGAGACAAGTCTGGAGCGAGACAAGTCAGAAGCGAGACAAGACAGAAGCGAGACAAGTCTGGAGCGAGAAAAGACAGAAGCGAGACAAGTCTGGAGCGAGACAAGTCAGAAGAGAGACAAGACAGAAGCGAGACAAGTCTGGCGCGAGACAAGTCAGAAGCGAGACAAGTCTGGAGAGAGACAAGTCAGAAGCGAGACGAGTTTTTACTGAGACAAGTCCGGAGAGTGCCAAGTCAGAAGCGAGACAAGTTGGGAGCAAGACCAGTCAGATGCGAGACAAGACAGAAGCGAGACAAGTCTGGAGCGAGACAAGTCTGGAGCGAGACAAGACAGAAGCGAGACAAGTCTGGTGTGAGACAAGTCAGAAGCGAGACAAGACAGAAAGGAGACAAGATAGAAGCGAGACAAGTCTGGAGCGAGACAAGTCAGAAGCGAGACAAGACAGAAGCGAGACAAGTCTGGAGCGAGACAAGTCAGAAGCGAGAAAAGACAGAAGCGAGAAAAGACAGAAGCGAGACGTCTGGAACGAGATAAGTCAGAAGCGAGAAAAGGCAGAAGCGAGACAAGACAGAAGCGAGACAAGTCTGAAGCCAGAAAAGTCAACACCAAAACAACAAACTTTTTTTTTATAACCGAATAAATGTAATGTATTAAAGATTAAAACTTTAATTAGTGAATATTTTTTCAACTAAAGCATTTGAAAAATATGAACCAAATTCTTGTTTTAATTATTTTAATGATGGAAATCCTCTAGAAATTTAAAGTAAATTGACATACCAAAAATAATTCAGTAAAACACTTGTTTTTATTTTTTTTATAAAATAAATCGAAAAATGCAAAACAAAATGAAGTAGTTTTTTTAATTATTTTTAATTAATTTACCACGAACATATTTACATGCTTGTACAGTTACTGAAGCCGATATGCCAGTACTAACAACATTGCAGATTCTTTGCATTTAATCAATATCTAAATTCATAGCAGTGCCAGACCAGATGTATGTGTAATATTCAAAGTATGTGCGAATAGTAGACTTTATAAATGTGTAAGATAGAGTCTGGCTAGAAAGAATTGACTATAACGATAGAGTGAATCAGCATTCTTATCAGCAAACCTAGCAATTGTATATAAATATTCCATTTCATGATGTTAGCCCGAAAAGCTGGAAAGGATCAGTCTCCTCGTGGATAGCATCAGCTATGGTGATAAATGAAAAAAAAAGGCTTGTCTCAGATGAAGAGATTATGGGTCAGCTGCCAATGTGACAATGTCAAACCGATCAGATTTACCATTAAGCCAGGAGAAAATAGTTATGTCGTCGGCTTAGATATCGAGTTGAGAACTGATGACATCAGAAAGGTCATGCATAAAAAGTAAGAACAAGTCCAAGGATAGAACCTTCTTGGACACCTGCATGAATACAAATATATGAATCAGTTCAAGTACCCCCAGTGGGCCTGCATGCTGCACGTTAAGGGGCCAAACTCATCCCCCATCGAATGTAGTTTAGCCCGAGTCCGCAAGGTGCTCGGTTACCATGTGTCGCCACAAGGAGGCACTACATAGGGCTTGCTGATGGAGAGGCTACATACTGACAGGGGAAGAATTACGCACTCGGCTCCCCTTTTCGCATTTCTGCTAGCCAGCGGCGGTAACTGAAAGCGACAAGCACTACCACTACAGACTACCACACTAGACGCATCACATCAGCTGTGGAGACACACACCAACGTACCAAACGCTGACAAATATCTTCTATATATCAAAAGCAACAGACCGAACCTCACCATTCGTATCTAAAGCTTGATAGACTGTTTCAGCATAACAGTTAATACATCAGCAGTTGATCTAAATAAGCGGAAGCCATATTGCTTATCTTAAAGAAGAGCATAAGATATGAGATTCTATTGACAAATATTTAGCGCCCCCTCAGTGAGAATTGAAACTATACTTATTGTACGTATGATTAAGCTTGTCAGTAGGAAAATATAATTAGTTTATTTTATATAATATTCAATAACATTTTAAAAACCTTTTCAAAGAGAGTCTCGAGATATAAAACTTTTGATAGACTGAGCACCTCCCGCGGTGTTAAAACTTACTTCAACAAGAAATACAATATAACTGGACTTTTCAAAATTTCTGCCTACGTTTGTCTCCTTTCAGCATCTTTTTAATAACAGCTTACAATATTGCAGCCCATTCGCCGTTGCATTGGCGTGAAAAGTAAATTAAAACTGTCTTTTCTGTCTCATATACGATAGGCCAATTTACTCTTTCAATGATTTATTTCAGCTTATTTGGCTAAAAAGTTTCCAAGGCGCAATTTTGAACCAATAGATTCTGAAGCCACTCATCGAATGGCGTATTTATGGCGGCAATCAAAAGTATGAAAATGTATTTATAGATTTAATTTAACCTTTATTTACAGCCGTCATAATGAGGATTTTACAAGTAAGTTATTATCATGACTTAACAGATTGATGAATAAGAAAATTTCGTTCCGATTGCATGTCGATTATCATAGAAATTATGGAGAATTTCAGGTTTGACTTAATTTTATGGCGATATCAGAAGGAAAACTGCGACAGGCCCGATAGATCTGTCGATATTTCTGAGATGAAGTATTATGTACACTATTTATATTATTCGAACTATTGTCCTCATCTTTGTCGCCATATTTATTACAACGTTTAGGCCCTTCAGTATCTGTCTATATTTCTAAGATGAGGTATTATGTACACTATTTATATTATTCGAACTATTGTCCTCATCTTTGTCGCCATATTTATCACAACGTTTAGGCCCTTCAGTATCTGTCTATATTTCTGAGATGAGGTATTATGTACACTATTTATATTATTCGGCTTATTGTCCTCATCATTGTTGCCATATTTATCACAACGTTTCGGCCCTTCAGTATCTGTCTATATATTTTTGAGATTAGGTATTATGAACACTATTTACATTATTCGAACTATTGTCCTCATCTTTGTCGCCATATTTATTAAAATGTTTCGGCCCTTCAGTATTTGTCTATATTTCTGAGATGAGGTATTATGTACAATATTTACATTATTCGGACTATTGTCCTCATCTTTGTCGCCATATTTATCACAACGTTTCGGCCTTTCAGTATCTGTCTATATTTCTGAGATGAGGTATTATGTACACTACTTACATTATTCGGACTATTGTCCTCATCATTTGATACTGAAGGGCCGAAACGTTGTAACAAATATAGCGACAAAGATGAGGACAATAGTCCGAATAATGTAAATAGTGTACATAATACCTCATCTCAGAAATAGAGACGTGTACTTGCTTGATTTTAGTGTCGCCAATTCGTAGTTCGCGTCCCACAGTTACGGACATTTGTTGGCAATAGTCGTCATTTCAATGAATAGAAGATGTCAGAAATATCAGACATAAGTAGTAATAGTTATCGATTAACAGTAAGTACGATTAGATTTTATATTAGATATTCGTTTATATAAGCTGCGCAAAAAATTTAGGACTAAAAAGTGTATCTATATATCGAAATGCAACATTCTCCATAATTCCTTTCATAATCGACACGTAGGACGGAATGAAATTTCTTTATTCAGCAATCCGTTAAGACATGATATTAACTTACTTGTAAAATCCCCACTATTAGTGCGTCCTGGGTAATGTAATAACCTACATCCGCGTCCTGCGTATGACGATAAACTACTTCCAACAACAAAGCCACTGATAATACGTTTTTTAAAAAATAATGTTGCCAGCTGTACGTTTTTGAAAAAATAATATTAGAACTATACGTTTTTGGAAAAATAATATTACCAGCTATACGTTTTTTTTAAAGAATAGTGTTGCCGGCTATACGTTTTTGGAAAAATAATATTACACCTATACGTTGTTGGAAAAATAATATTACCAGCTATACGTTTTTTTTTTAAGAATAGTGTTGCCGGCTATACATTTTTGAAAAGATAATATTACCAGCTATACGTTTTTGGAAAAATAATATTACAGCTATACGTTTTTGGAAAAATAATATTACCAGCTATACGTTTTTGAAAAAATAATATTACCAGCTATACGTTTTTTTTTAAAAGAATAGTGTTGTCGGCTATACGTTTTTGGAAAAATAATATTACAGCTATACGTTTTTGGAAAAATAATATTACAGCTATACGTTTTTGGAAAAATAATATTACAGCTATACGTTTTTTTTTAAAGAATAGTGTTGCCGGCTATACATTTTTGAAAAGATAATATTACCAGCTATACGTTTTTGGAAAACTAATATTACCTGCTATACGTTTTTGGAAAAATAATATTACAGCTATACGTTTTTGGAAAAATAATATTACAGCTATACGTTTTTGGAAAAATAATATTACCAACTATACGTTTTTTTTTAAAGAATAGTGTTGCCGGCTATACAGTTTTGAAAAGATAATATTACCAGCTATATACGTTTTTGTGAAAAAAATAATATTACCAGCTATAGGTTTTTGGAAAGAGAAAAAATCAGCTATATATTTTTGAGGAAAAATATTAGCAGAAATATATTTTTGACAAAACAAATATTACCAGGAAAAAAAAAGTTGTCGGCATTAAATGACCCAGTGAAGTGTTGATATGCCGTAAAACAAAACAAACCAATGCAACCCACTATTAGTGAAAATAATTACACATTTTGATGCAAGTGAATATAGTCAGGGTTTTTACTATATTATCCATTCAGATCGTTCACGCCTCTTTACACATTACGATACTTTCTTAGTATTTCCACTACTGCTTGTAAAATATTGTGAAGTTGTTTCCCTTTAAGTTTTCGGCACCTTCGAATTTAAATTAGTCCTCCTAGTCTAGCATCCACTCAGCCGTAATTTTAATCAATAATTTCGGCGCATGAAGAAACGACGGATTTATTCCTTTTATAATGCATTAGTGTGAATGAACGTAACAGACTCAGATGGAATTTGATCTCTGTCTATTTTATGCGCTCATAACCAGTAAGCAGGCCGCATATCCAAGGCATGGTAACGCCACACGTAAGCACAGTTGTGGTAATATATAGTCATTTTGTTTGGAATATTAGTAGAAAACAAAATCTCCATAACATATGAAGCCTGCATAATATATTAGGATATATATCCTGGACAGTTCCGGTTGTGTTTTATGAATGCCGGAAGTGGAATTGCGTAGAAGCAAAAGGTAAGCGGACTACTTTTTATTTAGACATTGGAAATTATTGCTACAGAAAATATTCTCCTTTCAATGAGCGAGCACTGAGCAACACGTTATCACAGTCAATGAATGCCAGTTAGTGATGAGAATAATGGTTGCTATTCGTTTCCGTTCCCCTCCGTCTGCCAGGACAGCTAGAAAATCACTATTGCAGAAGCCTGTTCAAACCCACCTGCAATTTATACTGCAACAAAGTTGAGTGAACCCTAGCTACTGTTTCTGAAAGAGAGCGCATAATCTGGCATGATAATGTTTCCAACGAGGCCAATACGCTCAGAACATCAGTAACTATGACTTGTGATCTTAGCCTAGCACAGCCATCGAACATTCCCAAGGTTTCTGCAAACCCATTTCACACACGTGGTTAGAGTTAACATGTGGTATGCATTTCAGGCACATTGCAGCGCAATAGGATTATCTCCCCTGGAAAATATTATCAAGAAGTCACCTCCAGGTGAGCGTTACACACGATTAAAATTTATAAAAAAAAAAACTTTCAATCAAAACAATTTTTCAGGAAAATGTTTTATCAAGTCCTCTGTTATCTCTTTCTCCTATTGATTTGGTTTGGTTTGGTTTAGTTTGTTTTATAGCATATCAACCTCAATGGGTTATTTAATGCCGACATTTTTATTTCTGGTAATATTTTTTCTTCAAAAATATATAGCTGGTAATATCTTTCTTTTTTTTTTTTCAAAAATGCATTGCTGGTAATAATTTTTTTTTTTACAAAGTATTTCTGTTATTAAAATCTATTTTTAAATTTACATAGTGTTTTGTCTCCAGTTTGGGTGGAGGTAACTATTTGCCCGTAGCTGGGACTCTAACAGGTGCTACCACCCCGGGTAAGTGTGTACCTGGGAACATCAGCAATCAAGAGGTGGTTCCATGCTCCTCAAAATCTCCTGATAAGAGGCCTTGCTGTTGGACGTACTTTATTGTCTTACCCAGGATGCAGATGTAGTTTATCTTCTTACCCAGGACGCGGATGTAGTTTATCGTCATACCCAGGACGCGGACGTAGTTTATAGTCTTAGCCAGGACGCGGATGTAGTGTATAGTCATACCCAGGACTTCTCGTATTGATGTGGGTTTCATTGCCAACCTTTTGGTTTAAAGAACTGTAGAAATCAACATCTTGATTAGGTCATTATTTTCTTTTCGAATTACATGTGCTGTTGATTTTGTTTCTTTTGGAAATTTTATTCGTGATTCAGTTTCGTCAATCTACAGGATCCGCTAAGTCCGACTGAACTTATCAGCTTGAAGCCATTTTGATCTGAGAAAACGGCTGCATATGGTTAATATTCTAAACAGTTCCGAACATGATGGATTACATTAGATTAATAATTGATTTGTATCACCATTCTATGAACTTTGTTATAACGACTCCTTGGGGGCACCTCAAGGCGGTGTGATGGTTTTGCAAGCTTGTCTTGTTAAAACAATTACGACTGAGTAGTGAGTTCGATCCTCACTGGGTGGCCCATACGTTCGGCCTTGTGCCACATCTAAGCTACGCTCGAAAAATCTCTATAACGACTCCTTAGTCATTTTAAACTGTTGATTTCTACCCGTGTTTGACTATTGAAACCAAATAAACACTGATATGAAAAGAGACGACCTAGCGACCTTAGTTTGTTTTCTACTTTTATATGATATATCCCTTCGGGACATTCATGGTTTCACAAAACCACCTTTTTTGCTCTGCAATTCTTTGCCCTTTACCATCCCACTTTGTCTTCTGCCATTCCCCACATTATGCTGGTTCGTCGCTGTTTCCAATGTTTCACTTACACTTTACATTATTTTATATGGTTAACTTTTGTGGGCTCACTTTCAATGGTTTGTGATCTGGACATTTCCACTGATTCTTTCCAACTATAAATACATGTTTCCTTATTCTTTTTATTTCATCAAGTCTGCTTCCTTTCTCGTATGTCCTGTTTATTTTAGTTTTAATTTTTTTTTTAATCTCGCTTCATATATTTTCTTCCACTGCATTCTGTGCAATATACGATATTTTCCTCTGCATACTGTTAAATATGCGATATGATAAATCTCAGTCCTAAAGTCAAGAAATGATTCCCACACCTCCACAACTTTGTCGTCAACAACGACGTATCGATAAGTGAAACACACCTGATCATTTTGAGAAATGTCGAGCGTGCTGTCTAGTATGATTGCATTCCTTGAAAACTCTTTGTTGGTCAGACTAATTTTCATGTTCAGGCATTTTGAATTAAGCTTTCAGAACTTTTGAAATCCTGGTTTTCTTGCTAGACTTATTTTGCGTTGCTCTCTCTTCAGTAAGAGGCGACAGCAGAAACAATAAAGAGATTTCTTTGTCTTTGAGTGCAGCAATCAGGATCTCAAAACAATATCTCGATTCTCCATAGTTTTGTAAAATCATTGTTGTAGAATTACCCTCAGATTATTTTTCCCCTGTCTTACAGTTATATGAAACGGTTCATCTTTTAAAAAACTTTTCGGTTTCAATGTTACAAAAATCATCACGCAACTGCCCTGAGCAAATTCTTGGTGATGTCTTGTACACAGTAATCTCTGTGTTTACCTGTTCTATTTCTTTATTACCAGTAACTTCATCAGTTCCTTCTTCATTTTCATACCTGTACTTGCTGCTTGCACTAGAGCTCAATTCCTTTGGCACATCATCATTGCCACCTTCAATTTCTTGAACGCTAATTCATGCAGGAAATTTCTCTTCAATTTTTAACTTTTATTTCTATATTTGCTCCACCATATTCGCATTTTCTCCATGTTCCTCCCCCTCCTAGTTATGATATACATTCAGCATCCTCATCTTTGCATTTTGCTTTAGCTACATCTTTCTTCTGTAGGAAGACATAGAAAAGATGCAGTAGATTTTTATTTCTCGCGTTCTCTGGTAGCTTTCAACTTCCGGTAAGCTGCACCACTCAGTTTTTGCTGTTTACTCATTGTAATCGATGAAAAATAGAAAAAAGAAACAAATAAGAAAAGAGCCTACTCAATGGCAGAGGAAATTTTTATTTATTGTAATAAGATACAATTTGGCACAAGCTTGAACGTGGGATTGTAAAAAAGTTTGATAATTTTTTAACTAGCTACCTCCATTAGGTCGCGTAAAATGATGATGAAAAAAGGCCCATAACTCAACGAAAACAATTTTGTCATAAAAATATTTGTTATCATTAAGAAGAAAGACTAAAGTATTTTTTTAATTTTTTTTACTCCTTTCTAGCATGTTGCAAATTTTGGTTTAAAATCTTGTTTTTTTACGACAGCGTTCGAAAAGAGAAAAACTTGTGGGATTAATTCAATAATTCAAATAATTGCCGTTTACTCATTCTAATCGATGAAAAACTATCCCAAACTTAGCTAGACACATTCGTGACCCCTTCGCATTTTATAATGGCGTAGGGAAGTGTTGTTTAAAAATAGAAGTAAATAATTACAGGAGTTTATCCTATACAGCCAATGATTGTTTAAATCTTCTCTTAAATTTACTTTTTTAAAATTTACTATCTTTTTTTTTATACTTTTTTCTTATCCACTTTTTTATTTCATTCTTATATTCAATAAAATAATTTAAAATTTAATCCATATTAATGGTCGTAATACAAAATAACATATAAAATTTGTATTAAAAAAACATT
Organism: Acanthosepion pharaonis; assembly: GCA_903632075.3. NCBI lineage: Eukaryota > Metazoa > Mollusca > Cephalopoda > Sepiida > Sepiidae > Acanthosepion > Acanthosepion pharaonis. The sequence goes on from CAHIKZ030001354.1 coordinate 418,651, forward strand.
AAAATTTTATAAGAAATGTTCACCTTTGAAACTTGCATTAAACATTAACTTATTCTCCAGACAACGGACTGACAATTGATTTTTTAGGCAAAGTAACTACCCCCGTCACCTCATTATTTTGCCGGCGTATACTTTTTTTTACCTTACAGCGTTATGAAAAATGGTAATTAAACTTAACTAATAAGGACATATTTAATAACAATTTATTAATTTCCATCATTTCAGCCGGTTATTTAAAAATATTCGTGTTTTAAAATATATATTTTTAAAACAATAAACAAGAAATATTAAAAGTCAATTTTAAATAAGTCCACTCCTGACTTAACTTTGTTTTTTTGTTTTTTTTAGAGAAAAAAAATTGTTTTTGTGTGTTTCTGCTACTCGATGAATCTCTTTCAGCTAGACGGTCTTGCGTGGGCGGGATTCTACAGTTGAGTTGGAATAGAGATTCTCCAGTGGATCTTTAATGAATCTTTTAAAATATTTTTAAAATCGTTCTGGAAGACTTTAAAGCGTAATATTTGAAAATTATACATCTAAATAATTTTAAAGTGCCTTTTTTGTATTACATACTTAACATTCTTAGTTTGCTTCTGTAGCGCCAACATTTGAAACCAGATAACTTCCACCTTTCAATTCTCCCATTTTGTTGAACTCCGCTGAAAGAATCCTCGTGTAAGTTCAAAGAATTCTTGCGAATCCTTGTCGCCACTTCTGTTATATAAACGAACATTCGTTGCTGCTTTTGTGATGCCAATGAATACTCATTGGCACTTTTTTAATGCTCGTTGAAGTAGAGACTTTGTAATCCGTATAGTGATCTCAAAAGAGAAATAATACCGTGAATAGAGCAGAGAATAGCGGCCTGTATAGTAACAGAGGTTAGAATATAAATGATAATCCGAAGAATAATAGAGAACAAAATAGTAATAGTGATCATTTAGATACGCGCTACCTCTTATATATTCGTCTCCTCTATGGTCACGTGGTCTAATTAATTCAATAATGGGATCGCCTGTGTTTGCTCTCTAGCCATCTATGTTCAAACTCAAGTGTCGGCAGATAACAAGATAGCTTAAAGTTAACGTGAGTTTCATGCTAACGGTTTAAAATTCTCATTTCTGGTCCTCTTTTCCGGTCCCTTGCTTCCTCGTCAACTTTGAGCTTCCAAATTTAAATGTAATGCCAATCATTATCTTCTGTCTTCTTAATATCTTTTTTATTATTCTGTCACCTTTTTTTATTTTTCTCATACCTTTCACATTCAGTAAACCTGTAGAGGATCGGGTGCGTTTGCGAGTTTTTTATTTTACAAAGACGTTGCGTTTATTTCCTGCTAGAAGAACGTCCAACTACAAGAACAATGCAGACTCAAGTTGAGTCCAACTGAAGATTAAAGAAAACAAAAAAGACCGAAATATACAGGGTGTTGCAGCAAAATCCGACACTTGACAAAAAGAAAAGCGAATAGTCAATAAAAACAAAAGTTGTATATGCAGAGACCCGACAGTTTATTTAGCAACAGTTAGAGTTACATACTACGTTATTTTTCAATGTAACCTCCGCTGGCGGCGACGACCATATCAAGGCGGGCGCGAAATGAGTCACACGGTTTGGCGACCATGTCCATAGCGGCGTGTTGTGGGCGTGCTTGTTGGTCTTGACCTCGATCATTTATAGACGTGTCATCATTGCTTCCGTTTAAGAGTATATTCATAAGTTACAATGAAATAAAACAGAGAGGTATACAGGGTGTTGCAGCAAAATCCGACACTTGACAAAAAGAAAACAAAATAGACAATAAAAACAAAAGTTGTATATGCAGAGACCCGACAGTTTATTTAGCAACAATTAGAGTTACATACTACATTATTTTTCAATGTAACCGCCACTGGCGGCGACGACCATCTGAAGGTGGGCGCGAAATGAGTTACACGATTTGGCGACCATGTCCTTGTTCATAGCGACGAACGCTTCCACGATGGCGGCCTTCAGAGAGTCGACCTTGTTGTGGGCGTGCTTGTTGGTCTTGACCTTGATCACGCCCCGGAAAAAAATTGTCCAGGGAGTTGCAGTCAGGTGAGGAGGGCGGCCACATGTCCGGAGTCCAGTGGTGAGGAAGATTGTTGGGTCGTCTTGGCCTTGTGTGCAGGAGCGGAGTCCTTCTGAAAGACGTATGGGCGTCTGGCGGTAATCTTGTCCATCCAGGGCTTCACCACGCTCATCAGCACCTCCAGGTAGATCTCAGCGGTGTCGCTCAGGCCCTTTTGAAAGAAGAACAGAAGCATGACGCCCTCCTCGCTGCAAATAAGGCCAAGACGACCCAGGTGAGGCCATGTCCAACAAGTACGCCCACAAAACGCCGCTATGAACATAGTCGCCAAAGCATGTGACTCATTTCGCGCCCGCTTTGAGTTGGTCTTCGCCGCCAGTGGCGGTTACATTGAAAATCTGCAGTATGTAACTCTAACTGTTTCTAAATAAGCTGTCAGGTCTCTGCATATACAACTTTTGTTTTTATTGCCCATTTCGTTTTCTTTTTGCAAGTGTCGGATTTTGCTGCAACACTGTATATGTCAACAAATACATGTATTAAACAACAAATTTACAAGTGACAAAGACATCAATATTTGTGATTGTGTGTAAATGTAAAGAGTTTGTATGTTGGTGAATGTTCGTACGTATGTGTATGTATGTTTCATGGCGTTTTCCAACAAGTGGGCGAAAACGCGGATCTCTGCGAGAGAGCACATTTTTAAATGTGTCCGCTGAAATGCAAAGTGAAAAAGAGAACTATATATTTATAGTGTAGGGAGAGCGACCCCCAGTGAACAATTAGGGAAATAAGGAGGAGCTAACTCCGACAAGCACTTCCATGTCAGTCGCTTTATTGCCTTGCGAGATGATTAAAAAGTTGGAATTAGTAAGTACTTAACGCTTCTAATTCCTATCCACGGACTATAGGGAGGGACATATGTTGACAATGGTCATTGTTGCAATGAACTCTGAAATTTGGTGTTGTTCAAATGCACCATATTGAGGTATATCATTTTTCCAGATATTCAAACTTCTGTACTTTTTTTTTCACATCAATGATTTGGTACCTTGTTATTTGGAAGGTATTTCCCGACTCAAGCCAATTTTATCTCTGCATTATAACGTCAATTGATGATTAGTATTTCTTCATGGAGTTATTTATTACTATACAAACAAAATACTGTGTATTTAATATCAGCACTAAAATGTTTTTTTAGATAGATAGAGTCGCGACTGATTTTTAGATATGGAAATCTAAGATAGGTAGACACCAGATGAGATAGATAGATAGATCTCTGCAACAATAACGTCATTTGTGAGGAAAACTGCATATATTAAGAAAGGAGTTATTTTCCTCCATTTGGATCAATAATTTTGGGTCAATCAAGACTTCACATATTCCTGAAGTTAGATATTTAAATATATTAGTTCTATATAAATAGATAGAACGTGGCCTTTGAGATAGATAGATAGACTTACGGATAGATGAAAAAATAGATAGATAGATCTATCTGTTTTGCAAAATGTTATTCGGCGTTTGTATTTACTAGTTTAGTACAAAAAATATAAACGGGATAATAAAACAGATAGAAAATAATTATATCGTGGCCATTTAAAATAGAATCAAGATTTGATAATAGATAGATCAAAGAATTGAGCGTTTTATTAGCGACCATTTATAAAAACCAATTTAATGAAATCAAAATTCCTCTCATTTTTACAATGTCTTAAAAGTTTCCAAAGCTTTCATTGACCATGAATTAAAGGCATGCCTCAAAATTATATATTTAAACAATCAAATTAATGCATAGTTAAAGACTTTTTTGTTGCAATGAAATAAAAAATGTATCTATTTTAAAATACGATTCTTTCAAAATATAACGTCTAATTTTAGAACTCTGGCTCTCTCTATATAATATATAAATAAATATATATATATATATATATATATATATATCAAAAGCGTTGATTTTAATCTAAATTACGCCAAAATGAATATAACCGAGTGTCATGCTTTAACATATATATATGCTTTATTTCTTTGAAATACTTAAATTGGTTTCAAACAAAGCTTTTAGGTTTTTAATCTGGTACTTCATAAAGGCATGGACCAAACAGATATTAAAAAAATAATAACAAAATAACGCATAGTTTGTTGTTTCTTTTTTTCTTATTTTCTTTTTGCATTGAAAATAAAAAGGGCGCATCTGTTTCAAATACGATGTAAGGGTGATAATAATATCTATTTTCTATCTATCTATCTATCTGATTTCCGTGGATAACATGGTGCAGTCTGTCTGCCTCTCTCCCCTCCGACCCAGGGCAGCTCTATTGACGTATATATCCCTGTTAATTTGTATCTCTATATATCTAAGATGAATCTCTCATTAGATAAACCATATCTCTTGATCTATCTAAACACATATATATATATATATATATATATATATATATATATATATATATATATATATGTCCTAAGACTCTTTGACAAGCTAATTGAAAACTGCTGACTCCACTAAAATGGTTGATCTCCATTCTACCCGCTCCAAGGCTAAGCGCTCAATATGTTGTGTGGTATATTGATAGCTGACAAGTTTCTTTTCAGCTTGTCTTTTGTATCTTAGACATGGGCGTCAATCGATTTTTGAAGCCCCTATCTAGTGTATGTATTAGGATCTTAAGGTAACCTGTCATCAGACATTCTCTGCTCCAAGAACGCTATATCATTCTATTGGTAGGCTTTAGTATATAATTTTTTTTTCTGTTTCAAACTACATTTTGTTCTCTATAATAGCATATATATATATATATATATATATATATATATATATATACATATATATCGTTTTGACATCTAAATTTCATTTGAAATAATTTTGTCTGCTCATCTTTGATAACATAGAAATATTAGCCTCTTCCATATAAGAAAAATATTCGTCATTCATTGACTGAATAACTAGTGTTACTTTCGGTTATAATGTATAAACTTTTTCTATTAAAATCATATTTCAACAATTCCTATTTATCAAGTTCACCAACTGTTATTGCACTTTTCAGTTTTGACTGAGGGCTTCCTTCTTAAAGGTTTTTGAATTAATATCTTGATAATGTTTATTTTATCTTTGAGATCTAAATAGCATTTTTTAACTATACTTTACTTGGCTGTGAAAGAGTTCGTGTATTAGCGATCAAACACCTATCCGACCATATGGTGGTTTATTCTAAAACTCTCGAATGCCAAGGTCTCTGAGCGTTAAATTACTCTATTTAAAAACATTATCTAGTCAAGCATCTGTATTAACAAAATATAACGTTTTAAAGCAGGTACCCCCAAAAATGTTCTAAAAAATGCAGACTATGATGAAAAATGCCCCAATCCTGACAAAAACTAGGTCTGTCGTCAAAATGTTTATGTAATTATTAAGAGGAAAGAACAAAGTATATTTTATTATTTTATCAAATTTTTAATCCTTTCTATCACGTTAGTAGGTTGGTTAAAAATCATTTTTTTCAGCAGGCGTAAAAACATGGGAAATTTGTCTTTTTAAAAAACATGAAATACAAAATCCATTAATGTTCTGTTTTAATGATATTTTCAGGACTTTTCGCAAATGAATGGAATTTTTTTTAGAAAATCTTGGTAAAATAACTTTTTAACTCCCACTTATTTAATTTTAAGAAATTACAAGATTAAAATTTAATCTTTATTTATAATTTTCCAAGAGTAAATTGGATGTGGCATAAAGGCCATTTTCGTATTTATATTAGTTAAAATAAGACTCATTCGATAATTTAAATCAAAAATTTGTTTTTTTCAATCAGAAACAGACACACCATTAACCGAAAATCTGAATCGTAAATTAAAAATGAAACAAAACTATAATTATTTTATTCAATAAAAAGGCTTTTAATTGATTTTTTTAAAAAAGATATATTATTTTGATACTATTTTCTTAAGAAAAAAAATTCGGTGAATAATAAATTTTTTACAAGAGTTGTTTACAGTGTTTATTTTTAATTTTAATTATAAAAAAATTATTAAGTTTTAAATCATTTAAAATGTTGTTATCAATTTCAACGATTTTGATATTATTATTAAGTAAAAAAATATTAACCAAAACATAAATGGAAAAGATTATTACAAATCAGCAAACACCAGTATTTTAAAAATAATTTTAAATTTTAAAAATAATTCTGATTTTTTTTTCTGTCGGCCATATACGACATTATCAGAAAATAAGAGCGATGAATATCGTAAATTAAAACGAAAAGTTTCAAAATTCAATAAGAATTGATATGGGGTAAATTTTCCTAAATTTTAAAAATTACTGCTTACTTAAAAATGAAATATAAAGATGCTCACTTCATTTTCTTCAAATAATTTATAGAAATAATGTATCCATAGAACAACAAAAATCTGAGATCGTTTCATAAACATACTGTCGTTGAAAAAATACACTGCTGTCGGTTTAAGAATCAATTTTAAACATCAGGTATCACGAATTTTGTGGAGGTCACTAGTGTAAAGCAATAAAAAAATAATGTCGGGTTATAAAAAAATCCATTAATTCCTTAGATATTACTGTGTTTCATATGTATAACTATTCTGTGTTTTTGCATAGAATGACTGGTTACTTTCACTTTAGAATGTATATATCGATTAAAGCAGGTCATTTGATCAATCATTCTTTGTCTTGTTCTCCATCTTACTATCTTCTATTTGATTTTTTTAATTGATCATGAAAATAATGCTGCTTTGATGTCAGATATTAAATGCATATTGATTTTTAAGCCTAATATCATTTATTAAGATATGGATTGTTTTGATTCTACAATTAATCGATTTTATTCCCTCGTTAAGCAAAATTAATCATCAATTTCTACAGCAAAAACTTTACAATGCATTTAAATTTTCACTACTCTTTATTTATTTACTTTGTAGGGTCATTAAATCATTACACACCTTCCTTAGCATTTGAAGCCCAATATTAGCTCATGTCCAACGTCATCTCTTCAGTAAAATACAAACTATGCTTCATCAAAGACGATTCAAAAATGTATTCTTCAAAAATGAAATAACATTTAAAATAAATATGACATTTATAAAAAACATTTAAATACATTATGTATTTTGAAACTGTTGATAATATTATTTGTGTTATCGTGAAATTGCATTTTAAAATCAAGTTACGGATGCATATCCTATCTTCTAATAATATTTTGCACATTTTTCTTAAATAATTTGCTGATATTTGGAAAGCCTCCTCGAAATTATTATCTAAATAGATTAACATGATTTTTTGCAAATTTATATACCCAAACTTATCGTAAATGAAATGATCTCCGTATTACTATGTTGATAAATGTTCGAATACGTCTGCATGTTTTAAAGTATGATCATTATTTTAAGTCATGTATTAACGAGGTTGAGTTTAAAAGTTTATAAGCTGACGATGAAGAGGATATTTTAGAGCTTTGAAATCTGGCATGCATTAACTTCACATCTTCTATTAATGACGGCAATGTTTCTTTCCATGTAAACTCATATGTGACTGTTCAAAAATGTTGTCCAACCTGTTGTCTCAAAAAGTCATCAACAGCAGATCTGGCATCATTATCACTGTGATACTAGTTCCCATCAATGTGCCTTTTTTTCACGTTGGAAGGCAGATGATAGTCAAATCAGGAGAGTAGGAAGTGTGACCAATCAGTTTCAAGCCAGCAGCCATTGAAAACAGGGATATTGTAAGCTGGAGTATTGTCGTGATGAAACAAACTCCTTTTCGTCAGTTCTCAATGGTGTTTGGGCCATTTTTAAAAGAAGTCGCTACAAGTTACTTCTGATATCTTCTTTAAACAGTCAAATATCAGCTTCAGATTAACAGTTAATAAACAATGCAGTTAGTATTAAGAAGATTAAATTAATGCATGCAAGTTTTTCACAACTCTAGCATAACTGTCTACATTTCTGAGATGAGGTATTATGTACACTATTTACATTATTCGGAGTATTGTCCTCATCTTTGTCGCCATATTTATTACAACGTTTCATTCCTTTATCTGTCTATATTTCTGAGATGAAGGTTTATGTACACTATTTACATTATTCGGAGTATTGTCCTCATCTTTGTCGCCATATTTATTACAACGTTTCGGCCCTTCAGTATCTGTCTATATTTCTGAGATGAGGTATTATGTACACTATTTACATTATTTGGCGACTAAGATGAGGACATAAGGCATGAAACAAGATGATATCAGCCTCGAAAATAAACCAAGGTGAAAGAGATCTTCTGTTGTGGATAATGAAGCCGTGCATAAACTGGCTGACCCACAACCCAGCACAAGCACAAGCAGATGCTTCTAAGGGTCGCTATTTGACATCGGTTAAGACAGCAGAATAATGCTCCGGAAAACACTGCCAATGGGATCAAGCACTTACATGAAATGGCTGACCAACAGCCCAGCAAAAGCACTGGTACACTGTCGACAGACTTTGATAATTCCCAAAGCACTATCAATCAGGCATTGATTGATAGTGCTTTGGTAAGTATATGCCCCTATACATTTGGCCTTGTGAACAGACGCTATTAAAAAGTTTCTCATGAAAAATGACGAGGTTCAACAACACGTAATCATTTGCAAACAACTGCTGGCAAATCCTCTATGCCTGTTTTTGGTGTTAGCTTGAAACTGAGGAATGGAAAAATGACTATTTTCCTCAATACAATAAGAGAAATCAGTAACTTCGTACCGTCCAGGCTTCAGAACTTGTTAACAAACAAGGGCGGGTGGAACAGAAGCTTATGTTGTGTTCGAGGCGGGCGTTGCCCTTTGATATTTTTCCAAATGATCATATTGTGAGTTCTGAACTTTATGCACAGTATATGATGCTTCTAAGGGTCGCTATTCGACATCAGTTAAGACAGCATGATAATGCTCCAGATAACACTGCCAATGGGAACAAGCTCAAAAAAATAGGAATAAGATGGGGTGAGAGTTCTATTTCAACCTGCGTACAATCCAACCTTGCATTATCTGATTACCAACCATTCCTAGTTTTGGTGCAATTTTTACGCGGATGTCTGTCAATGTGGATGATATTGAAAAGAAGATATTTTTGGGCCTCTAAACAAGGAAAACTATGAACATGGAATTCAGCCTCTGGAACAAAGAGGTCAGCAGACAATAGAATATGATTGTATATATTTTGATGAATAACCATTCTTCGTATCTGATTTATTTGGACTATTATTTAGAGCTTGAAATACAAAATAAATTTTGACTCAACCTCGTTCACCAGACTTACAAAAGCGCTAAAAACATCGTCGGTTGATTCTATCCTTCCAGAAATAATATTTCGTTATTTAATATTTGAAGTTTTGATTAATAAACAGCATTAATAACATTTACCGACCTGAATGTTATTAATACTGTTTTATTATAAAACAAGTATTTACTTAAATATTTGTATCTATAAAAAGAATGTATAAAAAATAAAAATGTCTTAAAATAATTGTCGGAATTTGTCCATTTCAATTATATATATATATATATATATATATATATATATATATATATATATATATATATTATAACATTACAAAAAAGCAAACAAAGCCACTAAGACGCATAGGGTTACTGAGTGTAAAATAATATAATTCAAGGAAATTGTATTAAGGAGATAGAAAAATAAAAGGAGAGAAATTAAGATTTCAATCTTTAAAGATCAAACAGCCGTAAATGATGAAGCCGGAAATACTAACTTTTAGCCATTTCAGCCTTAAAATCATGAGATGTTTTCGCCAACTTAAATTCATACAGTCAAGTTAGCATAGAGGAGATTTCACTAAAATGATTATCAATATATATGTATGAGTTTATAGAGCATATTTGTTATTCTAAGTGACATGTCAGATTTTTAGTCGTGTATAAGATAAAAGTGATGATAAAATAATGGACCTCAAGTATTTGTTGAATTTTGGTTCTTGATTTGTGTATAATATCTGAATGACTTCTTAGATAGAAAAATTATTCCGATGAAATCCTAATGGACGAAACGCGTCACAGGCAACCATTTCCGATTTTCATATATTTCCCAATATATATATATATATATATATATATATATATTTATGAATAAAAATGAAAAAAAGGAAAATTCAATTTTGACGCGTTTCGTTCAAAAAAAATTTTATCAAAAGCAAAAATAATTTTCGTATTTTGCTTTGATAAAGTCCACATTGGACGAAACACGTCAGCAATTTCCAGTTTTCCTATTGGCATTTTTATTCATAAATATTGTCTTCTCTACTGGTGAAATCGGAGAAATTTATATATATATATATATATATATATATATTAAGAAATGGACAAGGTCCGACAATTTATTTATTAAAGACATTTTTTATGTTTAACGTTGTTATTTATAGATACAAGTATTTAAGCAAATGCTCTGTTTATGATAAACAGTATTAAATAACATTTACCGGCCTGAATGTCCGAGAAATTTTCATAGAAAATATTCGTTCTTTGACAGGATTCGAACCTGCATCCTATACGGAACCGTCATTACGCTGACGTGCCTACGTGCCTTAAAGAACCTTTTCGGTAGACAAGGTCGAATTTACTGCTTATAAACTTTAATCTTCCATGAATCTCGTACATTCATAACTGCACATGGCGTATCAAATGTAAACAAATGACGTCATATATTAAGAAATGGATAAGGTCCGACAATTTATTTATTAAAGACATTTTTATGTTTAACGTTGTTATTTATAGATACAAGTATTTAAGCAAATGCTCTGTTTATGATAAACAGTATTAAATAACATTTACCGGCCTGAATGTCGAGAAATTTTCATGAAAATATTCGTTTATTTGACAGGATTCGAACCTGCATCCTATACGGAACCGTCATTTACGCTTACGTGCCTTACCTTCATATATACAAAAGAACCTTTTCGGTAAACAAGTTTCAGATTTATAAATATAAACTTCAATCTTCCAAAAAGTTTGTTTACATTTAAAAAAAGGCAGATATGAAAAATATGCGAGAAATGTTGATAATATGAAGTCAAACAACAGATTATGTTTCTTGAAGAATAGTTCGAATCTTTGTGCAATCTATTTGTTTTTGACAGGTTTATATATATATATGTTAAATATATATTTAAACAATTTTTTAAATGAAAAATATAGAATTCTTTTTTAAAAATAAATTTATAATATTTATATATATATATATATATATATAAAATATATATATATATATATATATATATATATATATATATATATATATATATTGAAATATATATATATATATATTATATAAACTAAAATTAATATATATATATATTATATTCATATACATAAATTATATATATATATAGGTAATTTTTATATATATTATATTTATATATATATATATATATATATAAAAAAATAAATTGATATATATATATATATATATATATATTATATTTATATACATAAATATATATATATATATACATATATTATATTTATATATATTATACTATATATATACATTATATTTATATATATATATACATGTATACATACATGTGTATATATATATATATATATATAGATAGATGCAATAGATATATTTATATATATATGGGGAAATTTATATATATATATATATTTATATATATTATATTTATATATATATATATATACACACATATATATATATATATATATATAGTAAAATTATATATATATATATATATATATTTATACTTATATATGGTGAAATTATATATATATATATATATATATTATATTTATATACATAAATATATATATATACATATATTATATTTATATATATTATACTTTATATATATATATATATTTATATATATATACATGGATACATACATGTGTATATATATATATATATATATATATATATATATATATATATATATATATATATATAGATAGATAGATAGATAGATAGATAGATAGATATAGGGAAATTTGTATATATATATATATATTATATTTATACACACACACACAAACACACACACATATATATGGGGAAATTTATATATATTATATTTATATATATATATATATATATATATATATATATATATATATAGTTATATATAGTTATATATATAGATATATATATACATGGAGAAATGTATATATATATATATTATATTTACATTATTATTATTATTATATATTTTATATATATATATATATATATATATATACATGGGGAAATTTATATATATATATTTATGGTATATTTTACTTATATATATATATATATATATATATATATATATATATATATATATATATATATATAATAAATTTTTGGCAAAAAAAAACATATTAAATATATTTCCAACCTAATCAATAAAAAACCTAATTAATTAAAACTATATGACCTGTAAATGGACACGTGAAGTGTTACTTGACAAAAAGACACATGACATCCAACGATACAGGAAAAGGCAAAACTCAAACATCTTCAATGAAACACAATTCGTTATTGTAATTACACGCTATTGAAGTTCATAGACGCAAATAGATACGAAAACTCACATAATCGTTATATAAATGACCTTTGAAAGCTGAACCCACACTGAAGACCTAAGAAGTTAAGTATTTTATAAAACAATTTAAGCCTTTCTCTATTCGGCACCGGTTGTAACGTGTTCTTTGTCTTTAAACAGTTACCTTAACAAGGAATTACAAATGCATTTCTTCTCTCACAGATTAGAATTTCTATTTCTGCTAAACAATAGAACGTAGAAACACAGGAATCCATATTAACAAAGAAACCTCTTGAAAATGGCTAATTAATTTGCCAAAAGCATCTGAGACAGTAATTACTACGGACTGTTCCTAAGTTTCTTTAGCTTTCTCCAAAGAGGAAAACTGCAAGGACATTAAAAAAGGTTAATAAAAACGCATTAGACTCTTCTTATCTTAGGTATATAAAAAGAAAGCTTGCTAACAAGACACACACACTGACAAATACTTACACATAAACACACACACATACAAACTCACTTTTAATTTCCCGTTCGGATATAACCTTCCATTAATTACGTCTGGTAAGCGGGATAGTCTACAAAACATTGTCTGCACAAAATTTAACGACATTTTATAACTATCGAAAGTGTTTCCTGCACGCTCCATTGGCCATATACTTCATTCATGACTGGTATCGATTCAAATTACACTTACTGCTTTAGAAATGTTTTATACACCTTTAATTGGATGAGAAAGATATATTTTTATCAAATTAAAATATCACAAGCTAAAAAATATTCATTTAAATATATTTTAAATGGTGTATCGTGGTTTTTGTTTTGTTTATTTCTTTGTTTTCAATATATGCACCCGACGAAAAGATAACGCTTAAAGGATTTTTTTTTTCATTTACATATTTTGATTTGTGCGTTTTGTCTACAACATGCTATGAGCCGATTCTTTTTTGAATATGCTATTATCAAACAACAAAAACTGCTTCAAGAAGCCTCTTTGCAATAGCGAAAGATGTCTTCCAAAGAAACTATTAAGAGACAGTAAAATAACGTTAGAAGCAAATAAAAACGAGATGTGATTTAATAATTAATAAGTTACAAAGAGCAACGAAAGAAAAAACGACGTGGAAAGCAATGATCATCAATTTAGTGAAAGGTTATCTATGTCATAAAAAATTGATTCTTTAACCCTCGGGATTTGTCTGCGTCTAACTTCGCGGGCGCGTAATTTTTGTCCGTGGGTGACTGTTCATTTGTCATTTAATTTACACACATACCAACACATGCACTGAATATGACTGTTTTTTTTTTTTTTTTTAAATAAACCATTGAAATTATGCTTTCTTTTCCCACTCTGTGTAGACACCCTCCTTCCATCCTGGAACAAAAAAAAATGTCCACATCCCTCGTTCCATACCACTATCAGGAAGCGACGAAAAACTGCCAAAGATGACTCCGTGCAACCAAGAACCCCTGGTAGCAGGCAAAGGCATCGAAAATCCAACAATAAACCGACCAATAGGATATGCGTCACTTCTACACGCCCTCGAAGAAAATCTTTGGCCCAATCAAATCAACCGTAGAAAGAGGCCTTAAGGACTCGGACTGTAGCATTATCCTTACGGATAATGGACTTCTGGAAAAAACAAACAACAACTTCTAGAGGCTTCTCAAGATTGAGTTTAATACCCGGTTAAGATAGTGGAGAAATTGGAGAGTGGAATTAACAGGAGATAACTGATAACTCACATCCATTAAACATGATATGTGGAACTAGAACAGTCTACCCCAGTGAGCGAAATAAAGGGTTCAGTTCGACATTCCAACCACCTGAAGAAGGCCGAAGCTTACAACGGCCGAAACGTTGTAATAAATATGGCGACAAAGATGAGGGCCTTAGTCCGAATAATGTAAATAGTGTTCCTTTGTTTTGTCTTGTATCTGATCGCAAAGATTAAACTCAGGAATTTTAAGCAGAGATATAGTTCTTTAAAAATATAATAGTCTGCTGAACTATTATTTAACATTTCTTACCCAATAATTAAAAAAAAATTCATTTATGAATTTTATTTCACGTATATTATTCTAAATACGCTCTACTCTTTCGTGTTTGCACGGCGTGCTACTTAGATTTTTTTTCTTCATTGGACCTCGGTCACATGACTCCTTTGGCATACATATATAACATTCCTGAAAAAGAATGGACATAAACAACAAATATTTCTGCGCTTCACAAACATTTTTTTAAACAAAAAACAGAATACCTGACAATCCTTTGTCCATTCTTGTTCAATAGCTTACGTGAACCAAGATCGACATATCAGACGATAGTTTTGATACAAATCACTCCAACAGTGAACTTTGCCCTCTCCAATTTCACCCCAGTCCAGGTTAGCAAGTACCAACTCTGCAATCCAATATTCATGCCGAGAACAAAATTCTTTGCCGCTTCAATTGAGATGACCCAAAATGTACGTACAAATCACAGAAAAAAAATCGCAAGAGCCCCACGTCACAACGTCAATCAATTCCATAATTGCGCCAATTTCTTGCCATCTAAATTTTGCACGTATATTAACTTTGAAAGAATGGTATCTATCTCGCTGACAATATATTATTATCATTGTCATTTGAAATAAACTAAATAGGGAAGACTTAATATAAACATACAAGAAAATCAAAATAATTCTTAGCTGTAACGTCCGAGTTAATGTTATGAAAATATAACACGATTATGATCCAAAAACACAACAGCTTAGGACAGGTGATGACATAAAAGAAGAATTTATGAAAATGAGATTAAACTCCGCATTTACTAAATATCGAGATATAATGAAAAATATCTTGTAAATATGTTTAATACATAAAGGATATAATAAATGCCTATCGCCAACTGACGTACGTTTACGAAGATAGAATTCAAGCAAATGACCATTATAAAAAAATAACCCGCAAAACGTCAATAGATCTATCAATGTTATCAATATGTTGACAGAAAGAAAGAAATCGATATAAATCTGAGAACAGAATAAGACTAGAAATTAGGAATGGACTAACCAATAAAATCGAATTGGACAGGACGAAGAAGAAAAAAACTACACATGGAGCGAAGATATATAGACACTCGTCTATTGTTTATAAGAGTTTAAAAAAAATGTAAATAAAAAAAAATGAACCCAAGGGAAATGCTTGCATCTACTTTTCTTTATTCTTTTCTTTCCACATAGAAAAGGTTATTTCCATGTTTTCATTGGAGATGGAAAAAGAATTTACTACAATAATTCCTACTGAAGAAAATGCAATGCCTTCAAAGTCTCCGTCTAATGTATAGAATCTAATAGAAATATGTTCTCTGCAAAAGAAAAAGCTTTATTACAAATTCATGGAACATAATCCAAATCTTAGTTGATAAAATCACAGTTAAATATTTGATCGTTCAAATAATTAGATTGAAGAAATCTACCCTAAAAATTCTTCAAATCTGTCGACTTCAGAATATCACTTGATCACTTTCTTGGAATAGACTATATCTAGTTTTTAGCGCTAAAATTCGAAGATATTTAAATATTGTTAACAATTCAAGCCATTATAGCAAAATCAGAGTCGAACTTTTATAATTGTATACGCATTCCTCGTATATAACTGCTGGACTCGTAGATGGAAAGAAGAATTGAGGTAACAGGGATGTGGTATTATAAAAGGATGCTGAGAATTTTATTGACGAAGTGTGTAAAGAACGAGGACAGATTAAGAAAAAAGAAAAGAAAAATTTACTTATAGTTCGAAATATAAAGAATCAGTTGAAATTGCCACAACATATAATAAGGAAAGAAGTCTTGAAAAATTTGACATTTACAGAAAATGTCGATGGCATAAAGAAAAAACAGCGACAAACCAATCTAACAAACTTTACTAAATGGATATTATATAAGGAAATGGGATAAGGAAAGACTGTTAAAAAACAAATATTGCTGAGAAATACAGAGGATAGGAAGTTGTGGAGAGCTATGAACGCCCATGTTCTAAAGGGGATCAGTAGATAGAAGACAATATATAATTTAGATAAAATGCGAAAAGAAGCCAATGTCAGATGAATGACTTTAACGAGACTTGGCGTTAGCGATCATGCCTCTACAAAATCTATTATACTTATCTTGTTATCACTCTTAAACCCTCTTCTGCCATCCATTTACTCACAAAATGGCCTGTGCGTTGATTTTCTGTCCATCTTACCTTCAAACTGTGCTGTGATGATAACATTTTTCATTCATTTTTCCCGCGTTATGCGCACAAGAAATTTGAACTGGCTCTTTATGATGTTAATTATGTGTCCTTTTTGTTTCAGTTTTTCTATAAAACTTGCATATGCTTATAAAATTGCATTAAATTAAACAAAGAAGCTTTTCAGTTGAACATTTCTGAATATCTTAATAATGTTATTTTGTGCTAAATCTATTTCCGATAAAATATATCTATGAAAGGACGTTATGGACAAAACAAAAGCAAAATTTAACCGATGTGATTCGTTCTCTGACTGATTTTATCAAGGTAAATGCAATGACTTTGTAACAAGTATTTATATACAAGAATGTTATTGTTTGTCATTTTTTTTTTAAATTAAGAATGCTCATAAACATTAATCAAATTGGTAAAATTGTCAGACAAAATATGGAGGACGGCAAGTAATACAATTCAATATGACACAGTTTAATATCTAATAAAAGTGATATTGTTGATTTTTTAAAATGCAAATTGGTAATTAAATTATTTTAGTTTAGGATTAAATTATGGTAAATCTAAAGTTAGAATCTATATGAACACAAATATATTCCTACACACATTTTATGAAGATCACATCGTCTGGAATCTAGTGTTACGTTTTAATCGAGATACTTTTGACGCGTCATAAATAATTACTGTGCCTTTGTTTGGAAAGTTATTTGCATTCAGTTGATTTCTCATGATGGAATTGGCTTCTGTATATTGGTTTCCTTCAAAATAGGAATTCCCACAAGCCACATTTGTCATACAAACCGATAATGGCACATATCTTCCTTCACCTCACAGCCACCCTATTACCAGGATTTGGAACCTGCTGAATAATGAAAGGAAAATCGAAACTTAATCAATCATCCCTCTGAGATGCATTAAAGAGAGATTGGTTTCGAAAATCAGTGATATTAAAGCTCAATGATCGCATATAATGAGACCAATTCATCGGAGATACGACATGTTTACAGGTGTTATCGTCAGGCCATTAATCCCGCTATAGGGGAATTCGTTCACAGGCGCAGACAATCGAGCATGCGTGATGTGTTAAAAATATATTATGCATTTAAACATTTTGTGGCTGTTTTATTGGATACTATGCCAGTGATATTCTCAATTATTCATGTTTTAGCCCATTTTGTGTGAGGATTTGTTAATTTTACGACACACGAGCGATGCGAATCAATACGCTTAATATACTGACGCACTATTATTCTTTAAAACTGACATATTTCAGTGACGATTGAACAATTTCCTCGTGAACAAGAGATTTGAGGCAACAGAGATCTGGTGCTGAGTAAAGCAGATACGGAGAATCATTGCAACGAGGATTTTCTTGAGGAAAATGGATTCTAAAATGATACTTGTGCTTATAACCAGAAAGAGTTGCAATTTCGGGGGCACATATCAAGGGAAAAGGCTTGGTTAAACGAATACTCACGAGACAAACTGAAGACAAGGACGGGAAGTGGAAAACATATCTAACGAGCTTCTATGGCAGAACAGGGATTGAAAGATTAGTAAGGAGGAAGACATTACTTCAAAACTACATGGAATAGTAATGTTTCAAAGCTGTGATTGTATGCGCCCTGAAAGAACACAGATAAAAGAAAAAGAGAACATTTTGACGCTTGCCCCAGGATTAAAAGTTAAGACATTTAGTAGAATTTTACAGACATCAAATTGACCTTTCCTATCCGTAGACGCCATTGTGTGATAGTTGATGTTTTCAATATCGAAATAGTATGCATCATTATTTAATTTATTTATTTATTTATTAGTATATTTATTTCTTCTTCTTGTCACTGTGCAATGGACAGTGAAATTGTTGCAGTCTCCAAGGCCACCCTTCACACAAAACAAACGTTTTACAACATCACATGAAGAAAAGTTTTAAGTTTAATTTACGTTGAATATTATCATCGTGTGGTAAATAAATTGGACCCAGAGCTCAAATATTCTTTGCCTAAAAAGCGTTTTCTCCAAAGAACTAATTTTGAAGGAACAAACAGTTACACGAGTTTAAAGAATATTAATTGTTTGGTTAAAGTTATTCAATCAAAATAAAAAACATGTTAATAAGCTCTTTTGAAATCAAACTTAAAGATCGTTTGGATAGTGATATTCCAAATGAAAATGGAACATAAATATTTTCAAAAAATTTCCATGGAAACAATGTCATTGCTTTAGTTTGAACATAAAAAAAAACAGGTCAACAAAAACAAATGTCATTGCAGACGTTTCATGAAAACTGATTTCTTTGGTAGTTCAAATTTTTCAAATAAGTGCCTCTGAGTTCGACTTTTGCATTGAAAAATAATCTGATTTTTATTGGTTTATAACGTTTTACAATTGCATCTGTAATATTTATTTTATTTTTCTTACGGGACAGTATATATATAAATAAATATATATATAATAATATACTTGTTTGTTACGTAAACAAACCAAAACAAAAGGACACAAAGAATGAAGGAATATGCAAAATGTTGAGACGGGACAAAAAATTATTGTTTTAAAAGATGGTCTTCGATCAGCAGGCAGAAAATATAACAGTAAAATGCAAACAAAAGATTCATGGATATAAATTCAAATAAATTTGTGGAGGAAATGATTAAAAAAAAGATTCATGGAAAACACTACAATTGAAAATTAACAAAAAAAAAAAACCTGAAGTGGACAAATATGAACAAAACATTGTGATGATGATGACGAGGCGTATGATGAAAATGTTGATTTCGTTTTATGGATTTTTTAGACTACTTTTGCCGTTACACATATACTTCATACATGTGCATCCAAGTTTACTAATATATGTATGGCAATAAATATATAGAAGGCGGAAACCTATCGAGTTTTAAAATCACCCTTCCAAATTCTATAAGAAATTTGTTTTTGCAAGAGTTACCTTTGTGGGATAAAAATAGTGAAAAAGATTTGCGTGGAGAACTATTAACTTTTCGGGAGTTTTTTTTAACTTTTCAGGCATCTTGAAAAAAAGAGAGGAACCAAAACAAAAATCTTAATAAATTTAAACTAGTAAATCAAACGTTAATCCATTAATTTTTATACAGAGATGAACAAAATGTAACCTAAAATATTCGGTTTGTTTTCAATTTTCCAGGCTGAAACAATACCACCTTTCATTGATGATGATGATTGGGTGGGACAAAGTTGGGACCATTGATAAAGAAAATTGATATTGATTAGAATAAGAAAGATATTTTAACAACAGGTTCTTAGAGATAGTGTAACGGGGCTTACGATATGTTGGGTGTCAATACAGGTAGTGACAACTAAGACTGCCGGTCTCCTCTCTATGTCATGCTCTCTGTCAAATCTAAAGTGCTCATGTCGAAATTACTGAAATAAATAATGAAACTATTGTGCAAAAATAACAACAACAACAATAATAATAAAAATTTTATTTTTGAAAAGGAGAGAAAAAAATAAATCATGTTAATGAGCCTTTTTATCTTGGGATTTACGCAATTTCGGGAAGGAAAGTAAATTTCCTTTTCCAGACTTCCTCAGCGTCGCACTTCAGGAGTTACAATTTGGGGGATGTCGAGATCAAGTGACAGAAAATTACGTCCAACCGTCTCTTCACAGTTATTTTGTAGTGATTGATCCGATTCCTTCAAACGGCATTTTCTGAGAAGATGGTTCAAAAATGGCGTTTGTGAATGTTTTTAAGTTCTTGGAAATATAAAGTTTCAATTCTCTGCTTTATGGGACCATCAACAATGCCATATTGTTCTTGTACACCTTGAAAAGTTGATTATCGCAAGGATTGAAATATTTAAATTAAGGCGATACGGTTTTTTTTTTTGCCTGATATAAACCAAACAATTGCTTTTCATGAACAAGGTATAGAGCCGACCAACGTTTAAGAGAAATTCTTCCTCGAAGAAGACTTTATTTTCCTTCTGAACATTGTGAGATGCAGTATTATGTACATTATAGGCGTATTCGGACCATTGTCCTCGTCATTGTCGAAATTTTTGCACAAAGTCTATCTGTCGGTGTGCCTAGTGCCTTTCTTAAAGCCCTTTTTAAAATGTCCACTGAACCTTTATTTCAATCAAAAATGGATGAGAAAATCCATGCCATCAAATTCTAAAGTTTAATTATCTCCTGTTAAAGGTAAAAGGTGAACTATGTTTACAATTTACTGTTAATTCATTTCTTTGATTTACGCCTTTAAGGACATGTTTTTATTAAATTTAATAAGGAATTTTTCATAATATCCAATTTTTCATGTAGGGTTCATATATCGATTTACATGTCCTTGCCGTTTTAAAATTTTCCATTTACCTTAGGAGTCTTATTATCATCTTTTAAACACAAAAAATATTTAGAAAGTGATGTATTATTTCTGTAAGTAATATTGGTGAAGGACAAGATATGCTGACACGACCTAGTTTTAAAAGAATTCTTACTACTACCGATATACAAACTTTCAATCGTGGGATTCTCTATTGTAGAGATAGCATAAAGATAAACAAGAGATTTAGTTAAACATTTGTTTAGCAATGGGCATTGGTCAGAATTCCTGCAATTCCATTGGCCAGTATCATTAATAATATCTATCTTGGAACGTGTATTGTAAGGCAGATTATTAAATTGGTTTTAAATTTTAGTATTGTGTAACTTTATATTCTTCTTAAGATTATTGGTGCAGCTGTAACCTATTTTTAATGTGTTTCTGTTAAATATTTTACAAATTTATGCAAATGTTTATCAATCAAATGGAGCAACTTTTCGCCTAAATTAGTATTTACCAATTGGTTAAATGAGGTGGGGCACCAAATGATCTTCCTATTTATGTTATCCTTTGGACCACTATCATCATATTTTCTAAACTTGATTTCAATGTACGTATGGTCACTGCTCTTTAAAACATTATTATACACGCCAGTATATTTATCAAACACATCTTTATCCGAATGGTGGTGGCTAATCCTACGTTCTACAGACGAAGGTATATATTTGATTACAGATGGAGGACGGTCAGAATTTGGGGGAATATGAATTGGGTTGGAATTATTTTTCATATAAGGTTGAAATGCATCATTAACGAGATTGAACGTAACATGAAATCTACTTGTCTAACATTATTAGTTACTTAAACTTAAGACTTAACCCTTTTAGTTCTCTACGAATCATTTTTTCTTAATGTATCTACCTTAATTTTAAAGGAATTTTCTACTGGCATAAGCCCATCATCTCTATATAACCTTATATTATCAACATTGACATCTACATAGGTAGTAAGTTTATATAAAATAAATAAACTCACCACATCAGAAGACCCTACGGAATCTAATGACTCCATTGAAATATCAAAGTAATCATCAGAGTTCTTAAATTACCTTTCTACCCAACCTTTTTTCTTAGGAAAATGGATCGCCTGATTTGTATATTTTATTTAACCATATATATCATATTTAAGTTAATGTCTGGCTGGTGTTAGCTGCTAATCTATGGGTAACCCGTTTATATAAAAAAATTTTTTAAATTTTCTTCTTCTTTGCTGACTTTAAATTTAGCGTATGTCATATTTGATTGGTTGATCAGGTAAAGACCTAAGTCTTATAACTTTTTTCTAAAAATTGTTTTTTTTCTTTTAAATCTAAATAAATCGTTCACTCGCCAGTAAAAACTATCTTATGATATATATATATATATATATATATATATATATATATATATATATATATGTGTGTGTGTGTGTGTGTGTGTGTGTGTGTGTGTGTGTGTGTGTGTGTGTGTGTGTTGGCGAAAGTAGGACTGACTCTCGTCAGAAAGGAAACAGACATTCATATCTAAAAAAATATGCATATACTTTAATATATCTTCGAATTACATATTAATACGAGATGTTGTTATTTTTAGAAAATGTATTCAGATTCAGGGAAGTGTATTCAAAACGAAAATGTTTCAATATATCAAACCATCAATATATACAAAAATTATTACTGGTATTAACAATTTAATAAATTAAGCTAAAATAGGTAAACATGTACGAAAATTCTATCAAGTTAGAAGCCTCTGAATCCCTTTAATATGTCGGGTGGATGAACAGCTCTCTCTACCGATTAGGAAGGGTTTTTATAAAATTCGAATATTTTTTTTATTTGGTCAAACAGAGAACTTCGTATATTGACACTGGTATCGCTCATTCTATTCTAGTTTTAATAACGGCAGCTTCCTGTGTTCAGGCAAATAAATGCTTAGTCCGTAGACTTTTAGATAGAAACATCAATTATTCATCGATCTGTTCATGTCGTACAAAGAAATACATATGAAGATATACAGATTATCACTCAGCCCCGTGATCTTGTACATATACCAGTAGGCATTATTCATCGACTCAGTGAATAAAACATTTCTCTATTATCAGTTTTTTCTATCTATAGAAAAAAGACATTCCTACAAAGACACGAACACACACACACACATATATATATATATATATATATATATATATATATATATATATATATATATATATAAATTTATATAACTATTTAGGCAATTATTTTACGATGCCAATTCAGGAAACACATTTGGGTCACTCATATAAAAATCATTATCTCAAAAAAAATGATTTAACCGAAAAACATAAGAAAAACAACATTTTATCAAGTGGAAATCTTACTACATATGATGTTTACAGAATTATGGAAAGTAAATCATAATATTTTGTTTTAAAAAAAACACATTCCCAAAAACCTTCACAAGCCTTCTCTCTTCTTTTTAATAACATAAGTATACTCCACCATGAAAATAAAATATAAAATATAAATATATATATATATATATATATATAGGAAAAACCAACCAACAATAATTGAGTTTGAAACGTTATATGACTATACAAACAAAGTTTTAAAATCCAAACGTAATACTAATGTTTTTGAAAATGTTTCGTTAATTATCCAAGGTAGAACGTTACCTTCATTTTTTCGTAAAAATGAAAAACTATCATAGATAAACCACGGGTTAATTGCAAATTAGATTTTAACAGAGCGTTGTACATGTTTGTTTAAAAAAATTTATCAAAAGGTGTCCTAAACATGCGTATTTAAAAAAAAATCACATAACTATATATTTGAAAATTTTTTTTAATCTTATTAGTTCATGTCCTGAAAGAAATAAATATTAAACAAATGAGATTTAAAAAAGCCACGAAAAAAATAAAAATGCCTCAAAATATAAAAAAAAATCAATGGCACTATATTTTCATTTAATGTATTTAATATCAACATTAAGAAGTCGATCGTCAAGATGTTTTCGAAAATTCAAATAATAATAATTATTTTAAAAAAATTTCATACATATACAAAATTTTGAATTTATTGTATTATGAAAACTAATAAATAAGGATAGTTTTCATATAATTAATTGTACACAGATAACATTTAAATAAATATGCATAGAAAACAGAAAGAAATTGATTTAAACAAGTAAATCTGTTTTTCCATTAAAATTATAACCAAAATGCAAATTTCGAAAGGTTTAAAACTTTTAAATTACCAACAAACATTAAATTATTCAAGTGAAATATTCTAGAATGTTTCAATAATGTTATAATAGTAATTTTTAGAAAAAAATTGATATTTGTGCAAGAATGTTATCATCATGACAAAAGGTAAAGAAATGATAAATTCGCAAAAAAGAACTAATTATTTAAACACAGGGAAAGAAGCTGTATAAAAAACACACACAGAAATGAATATTCCATCTACATACAATTGGATTTCTTTCATTAAAAGTATAAAAACATCAAAACTATTTAAAACTAGAATTTAAATAGGTATCAACGGAAGATTTCCTCAAGATCTTCGAAGAAATTAATATGTCAAATTTAAACAAAATTCAATGGTTACTTTTCAAATGTTGAAGGACAAAATTTGTCTTTTATTTCAGGAATCTGTGTCACTAGGCAGACAATATATATATATATATATATATATATATATATATATATATATATATCAAGATTACAAGAAAAAATGAGAGCTCTAAATATAGGGAATCCTTTCCAAGATTATATTTTGCGTATATAAGCACAGATGTAAAGAGATGGGCACTGTTCATCTACGCATTATATATCACAAGTATTCTTACTTTCCATCCTTAGGCAAACGTACTGTTGACGGCTGAGGAATGCCAATGAAGTATATGGGATAAGAATGATATTAAACATAAATTAAACAAAATTCAATATCATTTAATATGAGTTCCTAGAAATATAACTCATAATACACCTTCCCAAAACAGTAAGCATCGTGTAGAATTGGAATGAAAGCAAGGATATCACGTTACCTGAGCTCATTAGAAAAATTCAGTAGTTAGAATTAGTAAATCCAAAACACTTCAAATATTTAGGTATATGGATCATTTAGAAAAAAATTACTAAAAGATTTAAGGAAAATGAACATAGAATAGGTTATAATAGAAGTAGTTTCGCCCAACTACAGCATATTGCTACAAAACCAAAAAGAAAAATATTAATCTAAAATCTTGAGTCATATTCTAAATAGTCTTGTCCGTTGAATACATGCGCCAAACCTTTTTTAAAAAATATCTCCACAGTCACCTGTATACAACAGCTTTCTCAGATCGATGACTAATAATGGCTTCCAGTGTCATAGTGAGGACTATTCTTCTTTGAATATCGTGGACTGGCATCACAGAATCGAAAATAAAGAACATTACCAAATAACAGAAACCACATCGCTTGTATTTCTTCAACAACAATAACAATTAAAATGGATATTACATGTAACTCGAAGTGAAATTAATGACATGATCGAGACGCTGATATTCCACAATATTTCAGACAAAATTTACGGAGGAAGCTTCTGTCAATACAGGAATGCGAATAAATTATTGAAATTCAGAAACCTTTTTTCTTGAAAAGTTTTATTTAAAAATTTGATAAATTTCAGCCGAAATAATACTGACTGCTCGGTCAATGAATTCACTATATAAGAAATGCCTGATATTGCCATTTCAGTTATCAGATGACATCGCCAAAACCCAACACGTCAAAATGATGTCATGCCTACATGGAATCTATCCAGACAGAAGCAAGGTAAGTTTATATCGAATGTTATTAACTGTAACACAACTGAAGGAAATGCTTATACAACGCTTAAGATTTCTTGGAAAATACTGTATTGGACATTTTCAAATCGATATAACATCTCTGGGTCTTGATTAATGTGTATTTGCAGTATTATTATTTTACGAAGTTTATTAAATCTCTTTTGTATTTTGTCAGTTTTTAGTAATTCCTTCTTCAAATATTCACCTGAGGTTTACTTCTGTATCAGCGATTTTGGGAATAAATTTAAATTCATAAAAACAGAGAAATTGGACATGCTCTGTAGAAATTATATTTTCATAGGATGATGTTTTTTTATCTCGGAATGTGTATCATAACATAGAATAGCAAATAAAAAAAATTCACTTTAGCTGAAAGAATCTTCATATAATAGGATCCAATCTGAACAATATGATAGATTTTATTATTTCAGTCACAATAAAATATTTTCACAATGACATGTTTTCACAATACAAAAAATATATTGTTGTTCAATGCTCTCATTACAGCCATGAAAATGTTCTAAATCCTTTTCCACTCATCCCCACAGATTGCAAGCACATCGCTATTTTATTGCGATTTCTATGGAAAACGTGTTTTCTTGTGTTTGTATGCGTACATATAGGATGTTGCAGCAAAATCCGACACTTGACAAAAAGAAAACAAAATAGGCAATAAAAACAAAATTTGTATATGCAGAGACCCGACAGTTTATTTAACAACAGTTAGAGTTACATACGACATTATTTTTCAATGTAACCACCGCTGGCGGCGACGACCATCTCAAGGCGGGCGCGAAATGAGTCACACGCTTTGGCCACCATGTTCTTGTACATAGCCGCGAAAGCCGACACGATGGCAGACTTCAGAGAATCGACCGTGTTATGGGCGTGCTTGTTGGTCTTGGCCTCGATCATTTATAGACGTGTCACCATTGCTTCCGTTTAAGAGTATATTCATAAGTTACAATGAAATAAAAGTATACAGGGTGTTGCATCAAAATCCGACACTTGACAAAAAGAAAACGAAATAGGCAATAAAAACAAAAGTTGTATATGCATAGACACGGCAGTTTATTTAGCAACAGTTAGAGTTATATACTACATTATTTTTCAATGTAACCTCCGCTGGCGGCGACGACCATCTCAAGGCGTGCGCGAAATGAGTCACACGCTTTGGCGACGATCTTCTTGTCCATACCAGCGAACACCTCCACGATGGCAACCTTCAGATAGTCGACCGTGTCGTTAGCGTGCTTGTTGGTCTTGGCCTCGATGACGCCCCAGAAAAAATAGTCAAGGGTGTCGGGTGAGGAGGGCGGCCACAAGTCCGGCGACCAGTGGTGAGGAACATTGTTGAGCAGCCACGCCAGGGTCGTCTTAGCCTTGTGTGCAAGAGCGGTGTCCTGCTGGAAGACGTAGTGGCGTCCGGCGACGATCTTTTCCATCCAGGGCTTCACCACACTCCTCAGCCCCTCCTGGTAGATCTCAGCAATACCGCTGAGGCCCTTTTGAAAGAAGAGGCATAACATCATCCTCGCTACACACAAGGTCAAGACGACCCAGGCATGGATGCTAAACAATATTCCTCACCAGCGGCGGTTACATTGAAAAATAATGTAGTATGTAACTCTAACTGTTACTAAATAAACTGTCGGGTCTCTGCATATAAATCTTCTGTTTTTATAGCCTATTTCGTTTTCTTTTTGTCGAGTGTCGGATTTTGCTGCAACACTCTGTATTTATTTTTCTATCCATTTCTATATATTTTAGTGTCTTTTTCTTTACATTGTTCATTGACGAATATTTGTTTTTCTATTCTACCCATATTAAATGTTATCTATTGAACAACTTTTATCTATGTATTTTTGCACGTGTAAGTTATATTTTAGTATGTTTGAATTCGTTTAATAAAACTTTCAAATTTAAATATTTCATGGTGTGTATATGTATTTGTCTTTATCAATGTAGGTGTATTGAGTCGCTTATATGTGCCTTCTATTGTATGTATATGTTGTCGTTTTTTTAAGGGTCGTGGACACCTATTTCCTGTTTCGTTCGCTTTTATCGTGTTTATATATCTAAATATGTCTACATGTTTGTGTATTATAATCTGATTGTGTATGTATTGTCTTTTGCAAGATTTCATCCTCCCCTTGCTCATATGATCACTTCAAATATATGTAAGTTGTAACGAAGCGTAGAGCAACATTAGATTTTAACATTTATTCTAACTAAATTTTTGGCCTTTCAATAAAAACAGAATAAATAACAAAACATATTTATTTTTTCCTCAGTTTCTTCTTTAAATAATTTTATAATTTTTTAAACTTAATACAGATTAAATTTAAAATTGAAATTTTTAATTTTCAATTTTATAGTAAAATTTAATATTAATTAGAATGATTTCTCTTTTAGTCTAACCCTAACTTTAAAGCATTAATTATTATTACCAAGGACCGTTGTCAAGTTTTTTGAATTCTCATATACTTGTATTGAATAAGTGTTGAAACAAAATGGCTATTTTTGTAGTGATTTTACAGCATATTTATGTTATAATTTTCGAATAAATTATATATAATAAATTATATATATATATATATATATATATATATATATATATATATAAAGAGAGAGAAAAAGAGTGAGAGAAGCATTTTGGACAGAATTATTCACGCTCAATCCATAATTCCAAATAAAGCTGTAATACCTCAAATTTGCATGGAAATTTCATATGCATTTTTTTTCGCAAATGATAAAGTAATTGATTTGAATGAATCTGAAGTGTTGCCCATAACAAAATATTTAATTTAATATCGAAAATAATACAAAAAAACTAATAAATCATTTAATATATGATAATATTATTGGTCCTCTTACCTCAATAATCAGCTGTGTATCTTTTATTCTTGATTATTGCTTTTAATCGTTTTTCTTGTTCCTTACAAGATCGCTACACAGTGACGGGTATTTTGCTCAATTCTTATTTAGCAATATCTTATAGTTTCTTCAAATTCGAAAGACTTCTTTCTCTTACTTTTCTCTTCAAATATGCCCATAAATTTTCAATGGGGATTAGATCAGGAATTTGTGCGGGGTATGCAATACCTTAATTCCATCTTAATTTCTGTCAAGCATTTTGTAACAATTTGTTCTGAATGAATATAATAGATCAAAAAATCATAACATTTTTCAAAATTTAATACGGAATCAACTACTTATGGTAAATTCATGAAGTAGTTGCAAATATTGGCATTTCTTTAGAAAATATGGAAACATTCAATGGGGGCGAATAATTCTGTCCACAACTATTCCGTTACGTTTTTTAATTTTTATGCAATATTCAGCAGTGTCATTCTTAAAATCAGTCATGTCTTGTCAATATTTTTTTATTCCTTTCTGATCTGTGTTAAACATCGATAAATAAATGTACAAGTTTTCTTTTTTGTTTTTGTTTTTCGTTTGTGTTTATATGCTTTTTACGTCTCAGGGCAATAAATTTCGAAAAATTAAAAAAAAACTATTATGAAACTATAAACACACACACACACACACACACATATATATATATATATATATATATATATATATATATATATATATATATATATATATATATAATTCCAAATTTCGCTTGAAGATGAATCAGAACTAATACTTTTAATTTAATTATATAATTAAATTTGAAGTTTTTAGCTTCGGTTTTTGGAACATGGTTATTACTGTGTAGCAAAGAAACCATATTTTAAATCAGTTAATTTATAATATATATATATATATGCCATGGACATATAAAAGTGATATAGAATGCTAAATATATTTTCCTACTATTTTTGGGTTCTAGGTCTCTTTTTTTTTCTATATATATTTCCGGTTATTCATATAAGTTTTTCTTACAACTGATCACCAACCAACAACTACATTCCTACCGTTATGTTCAAGTCAATATATAAATATTTCACCGCCTTTATTAGGGATTTTGGATATATGTTGTGTTAATGCACATTTTATTCACGTAATCTTGTATCTGTTGCCACTCGATTGAAACTGTTACATGAAGAAAAATAACAAAGAACAATTGAGCTCAATAAGAATCTGCAAATAAAATTCCAATCTTCTAAAATACGGGGGTCTTACTCAGGAGAGATATCTGTGAAGTGTCTTCCAGCTTTTGAAGGTTGTCCTGATCTTATATGGACCACAGATCCTTTGTATTTTCTCTGATAACCCCTTCACATAAGGCAGGCAGACTGTTTTCTGATTTGTTGTCCCCCTCCTCTTGTACCCGCCTATCCAAGTTACGTTGGTGTGTACTGCTTATACTGACCAATTCTTTATCTAACAGGACCCAAAGAGTGTGATTTCAATACCTGGTTAAGGCGGCGGAGAACTTGGAGAGGGGAATTAATAGGAGATAACTGATAACGGTCATCCATTAGACATGGCACTTGGAACTAGAACAGTCTACCACAGCAAGCGAAATAAAGGGTTCAGTTCGACATTCCGACCACTTGAAGAAGGCCGTACCGTACAACGGCCGAAACGTTGTGATAAATATGGCAACAAAGATGAGGATGATAGTCGGAGAAATGTAAATAGTGTACATAATACATCATCTCAGAAATATAGACAGATACTAAGAATCAATAAATTTATATTTTCCCTTAAATCATCAAACAAAAAATTGTTGCTGAATTATTTTTAATCAGCATTTCGATTTGATTATCATCAATGTCTGCAGGACTCTTAGTTTTCCAGCTGAAAATTCTCATTTCTGAACACTGCCATGCTGTCATTTCTTTAGAAGGGGTTCCCGTTATGAAACATACGAAGTTCCCATCCTCTGTCATGGTCCCTGGAGTCATCTCTAGCAAGTGGGACATGCCTCCGTTCTTCTTTCAAAAGGGCCTGAGAATCACCGCTGAGATCTACCAGGAGGTGCTGAGGAACGCGGTTAAGCCCTGGATGGACGAGATCGCCGCCAGACGCCCCTACGTCTTTCAGCAGGACTCCGCTTCTGCACACAAGATCAAGATGACCCTGGCGTGGCTGCTCAACAATGTTCCTCACCACTGATCGCTGGACTTGTGGCCGCTCTCCTCACCCGACTGCAGCCCCCTTAATTTTTTTTTTTTGGGGGGGGGCGTGATCGAGGCCAAGACCAACAAGCACGCTAACAACACGGTCGACTCTCTGAAGGTTGCCATCGTGGAAGCGTTCGCCACTATAAACAAGGGCATGGTCACCAAAGCGTGAGATTCATTTCGCGCTCGCCTTGAGATGGTCGACGCCAGCGGCAGCGGTTTACATTGAAAAATAATGTAGTATATAACTCTAAGGATGAAATTTTCGCAGTCCTAGAACACTACACCTCTTAATGCAACGAGGAATGTGCTGATACTTAGTTGGAATCCCCAGTCCCAGTCGCCTACTTATAATGAGAATAATATATCACACATTGATCCAGACAAAAAGATATATTACCAAAGAACATGAATCTATATTAGAAATTAAAGTAGAACGTCGTACATTATTAAGAAAGAGAAAAACATAGATAGATAGATAGATAGATAGATAGATAGATAGATAGATAGATAGATAGATAGATAGATAGCGGCACAATCAAAAAAGAAGGAAAGAAGTAGAAAGAAAGACAGGAATAAACTATAAACGAAAAAAGAAAGAAAGGAAGATTGTCTATATGTCTACAGAATGAAGAAAGAAACAATGCAAGGAAAGGGAAAGACGGAGAGAAAGAAAGGAAGAATATATACGAGATAGATAGATAGATAGATAGATAGATAGATAGATAGATAGATAGATAGATAAGCTTTTTGGAAATATATGCCAAATTCAAGAATGGATATTTACAATCAAGAAAGAAATAAAAAAAAACGGAAGGCAAGAATTGAAGACAAAAGAATGAAACGTTACGAATGATGTAAAGAAGTGAAAAATGGCTTTTAGAAGAGACTGAAATTATACACATAAAAATATTCAGTAACTGAACAGGAAACTGTATAAGACATAGATATGAATATATAAATGTGACAGTCAGAAAGCGAGAACAATCATTGTTGGGAATACGCGTACAAATGTTCACCTATTTGGTTGTGTATATATATATACATGTGTAGGTATATAAACAGTATCTATGAATGAAGTAAACTTATATACTTGTATGTATGTATTTGCATCAGTATGTCTGTGTAAACATTATATCTAAGAAAACACACAGAGATGTGTATATCCGAATAAACAAGCATACAAATATCAGTGAAAGAGAATTATACTATTTCTGGTAAAAAAAACTAATGGATATTCACTTTAGCAACCCAACAGTTTTGCCCAGTGGACTAAATTCATTGTAATATTACAAGAAAAATGTACATACTACTGTAAAGACGTTCTTACTTTATTGTTCCAAAATATATATTTGTAAAGACAAGTACTAACATATTGTAACGCATATGAGACAAACAAATTCTTGTCTCTAATACGCTGACTTAAGAGTTTTTTATATAATCATTTCGACAGAAAAACAGTCTCTAAAAATCTACTACACAGTTTATTTGTTATTGGCGAAATATCTCTAAGTTTGACACATGGTTTTAATTGTATGGAAGTCATGATAACCACACTGACTTCCTTAGTGAAATGTTATCTTAGTCAACTGCTCTTTTCAAAGAGAATTTCTTTAACTTTGGCCACACTAAACACTCGCCTCACATTCGAGAAATGACACCTGACTTACATTAGAGAAACGACACCCTACTCACATTAGAAAAATGACACTCGCTTCATATCTGTTATGGGGTCCACCCCTTTTTCATACAAGTGAACTTGACCAGTATTTTATCAAAAACAGAGTTTAGCGAGTGGGCACCGCCAGTGGTTTATGTAAAAAAGAAGTCAGGAGAAATCCGCGTATGCGCAGATTTTTCGACGGGACTCAACAAGGCAATAAAAGACCATCATTACCCACTACCGAGCCCAGAGGAGATATTTACAAAGCTCAAAGGAGGTAAGATATTTTCAAAAATAGATCTTAGTGAGGCTTATCTACAAATCCCAATACAAGTTTTCACATTGAAGACATATCAACCAATTACAAAAAAGACGGGTTGAGGAGCCAAGGTCGTCAACCGCAGAAAACGACGATTCTATGGATACATTCTTCGAAGCGTTTGAGATCCAAAGACCGCAGGAGTGTGAGAAGGTCAAACAGGAAGAGAAAATTTGTCGAACCCCTGATTATCAATTATAAGAGACAAAAAAACTAACTCACCCAAAAAGGGAACTAAGGTGGGGTGTTATGGGGTCCACCCCTTTTTCGTACAAGTGGACTCTACCAGTGTGTACTTGGACTGCTGCCGTTAAATACTCAGAGTCAGTCAGAGATTGAGATTGAGATTGTGATAGAGTTGGAAGTAGAGTAATAGTGTGAGGTAACCGCTTGTAGAAGTCCCAGTTACAAGCACGTAGACTCTAAGGAAGTCCTACTTGGAGACTGGGTTTACCAGATTATATACATTATTATTGCTACTAACCACGTTTCTGGATTTACTAAACGTATTACCAATTGTATTATTGTGTAAATACATTTATTTTTTATATTTCATTCCAGCGTTTGTCATTCATCGGAGACCAGATTTCATCTCGGAATCCACAACGATATCAGAAAAAGGATAAGCACCTTACATTAAGGAATCGACACTCGCCTCACATTCGAGAGACGATACACGCATTACATTAGAGAAAAAAAACCTACTCATATTAGAAAAATGAGACTCGCTTCACATTAGAGAAAGGAATCTTGTGGATGGTCAACATTTCTCAAGACATTATTTGCAATGTAGACTCGTATTTAGCTCTTTATTGCAAATGACGTTTGCATTAAATTAATTGACGTTTGAAGTAATAAACATTTGTAGGATTCAAAAATAAACTCCATTACTTTTTTAGCAATTGGTCTCTTTATGATTCGGATACGAAACTAAATAGATATATTTCGGATACGAAACGAATATACTTCGGATACGAAACTAAACAGATATATTTCGGACAAGAAATTAAGCAGATAGGCCTTTCGAGAAAAATGTGAAAGAATGAATGTTCTTTAGATACAAAGAGAATCTTACTTAATTGTTAAAGCTGTTCGAAGACGAGCGATTAAATCACGCAGGTACACATGCTTGTTTCTGCTTTGAAACGCATGTTCCAATACTGCGAGAAGGTAGATTTTCTTTAAGAAGAATTCTTAGGATTGCAAGCGATTCGATGAAATAAATACTGTTTAAGATTAGACGGACCTTATGCACGAATACAATTATCCGCTAAAACTAAAATAAATAACAACTCAACTAACATATATATATATATATATATATATATATATATATATATATATATATATATATATATATATATATATATATATGATGTGTGTGTGTGTAAAAATATATAGAAAATAGGAAAAAGAACTCGTTAGGTAAATAATCTAAAGTTCTTTAGTATTTTTTGTTATTTTAAAAAAAACAGTGCTCGATACAAAAAGTAGAACCTAAATATAATAATTTATTTAAAAATATATAGCGATAGAATCATATTTTTAAATAAATAATATATATATATATATATATATATATATATATATATATATATATATATATAAATTAAGGGTTCAGTTCGACATTTCAACCACCTGAAGAAGGCCGGAGCGTACAACGGCCGAAACGTTGTAATAAATATGGTGACAAAGATGTGGAAAATAGTCCGAATAATGTAAATAATGTACATAATACCTCATCTCAGAAATATAGACATATACTGAAGGGCCGAAACGTTGTGATAAAAATGGCGACAATGATGAGGACAATAGTCCGAATAATGTAAATAGTGTACATAATGCATCATCTCAGAAATAGACAGATACTGAAGGGCAGATACTAATAACGAATGAATAGTCAAAAATGCTGAAATATATATACACGTTGTACATATTCATTTGATTTAGGCTACATGTGATATTAAATTGGTTTCAAACTGACATGGATATCGGCATATTTAATATTGGTTTTCAGTTAAACTTAAATACCGAGCACTGGACAATTTATTTCATAGGTTGAAGGCTATTGATATTGGTGAAAAAACATTCTTTAGAAGCTTGTGAACTGGCTCTACAATAATAACGAACAAAGAACAGTATCAAATATTAGAAACCAAATTAATAGAGGACTTTCAACAGCAGCAATAACTTAATTTAGTATGGCATATAACTCGAATGGTTTGGTTTAGTTTGTTTTACGGCATATCGACCTCAATGGGTCATTTAATGCCAACAATATTTTTATTGCTGGTAATATTTTTTCCTCAAAATTTATTGCTGGCAATTTTTTTTCTCCTCAAAAATGTAATGGTGGCAATATTTTTTTCATCAAAAATTTATTGCTGGTAATATTTTTTCCTCAAAAATGTATTGCCGGTAATATTTTCCTTCAAAAATGTATTGTTTGTAATAATTTATCCTTCAAAAACTTTATTGCTGGTATTAAGACACTTTGATAGTGCTTTAACCCTAGTTTAGTGGTTAACTATTTGCCCATAGTTAGGACCCTAACAGGTGCTATTACCCCGGGTCATGGTGGACCTGGGAACACTAGCAATTAAGAGGTGGTTCCACGCTCCTCAAAACCTCTTGATCAGAGACCTTGCTATCGGATGTAGTTTTATCCAGGAGACGGGTGTAGTTTATCGTCATACCCAGGACGTATAACTCGAATGGAGAATAATGACATAATGAAGATGTTGATGTTCGACATTACTTCAAACAAAAGATTAGGAAAGAAACGCCATCAATAATGGAAAGATCAGTAACAGAAACTTTTAAGTGAAGGATTTTATAGATTTCAAATGTCAGTAGTATTGACCAGATCGATCAATGATACAAAATGCTTCCTTATAAGAAAAGAGATAATCTTCCCATTATCCTATAGATATTTTACTAAAAAGCGCAAAATCGTTGCTTATGCGTATACGGTCGAATTAGTGATATTGTGCGCACGCACATTTGTCTGTGTGTTTGAGCAAATACTGTGTAAAACGTAATCATGAAAGAAAATTTATTAATCCTTTATAGATAGTAGAATCTGTCGTATATTTTGATCATATTACTGCTTATTATATAACGCAAATCGTTATCCGCCATATTAACGTGTATAAATCAATATAATGTAAGTCTGTTATTATTCTTTTTGATTAATTTTCTAGAACGTTCGCTTTCCTGCCATGAGTCCCACGTTCAAATCTTCCAAAGGTTGGATTTATCAATAAGGTGACGCCTTGATTTTATTGGCCTGCTGGTGATGTCGCAGCTTGCTGCACATTTGGGAAGTGCCTGAATAAAATACAACCAGACGACCCAAGTCGTAAGAGTGAAACAGGGTAGCCGCAACTATTTGAGGACTGTTGAGGGTTGTGCCAAGTAAGTGACAAGTAATTGGGACAGAGGGTGTGTGTGTGTAGTGGTACTGATCACGCCATCTCTCTCAGAAATTCTAAATTCCTTTCAGCATACCGTATAAACAACAGATGGACTCTGTTGGTATTGTACAAACATAAATGTGCCTGAGTAGGCGTTTGAAACAGGGATTGGCTAGCCACCCTAGTAGACACGCATACACGGATACGTGTTGCCAGGCATTGCTATGTCATTATTCATACAAATTTTGTTTTTGTAATCTGTATACATAATTGATTATTTCATTGTGTCCATTTGTAATAAAATTGGTAACCGATGTAACATTTAGCTTTGGAGTAAAGGGAAGTAAACAGTGTATAGAGTGAAGTATGCAGTGTTGATATTTCAGTTTTATATAGGGTGTTGCAGCAAAATCCGACACTTGACAAAAACAAAACGAAATAGGTAATAAAAGCAAAAGTTGTATATGCAGGGACCCAACAGTTTGACAACTAACTAACGTTTTTCTCTCTACCCTTTTCCAGGATGGAATATGAGCGCAGAGCAGCGGTAGTAGCTTCTTTTCGCGTCGGAAAGAAGCCTGCGGAAGTGATCACCTGGTTTGGGTTCAAGAGGTACATGGTCATGGACATTTCAAGGAGGTGGAAGTCGTGTGAGAACAGAGACGAGTTTACTGCCAAATAAAAGGCCCACAACGTTCGTTCTTCGGCTGTTAGGACTGACGAGTTCGTCGCCGCCGTCAAGGAGACAGTTGGCAATGATGGAAGCCAGACCTACGCCAAGATCGCCGCTGACATGACGACCTGCCGAACGATCATTGGTTACTCCTCCTACCGCAAATCTCACCGTATGCTCATCACAAATGCCTCAAATGTGTCGAAGAAGGTCAAGGCGGCGGCTTTGCTGAACGAGCTCAAGCACGGGTCCACCGGGATGCTGAGGTTCTTCTTTTTTTACATTTAAAAATGATGTAGTATGTAACTCTAACTGTTGCTAAATAAACTGTCGGGTCTCTGAATATACAACTTTTGATTGTATTGCCTATTTCGTTTTCTCTTTGTCAAGTGTCGGATTTGCTGCAACACCCTGTAGTTTTAGAAACTAATAACATTTCAGTTTTGACAAATGTTTTTTTAATCAAATAATCATTCACTTTATTAAAATAGATTTATTTGTTTTTATTGAGCTTATTAGAAAAACAATAAAATACTTTTCACGATTTCTTTTGGCTTGAAAGCAATAATTTAATTTTAATTTCCACTTCTTTCAGTATTTAGCGTTAATTAATTTTCTCTCATGGCAAATAAATAAAAATATTCTAATATATAAGGATCAACGTGTGCGTGTGCGTATATGTGTGTTTGTGAATCAACTAAAAATGAATTAAGTGGAAGAAAAAGAAATTTCGATAAGTAACCGGTAAAATAGATATAAATTTACTACAAAAAACATATATATATATATATATATATATATATATATATATATATATATATATATATATATATATATTTGTAATCGAAAATTAACTGTCTTCCAGATCGCAACCAACTATGATTAAAAAAAAAGATACTTAATTTGCAAGTCTAGTATTTGGAATGATGAGATGCATCAAATATGAAACAACAGAAAATAACACAAAAACAAATATTCGGCCAAGTGTGTGAAAAGATTAAATTTCGCCAAATTATCAAAGGATTCATCTATGTTCGAAAAAAATATTCTAAAGATAAAGATAAAATTATGATTATGAATAAAATAAAGAAATGTCTCAATATTAGCAGGAGTGTCACTTTATGTGGATGAGGTCGATTTTTTTACAGTGTAATTTTTCGTTGAGTTATCAGTAGAAAATCAGACATCTTTAATTGCTGCATAAGAATTTTATTTTCTGTAATGTAAACCGAATATAAGAAATAGTGACGATAGCAATCCTTGTGAATATGATGTTATATATTGTTTATTCTGAAGGTGGTAGGTAAAGCTACAATTGGAATGTTATTAACACCCAAGTCAGTGATACGCGTTCGTTATCGTAAGAAAGGGGAAAAAAAGAATAACATTAAATGTAAGAATATAAAATGTCTGGCTGTCAGCAAAAGGAACAACCCAAGTAAATACAAAAATGGAGACGTTATATATTTTTAATAAATAAAAGGAAAATGTGGCAGAAAAAATGAAACCGAAAGGTATTGGGATAGGGAATGATGCCTTTCCAAAAGTTAAGCAACGTATTAAGACAGGAAAATTTCGTTAGAAAAAAGAAAAGTGTGCTAAATATTTATATAATATAAATCGTTCTATATGGCAGTGAATGTTGGTAATCCGATTGCAGTTGAAAAATATCAGAGAACCAGAAAGGTGGTTCGGCAGAAGGATGCTGGGAATACCATGGATTGAGCATTTAAGCAAAACCAATTTCAAGACGTCGAGTTTATCTAAAAGAATACGATCAAACTGCTACTTGCATCCCCAAAAATGAGTTCCACAAATGCTCCCATCAATCAAAACGACAATGGATAAAGTGTGTGGCTTCAGAAGGAAACTACTTCGAAGGACATTAAATGCCGAATTGATATGTATTGTAGTTTTCTTTTTATAGCAAAATACCGATACCTTTTGATCGAAACTCGTGCGTAATATATATATATATATATATATATATATATATATATATATATATATATATATATGTGTGTGTGTGTGTGTGTGTGTGTGTGTGTGTGTTTGTTGAATTTTAAATATTTTTACACCTAAAGTGAAGATGGATGAAAATGAGATGCATTTTTGCCATTTCCTTCTCTATTCTATGGAACGGAAAATTCGTACTACAAACAATAAAAAAGGATATGGTGCCACAGCTGAGGGTATTGTTCGTAAAAGTTTCAATAGGTTCAAAGGTGAAACAATTCATATGGAAGATCAAGAACGTTCCCACAGGTCTGCGGTCGATGATGTTGATCAAAGAGAAACCTTTATTTAAACAGTTCATGTCACACTACTGCGCGCTTGGTAGAGATACTCTACATATCTTATATTAGCCCTTTCAGATATTTGAAAGCATTTGTATTCGGAATTTGTGTTTGAGTGCCTTACCATTGAACGGGAAAATTATCTGTGATTCTCTGCGCAAACGTACCGAAAACCTCATGTTATTTCAAAGGAACAACGACAGTCGATGGGAAACGGACTGTTTGAAACAATGCGGAGCAGAAAGAATCATTCAAAAAATTAAATGAGCCACCGTCAAATACTCGATAAGACGGTTTGCATACTTGTGACACTATTTGTTATTGGTAATTAATAAACAAGT
The DNA here is from genome assembly GCA_903632075.3 of Acanthosepion pharaonis. NCBI lineage: Eukaryota > Metazoa > Mollusca > Cephalopoda > Sepiida > Sepiidae > Acanthosepion > Acanthosepion pharaonis. The sequence goes on from CAHIKZ030001354.1 coordinate 458,420, forward strand.
GTTAATAAATAGCCTGAACGATATACTGATAGACCCCTGAAAAACAAGAAGGGTTAATGAATAAACACCTTTGCATAGATGAAGCAGGAAGCAGATGGCTAGTGGAGACAAAGATATTCAACTACGACGGGTCATAGGGTAATATTTGTCGACATTAGTTGATGACACCCAGCTAAAATTACGGGCTATTAAAAGGGCAGAGAGAAAATCAAATAGAATTTAAAAATCATAATTCGGAGATAAGAATTCTTTTGTCGAGTGACCCCTGATTAATCTTAAAAGGCTTAGACAGCCAGCTAGAATTGCGTGTCAGACTTGTATATTAGAAAATATGAGATGACGGAGAAAGATTTTTTTTGCATTTAGAATTGATTGTACGTCAGTTTTGGACAATGAAAACACACGGTAGGGAGTTTTTATTTTTGCGTAAATAAAAAACTTAGAATTAATCTTTCTGTTGTCTTCGCTCCGGGGCAGTCAACATCCTTAACTGGAGAATGGCTGAGGTGATAGGCGCAGATGAGACACCAAGGAAGGTGGAGGAGCTGTCCACACCTACTGAGGTGGATTACTGGGAGATGATAATAAGAGAAAATAAGAACTTATGAGGTGGATTGTTACCAGAAACCATCACCCGTGAAAGAAGGTTTTTCCCCCAAAATGATGACAGAAAGGGGAAATACCGAATTCTCCCTCTGCGCCGTAGCCCACCCCAGTTTGGACGAATGTCAATAAATACGAATATCCGAGACGATACGACAGAGAGTTCGTTCCAGCCACCTGACGCGAGACAACCCTATGTGATATTTGACGACAAAAACCTCCGACTTCAAAAAAACTTTACCAAGTAAGCAAAAGTGTTACGTCCGAGTTAGAAGCGGGTTTGGTCGATAATTGTTGCATGCGAACTCTTGATTTAACCAATTACGAAGGACAGGATTTATTCATTTATTTTAGTTTATTTGAGTGTCATTTCTTTACTGTGCGTCTTCGCCCTATTTGAACCAGCTCAATACAAAGATACCATACGAAGATTCCTTCTTGGCTGCCTTACGATCCAGCAAATCGTAAGGTGGGAGAAGGTTGGACCTAGATCGAAGTGATTCCTCCATCCATCAGCCGCATGTATTGAACGTCTTGGATGACCCGGGTTTAGGGAGACATCCGTAGAAAGTGATGCATTGTGTCTGTTGAAATTGAACGAGCATCTTGTATTACGAGCTCCTTCCAAGAGAAATCAGAGTTGAGTTAAAAAAAAAATATATTCTTCCCAGTTGAACAGATTAAACGTAGAAATCCATGAAAACGTTCGGAATTGCCAATCGGAAAATGTGTTGTTTTCCATCAGGTAAGCACCAGATATGTCTTTGGCAATCAGTGCAGAAATTGTCATAGCTTGGCTAGAATGTCATATGAAGCTGAACGTTTTTATCTGATTTACCAATTCTTTTGAGATCTACAAAATTATGTCACTAGGAAAAAATCTTTGTAAGAATGTAAAAACATTTAGAACAGAAAAAGGCTAAATCTAGGAGAATGGAAGAATGTTGACGAAAGGTAGAGGAATGAGTTTCAATAAATTTTTCTATAAATATTAACGTTGAAATTCACTTAAAACTTTATTATTGGAATTTTTCATCGATATCTTGATTTCTGTTTTTTGGTTACACCAGCTCTGACCTTTGTACTTGAGACTCATCATGATACGCACTCAAGAATGAATCATCCCCATTCCCTTTGTATTCAATTAATAAGATTTTTCGCTCGGGGATGTTTTCGCAATCATTACAATCAAGTCCTGTTAAAGTCTAGGGATAACTAGGGCAATCTTTTGTACATGACTTCATGTACTTCACTTCTTTGCCTTTTCTTATGCTCATAAAACACCACACAGTAATCTTCGATTTTGAATGATATTTGGGCGTTGAAGCTTTAAATGAACGTTATTGAGTTATGTGCTTTGTAATTTTAAATGCAATACCAATTTTCTGTCTGAATTCCTGTTGTTTTATCGTTCTATTTCCTTAATAATGATTTTCTTTGACTCATATTCTTTCTCACGCAGTAAACCAATTGCGTCATAGTGACTCTATCTATATATCTCAGTCATTTTCATATCTATCTATCTATCTATCTATCTCAGTCTTTTTCATATCTGTCTATCTCAGTCCTTTTCATATCTATCTCTATCTCTCTATCTCTCTCTCTCTCTCTCTCTCTCTCTCTATATATATATATATATATATATATATATATATATATCAGTCCTTTTCATATGTATCTATATATCTATATTTCCTCTTCATATCTATCTCAGTTCTTTTTCATATCTATCTATCTATCTATCTATCTATCTATCTATCTATCTATCTATCTATCTATCTATCTATCTGTTATGGGACCTTACCCATAATAACATAATGGACTATTCCATACGTAATAAATACTGCGCCTCAAGAGGAAGCAGGGAGTTCAGTCTAAAGTTTGGAGTGAGGTCCGTCAGAAGTCCGTCAGGAGTCTGTCAGTCAGTCAGTCAGAGCGAGCGAGTCAGTCAGTCGAATCAGAGGCAGTCCAAAACATAGTCGCGTTCAGACAATTACTACAAGACATTGGAATAGTGATACTGGTCGAGACTACATTGTTCTCCCTACTACACCTGATTGTTCATTACTAACACTTTCTACTTCTCTGTATATGTTCCTGTTTGTAATATATCTGTGTTATTCCATATCCGTGTTCGATTTCTTCTTTATTGGTTCTACCTTGAACCATCACCGTGGTCCAAGGACCTGGACCATAACACTATCTATCTACATATCTCATCTATCTCAATCCTTTTCATATCTTTCAATCTCATATCTATCTATCTATCTATCTATCTATCTATCTATCTATCTATCTATCTATCTATCTGACTCAATTCTTTTCATATCTATCTATCTCAGTCCTTTTCATATCTATCTATCTATCTATCTATCTATCTATCTATCTATCTATCTATCTATCTCAACTATCTCAGTTCTTTTCACATCTATCTATCTATCTATCTATCTATCTATCTCATCTATCTCAGTCCTTTTCACATCTATCTATTTATCTATCTATCTATCTATCTATCTCAGTCATTTTCATATCTATCTATCTATCTATCTATCAATCAGTAGATAGATAGATAGATAGATAGATAGATAGATATCCCACTTTTGAGTGATCATGGCTCTCCACAAACTCTAGTCTTTGTACCTCTAAAAGGCATTAATTGTTCTTTTATTATCTCTGTTAGTCTCTGTTTTTCCCCTTCATTAGCACAAACACATTAGATATGTTATTTGATCTTTCCCTCTTCTTTTATTGGATTCATCATGTCTTGTGAGTGCCACATTATTAAATATCCACGCTCTCCATTATTTTAACTGTCTGTTTGTGAGTGTCCTATTCATCTGCAAGGAGACTATCATCCATTCACCCCTGGATAAGCAGATTGATATTACATAGCTGTTGCACAAATTCATGAATGCGAGTACATTAGTAGAAAAATAAGTAGAGATTTATGTATTGATGAGGACAAAATCAAGCAGGTATGGGTATTTAACTACATTGGTTGAGTAGTAACAGGAAGGACGTGACTATTTATAGGCTTTTTTTCCTTCTTGAAATCAATAGAATAATGCCGTTACTCTTAGTTGTCTTTTCAATACAACTGTCTTATCCGATTGCAGTACGCACTACTACTTGAGCAATACCTCTTAATTTTTATCGATCTGACCTCTTTAAAATTATGAGTCAAGAATGTCGTCCGATCATACGTCATGGAATTATAGTTGCATGCAAGGAGACTGGTATCCGACTAAGAGGCACCGTCGGCTATATTAAATTCTTTTACGAGACCGCACAAAACGATGTCGACAAGGAGAGGTTCATGTACAAACACATCAATCGTATTAAATCGCATAACTTCGCACTTGTTCACTTGACTAGATTCAAAATGCAAGGAAGTAATAACGCACCATTTTATTAAAAGTTTGTAAATAATTTTGATTTGCGAATTAGATTTAGCCAAAATGTTGGGAAATATTTTGTACGAACTTGTAAGAATCTCCTAGACAAACTTTTCAACAGTTATTTCGCCACATAGGATTTTTTTGTCCTTTATTTATCTTTTCTATCTTTCTTTCTCTATTTATATAATTATTTATTTATTCTAACTTTCGTCCTATTTCTCGTCCTTTTTCTCACTATATTTCTGAGATGAGGTATTATGTACACTATTTACATTAGTCGCCATATTTATTACAACGTTTCGGCCCTTCAGTATCTGTCTATATTTCTGAAATGAGGTATTATGTACACTCTTTACATTATTCGGACTATTGTCCTCATCTTTGTCGCCATATTTATTACAACGTTTCTGCCCTTCAGTATCTGCCTATATTTCTGAGATGAGGTATTATGTACACTATTTACATTATTCGGACTATTGTCCTCATCTTTTTCGCCATATTTATTACAAAGTTTCTACCGTTGTACGCTCCGAAATTCTTCAGGTGGCTGGAATGTCGAACTAAACTCTTTATTTCGCTCACTGGAGTAGACTGTTTAATGGATGTCAGTTATTAGATGGTTTTTGTCATTCTAACATTGAGTCAGAGGCAAGGATAGAGGTGAAAAGGTTTTTTCCATATCTGTCGAGGAAGATATGACCTCCGGGGCCATTTATAATTGTGGCCACAGCTGTTTACTTTTGTTCATGATTTGGCTGGCGAGCTTCCAGAATTCACGGGATCCAATTGGTTTCTTTTTAACTTTGGTTTCAACTTCTGCATCGCATTCAGGTGTGAACCAATCAGTGCCAAAGGTGACAGTTTGGGATGCAGCATACTTGACGTAGGTTGGGAGGGGAGTTTCCATCATGCAGACTCGAAAGCTGTCTATTTCTTCACATAAAGAAAAATTGTTCTATGCAACTGTACATCAGGGGATGGGTTAGGTTTGATATAAATTTGGACACTGATTCGGAAATGGTCTGACGTGCCTAGAGTGGGACATTTGCAAAGCACTTATCAATGCAAGATGTTAGAAAAAGATCAAACAAATTCGTCTGATGTCCTGTCGAAATCGGGACATAGGTAGTTCCTGGGTGATGGAGAAGACTCTACCTTCATCATCGGTTTTCTTGGAGCGGATTAACCATACTTTATGGTAGATATTGAAGTCGGCGTAGATATAAAATCTGGCTGAGGGAAACTGAGTGTGTATATTATCAATCTTCGTAGATATTCAGTTGAATATTACCGTCCCTTCGTCTTGAGGTCGATAGAGAGCAAAGATAAATGTGGTACTATGGATAAGTGTCACGCGTAAGCACATATACGGGAGATCGGGTTCCTCGTTTGTTTGTTTGTTTTTTTTTTGGTCCCTGCCACATGATATAGGCTGCGTGACAATTTTGGTGGTCGATTTTAGCTATATGAGGTGTGTATCCCGGGATTGTGAGCTTTTCTAATGCGCTTGAAGCGTTTATACTGGTTTCAGAAAGTAACAAGAGGTCTGGTTTGGATTGAAGATGGTATTCCACTTTTGGAAAGTTGGAACGTAGCCTCATCACGTTGATGTAGGAGATGGCATACGTCGAGTCTACTTTTAAGGTTGGGTTTGCTAGTTTTGTTCTTTTTCATTTTGTTTGGTTTCATGTGTGTATAGGTATTACATTTTTCGACAGAGTGATGATGGGTATATCTCACCTCCCACTCGCAACGTAGCGACATAATACTAGTACATGAGTTTTGCTAAGAAACGCAGCAGTCCCTGCCTTCTCAATGAGGCCAGGTATCTCAAATGCGTCTTTCGAGGCAGAATAATTCCTGGAATCATTCCCGAGTGCACCAAATCACAAATGATCAATTTAAGCTGCTACTAGAACCTTTTTCTGTTTTACTCGGCCAGGCTTTGACACCTTTTTTTTTATATTTGCCCACTCCACTGTAACATTGTCTAATCTAATTCTTTGTATTTGTGTTATATCTCATGCATCTGAGGAGGTGCTGAAAATTTCTCTGCTCAAACAAGAAAATTTTTTCAAAAGTGGTGTTTTCTTTTGTCAGGTCAGATTTTAGTAATTTGGACGAGCCAACAACTTTTCAGCACCCGCTGTACATATATTCTTCTACTGTGTTCTTAAATTATCATTATCGGATATTGTTTTGATGCTGCTTTGTTTCCTTCTTTCTTTCTTTCTTTCTTTCTTTAATTCTTTCACTTATGCTTCTTTTTACTTTTTCCTTCTTTCTAACTATTCTACTCTGATTTTTGCAGTCCAGAGAAGAAATTAAACGCTGACTCGACATTATACGTTGAGATACAGCTTTCTTATTGTTAGTCGATACAACAATTTGACCTGTTTTGAAGTTAGATGCAATGTTAGCTCACACTTGGTTTATCCTTGACTTCATTTCTGCTCGCCTTCTTTTTTTTTCTCTTTGAGCAATATTTCTTCTTATTTTTGAAACGCTACATTTTGTGTTGACTTTTTTATTTTTCACTTACTTTCCTTTATTTCTCTTCTCCATTTCCTTTCCAGTTATTTATAACATTAACGACATATTTTCAACTTCTTTCGGTATTCACTGTTCATCTTTGATGATATTCTAATTTTCTTTTTATATATTACCTTAGGTACCTTTTTTATATATTACCTTAGGTACCTTTTTTCTTTTTTATATTACCTTATCTCATAATGATGTTTTTTTTTTATTTTATCAGCTGTTTGATTTACTTTTGTTATGTTTTGAACATTTTTTTCTAAACATAACCTTTGCTTTTTGTCCATACTCCTTTCCGTTTAGATCAATAATATTTTGTGATTCTTTTTCAATGTGATAATTCATTCTTACCATTTTCTTTTTGTTTTACTTTCGTTCTAGCCCTCAAAATATTCCCCTCTTTGGTATCTACTGATCTTAGCTTAATAAGGTACACGAAAACAACTTTAGAACAAGAATATTAATCAAACTGACTCTATAAACTAATATACCACAAGACGAGATTGCAAACTATTACAGGAAACACGACGTTTAGTTTTTTTATTATTATTCTATATTATTTTGTTTCCTCTTTCATTTATTTTTCTTTTTTTCTTTTGGTTGAATTTACACCAAACAAGGCTGTAAAGCCACTAAGACACAAGAGGTTACCAAAATGAAAAAGAATTAGAAAACAGATAACATTAAGAAGGAACGAAAAGAATAGAAGAGTAATCCGAAAGACAGTAGATAACCATTTTTGTTGCATTTCTTTCTTTCTTAGATATTTCTCATTATCGGTTGCATTTACATCCTTATTGAATTTCATTATTTATTGTCTCTTCCTTCCATTTTTTTTACTATTTCTCTACTTTATTTCATTATTTTTCGTAAAATATTATTCAAACTCCGCCCTAAAATTCTTTTTTTAAGATGTTATTTTTATTTCTCTTCTGTTATCCACCCTATCAGTATATCTCACACCTATTGCCTTAAGTTTATTCCTTTTTGAATTTTTTTCTTATCGTTTTCTTGAATTCGATTTCAAAATAACTTCATGACCCAGTTACTATATTTTATTATCCTTTTTACTTTTTATTTTAACTTCATTTATGTTTCATTGCGTTTTCTCAATTTTTTTTTTTTTATCTTTGAATATTTTCAGTTTTGATATATTTCGTTCAGTCAGTTGTATTTTTTCATTTTCATTTAACAATTCTTCAAAACATCCATTTTTCATTTACTTTATTCTGAAAACTTCGAAAATTCCTTTTTCGTTCTTCACTTTCATTAACTTTTGTCATCTGTATTTTTATTTTCTTTCTTCTTCATCCAATTAATGAATCGTTCTTATATTCATCAACAGCATTCTTTTCTTTTATCTTTTTTTTTCTTTCATACATTCCCCGTTTTGTGTCTCCCACTTTGTCTAAATTCTTTTTTTTAATACACTCATCAGAAATTATAACTACAAAAGCTACTTAGAATAGCTTTTTAAGATTTACAACGCCGAGATACCATAAATAATAATGGATCTTAATGCTACGCCACCTCCTTTCCACGTCTTTCGTTTTCGCCTGTTTGCTTCTTTCTTTGCTGTTTTCATTAATTTTATCCCTTTCTTCCTCAACCGACTATTTTATGTCATTTGTCCATTTTGAATGTGAGCGAAGCGAAGTGTAACGTTCCTGTCCTTTTGCCTTGTATACAAAGACATTCACTTTGTTTTGTCACTTAAATAAAAATTCAGAAACATGTTCTCTTGGCAAGAGTTCCTTTACTCGGGGTCGAGTAGAACGGGATGTTGACAGGCACTGCAGCATGATCAGATTTGACAAGATGGTAGAGCTGCGTGGCACGACAGGATTCGAGGATGGAAGTGAAACACAGGTCGAGAAGGAAAGCAGTACCGTCATGGTGATTGGAGAAACGGGTGGGAAAGTTAACCATTTGAGTGAGGGATTGAGAAATTGAGAAGTTAACGGTTCGTATGCCAGCAAGGTCAGTTATAGATTTTTTTAAGCCACTTGGTATAGTGGGCATTAAAGTCACCGAACACGAATATATGAGCAAATGGACGAAGAGAGAGATAGCCTTGTCTATATTGTCGGAAATGCTTTCGAGTATACCACAGTCTTGGGAGAATAGAATCCAAAAGCGTCTTTAATACACACAAAGAAACTTTAACAACAAAAACTACTTAGAGTAGATTTTCAAGATTTACAAGGCCGAGATACCACAAATAATAATGCATCTTAATGCTACACCACCTCCTTTCCACGAACACGTCTTTCGTTTTCTCCTCTTTGCTGTTTTCATTAATTTTATCCCTTTCTTCCTCAACCGACTATTTTATGTCATCTGTCCATTTTGAATGTGAGCGAAGCGGAGTGTAACGTTCCAGTCCTTTCGCCTTGTATACAAAGACATTCAATTTGTTTTGTCACTTAAATAAATGGTGCGGTAAAAATTCAGGCAAGATAGATAAAAAGCGAATGGAAATGTCATTTCGATGCTGAAAGGCTAGAATTTAGAGAACGAAGAGGAATTGTGTGGGGAAAGAAAATGAAGGATCGGTTAGAAGAAGCAAGACTTTAGCTATAGTAGACACACTCTCAATAATCTATCAGCCAAAAAGCATTCACTCAGTGCAGAGTTATCTCAACTAATTCGTTCATTCTAATACGAGTTGCGATCATACTTGCTTTTCCGTATATATATATATATATATATATATATATATATATATGTATATATATATATATATTTCCTGGAATAGTCATTGAAACAAATGTAATTTGTGGCTGGGTCAGTGAGTGCCTCGTAGAGAACAAACCAAAATATGATAGACTATATGCTTCTAAACTTATTCAGCAAAACAGATCAGTGTACCTATAAAACCAAACTAAGCAGACCCCGAATGGAGACCCTTTGCTTTGAACGATTATTGGTAATTAATATCATTCCAGGCTTCAAGTGTAACTCGTATATACGATCAAACGCTAATGATGGTGAACAAAAGGTCGATTCCCTGTAACGATCAACGAAGACTCCTCCTGCTATGTTCGGAATGCGGGCATATCACATGGAAACACCGGTTCTTGAACGATCACCAAAGTTAAGAAAAAACGATCCTGATCAGTACCTATATGGGTGAGCGCTTGGATATGCCAGGTGCTGTAAGCTGAAATGTGAGGGTGGTGTGATTGATAAGGGGTCAGAATTAGATATCTGGGATTCGAATTCAAGTCTATTTCGGTATATTCCCTTATGCGCAAATACCCTTCAGAAAAATAAGAATCCACTTTCCCCCGCCCCAGGTATTTCTAAAACATTTCTTACACTCTAAATGTATTTTCTGGTTTCAAATAATATACATAATATTTATAAGCCGTAAAAAAAAAATCACACAATCCTGATATCTTCTACAATTACAAGAGCCGGATATGGAGCAATGCTGCCATATTTGGGCAGTCTTCATTTTCCAGTCTTTTTTTTAAAGAATTTTTACCCAAGCAAAGAGGGAGTGCCACTAGCAACCAAGAGATTGGAAGCAAGATTAAAGAGGCGTGATAGAGGAAAGGATGATGAGAAGGACGGGGAATAGATCAAGGCATATGGAGATGTCGATTGATATTGCATTTGAATACTTGGAGGATATAGCTATCAGGGAAGCAAGTCAGAGGAAGGGAATTTCACAGCCGGGAAGTGCGAGACAAGAAGCTATTGGAGTAGAAGAGACAGATGCATTTAACCGTTTCGACAGATAGTTTTTTTTTAAGCCACTTGGTATGGTGGACATTAAAGTCACCGAACACGAATATATGAGCAAATGGATGAAGAGAGATAGCCTTGTCGGAAATGCTCTCGAGTATACCACAGTCTTGGGAGGATATAACCCAAAAGCGTCTACTGAAGAAGGCTGGAGCGTACGAAACGTGACAAATATGACAACAACAGATATCGTGTGTAATTACCTCGGTAAGCATGTCTGAAGTGATTGAAACAGACAGACGTTTCCAAGAGCGATTTTTGTAAAATGATTTCATCCCAAGCAAGGCAATTAATGCGAGTAAGATGCAAGGTGTTATTTTGAGTGGAAGACAATCAATAGATTTTAATGAAAGAAGATGGTAATTGACGCTGCGTTTAAATTTAAAGATTGTAGATGACAGGCAAACAAGAAATTGGAAGAAAGTTCCAGAGGTAGAAAAAGAGGAGAGTTCACTAGAATAGCTACCAGGAAAATATTTATAGAAAAGAAAAAAAGAGGGGAAACACAGCATGGCAATGGAAAAGTGATTGAAGCTAACGGGTCAGGATTGATAGCATTAAAAGCTCTGCTTTGAATTTTCCGGTGAATCCCGTGATATAAAGCACCAGATTGAATATGACAACAATATTCACAGACAACTGTTAGATTTATTTATGTGCAAGATGAATTCCGATGAGAAAAATTATCTAACAAGACACAATGAACCAAACTTTCTAGTATTAGAACTAGCAATTGATTCAATACAATCACTCCATTTCATGCCAGTAGAAAAAGTCACACTAAGCATGCGCAATGAGTTGCTCTCTTGGAGGTTAGCATCAGCCATGCTAATGGCGGGCGAAAATGTTTCTCCATGATGATTAAGGGATAGCAGCTTCGTTTTAGAAGCGTTAAAATATTCAAGTCATTTCTTACCCCAAATAACAACTGATTAGATGTCTGTTGCGAGAGCATCTCCCAGTTATACATTGTCGGATTTATTACGAAGACTGGAGAAAGTAGTTGTGTCAACAGCATAATTGTCTATTTGAGAACCGATGACATCGCAAAGGTCGTTGATAATTAGAAACATCTCCAGCTCAATGATATGTTTGTAAAATAACATAAAACATTTATAAAGCAAGTAGATATAATAAAAACATATTAAAACCACATTATCATCATCAACGATACTACTATATATCTCGTTTTCTTAGCCAGTGCAGTTACGTATTTTCTTATTTGTTTATATATATATATATATATATATATATATATATATATATATATATATTACAATTTTTTAAAGTTAAAGTAGCAAGCCCTGTTTCATAATTAAATTGAGTTAAAGTAGCAAGCCTTGTTTCATAATAGCGAAAGATAGCTTTTAGATAGCTTTTAATCTAGAGAATTTTGTTTTATTTTTTTTTTATCCTTTTGTTTTTTTGTTTTTTTCTAAAGAACTGTTTCGTACTTAAAGAAATCAAATTTTCGCATTAAATAATTAGCATAAAAATTAAATTTCATAGTCTTATAAAAGGTTTAAAAGCATAACCCAATCATAAGATAGAAAAACCCTTTATGAAGTCGTCAAAAAAACAAATTGTAGTTCAGTGCGACACGTTTAAGTACGAAACAGCCCTTTAGAAAAAAAACAAAAAAGTATAAATAGATAAAATAAAATAAAATTATGTAGACAATTAACGACATATTATGGTGCCAAAAGCTATCTTTCGCTGAGACTGAGTAGACGATGTGCGTACAAGAATGCCATAATTGACTTTGAAATGGACACCCCGACCCTACCTCGGCCTGACCTCTTTCCGAAGGTGACTGATATGTGGATACAAATTAACTCTTATGCCCCTTACCAAGATGGTCGCTCTAGACGTTTCCATAGTAATTAATTTTGTGAATGAACATGCTTGTAAAGATGCATAAATTTCAAGATTGGTTATTCCTAAATTTTCGCTTGAGGATAAAACAGGGCTTGCCACTTTAACTCAATTTAATTTTAAAAATTATATTGAGGTTTTCGGCTCTCGTTTCTGAAACATGAGAACTCTTATGTAGCGAAGGACTCATATTTTTTTAAAAAATAATTATAATTTAAGCTCTACTTCTGTATGGAATACTATTTTTTAAAATAAAAACAAAAATACAAAAGAACACCGGATAATTTACCTAACGTGTTCTTTCCTATTTTCTACATATTGCTCACACACACACACACACACACACACACATATATATATATATATATATATATATATATATATATATATATATATATATATATATATAATCGTTTGATAAGAAAAACTTTATTTTAACTTGAAGATATGTCAAAACAACGCCCTGTTCCTGGTTTTTTAGGATTTATTTTAGCTGACACACACACACACACACACACACACACACACACATATATATATATATATATATATATATATATATATATATATATATATATATAAGTCTAAAACACTATCATTATAAACGATCACTTGTACAATAATGCCCAGATATATATACATCTATATATTTCTTATCCAGTGCAGTTACGTATTTTTTATATATATATATATATATATATATATATATATATATATATATATATATATATAGATATAGATAGAGATAGATAGATACACCTAGTGAGCCAGACAAACCTACCTAGGTTTCACCTAAACGGATCGTCAAGGAAAGTAAGGTAAAATTGTATTGTTGTATTTTTTTTGTTAGTTAGTTTTACTCGTGGTTTTTTTTTTTTTCTTTGGGCTTCAGACCTGCAAGTGTGCGATTTTTTTGTCGACAGAAGTTCATGTTTGTAACTCATTCGTTTTTAAAACTTTTTTTTCCCTCGAGATTGATTTGATTAGCAAATCAAAAATTCGAGCATTTTTTCAAACGAGTCTAGTTATCTATAATTATATATATATATATATATATATATATATATATATATATATATATATATATATATATTAAGGACATCAGGCTGTACTAAATTAAAAAGGGTAAACTTCCTCGACGTAACTCTAGATTTAACAAACAACACATACCTACCTTATAGAAAACCTGATACTAACCCCTTCTATATACACCATAAATCAAACCACCCTCTATCCATAATTAAACATATATCCTCATCAATAGAGAATAGAATCAGCATTAACTCCGCTAATAAAGAAATATTTCAACAACACGGTAATTTTTATAACGGAACCCTAAAAAATAGTGGATACAAAAATGACAACATCAATTATAGAAACAATTGTACTAACCAGAAGAAACACAGGAAAAGAAAAATCATTTGGTATAACCCTCCGTTCAACTAAAGTGTTAGTATTAAGCTAGGACTTTCCTACTAATAGCAGACTTTAAAATATTTAAGAAAACCCCCTAAAATTAAGTTACAGTTGCACTGAAAATCTAGAAAGTGTAATAAAAAAACACAATAATAAAATCTTGAATAAACACCCATGCCAGAATAGTATTAATAAAAACCCTACACTTAAATTAGACAAAAATAGTGAAAAATTATGTGATTGTAGAAACCCAGAAGACTGTCCATAGGAAAATATATGCCGCGTAAAATCTGTAGTATACCAATGTACTATCTCATCCATTGAGAGTCCTAATACTAATATGATATATATTGGGTCTACGAAGAATGAATTTAAAACCAGATGGAGGCAGCATAAATGCTCTTTCAACAATATTAATAAAAGAAAGCAGACATCTCTATCTAAATATTTTGGCATTTGAAGGAAATGAATAAAACACCAAAAGTAAAATGGAAAATTATAAACAAAACTAGAACTTGTAAAACTTGGGATGACCCATGCCCTTTATGCCTACATGAAAAACTACACATTATCAAGTTTCTAAATAATAAAAATTTATTAAACAATTGACATGAGTTAACGGTTTTTTGTCGACATCATCAAATTTTGCATTGAATAATTAGCAAAAACAAACAAACAAAAAATAAAATAACAAATTTTAAATTCCATAGTCTAAATAAAAAGTTTAAATGCCCTTAAAAAAAAAAAAAAACCCTTTATGAAGTCGTCAAAAAAAACAAATGTTAGCGAATTATAACAGTTTTTTTTTTTTGACAAATTTTTTATATACACAAAAACCCTTTCAGAAAAAAAATAAAATAAATAAATCTCCATAGACACTTAACCAGACTAGACGATGTCATCTTCCGCTTTAAATTTAGACACCCCAACCTTACCCTGACTTGACATCTGTGAATGTAACTGAGATATTGATACAAATTATTAACCCTTACGCCCCTTTTTTTTAAAACAATTGCTCTAGCCGTTACCATAGTAATTTTAATTTTAATAATGAATATGCTTATAAAACGCGTAAATTTTAAATTAGTTATTCAAAAAAAAAAATTTCGCTTGAAGATGGAACATAGCTTTGGTACTTTAATTCAATTTAATTCAAATAATTATATTGAAGTTTTCGGCTCTTGTTTTGAAACATGAGAACTCTTATGTAGCGTTTGAATCATATTTTTAAATAAATAATTATATTTAGGCTCTACTTTTGTATCGAGCACTATTTTTAAAAAAAAAATAAAAAAAAAAAAAATTTAAAATTATTAATAAAAATACTAAAGTTCTTTGGATTATTTACCTAATATATTTTTCCTACACATATATATTTTATACATACACAATATATATATATATATATAAATATATTAAGCTGGTATAATATTCCATGGTTATAATTTGTTTACAATTGAGTCGAAAAATAATGTTAAAAATATAACCAGTTGGAATAAAAATTTTAAATTATTTTAGAAATATTTCTTGAACTGGACATTGAGTTCTACCTGGGATTCTATCCTAAAAAAATTTATATATATAATATTTATATATATATTGACCACTAATATTGTTTATATATATATATATATTATATGTTTAGAAAGAGAAAGAGACCAGAAAGAGAGAGATAGAAGTTTTTTGAATCTAATTATTTTATATATTATTTTATTTTATTTGCTATTTTTGTCTAAATATTTTAAATAATGGAATCTTTTGATTTAGTAGTTTCCTTTTAATTTTTTAAAAGCGCACTTACATCGGAAATTATAGATGTAATTTTCTAATAGGAAACGACTAGGTAGATAGATAGATAGATAGATAGATAGATAGATAGATAATGAATAAATCAAAACTTAAGAGATGCTCACGTCTGAAGTAAGGTAAATCTAATTTATTTATTAATAGAAATTTATCTCTTGAATTTTATACGTAGATAGTTGGCTTTGTACACTATTTATATTATATGACAATGCTGATTAAATGTAAATATTTATCACAATGTTCGGTCGTTGTACGCTCCGGTCTTCTTCAGGTGGTTGGAATGTCGAACGTAACAAATGGCCCAGTGGGTAAATGCGTTAGTTTGATCCAGTGACAGGACCCAAATAGTGTTCGTTCAATACCTGGTTAAGGCGGTGGAGAAATTGGGGAGTGAAATTAACAGGAGATAACTGATAACTGACATCCATTAAACATAGCACGTGGAACTAGAAGAGTCTACCCCAGTGAGCGAAATAAATGTTCAGTTCGACATTCCAACCACCTGAAGAAGGCTTAAGCGTTTAACGGCCGAAATGTAATAAATATGACAACAAAGATGAGGACAATAGTCCGAATAATGTAAATAGTGTACATAATAATTCATCTCAGAAATATAGACAAATACTGAAGGGCCGAAACGTTTTAAAAAATATGGCGACAAAAGATGAGGACAATATTCCGAATAATGTAAATAATATATTAAAACCTCATGAATTATAGATACTGAAGGGCTGAAACGTTGTAATAAATATGGTGACAAAGATGGGGAGAATAGTCCGAATAATGTAAATAGTGTACATAATACATCATCTCAGAAATATAGACAGATATTGAAGGGCCGAACGTTGTAATAAATATGGCGACAAAGATGAGGACCATGAGTTAAATTACCATCTGAAAGTTTTCCAGTGCTTTTAGATAAATTGAAATTCATTGGCTGTCCTGTCACTGGATCTAACCAACGCCTTTATTCACTGTGTCATGTTATTTTGAAGACATCTGTGTATGAATTTCTATACATTATAATGGAACATTCTTCGTCAGGGTTAGGGTTAGCAACCATTTTTTTAACAGTACTCTTATTGCAAATTTTGCTGTTATCATTATATATTTTTATCAGTGCTCAATTTTCTGTTGTTATTATCGCTTTTCTATGGCTTATTATTGGTTCCCATATTGTATTCATTATAAATATTGACATGCTCAGGGTTTCGATTTTTGCGGCCTAGCATTAAGTTTACGAATTTTCCAATGGTGTTCTTTGTCATCATCTCAACCTGATCCCACAGAGGCATTATTTATAATTTTTGTTAAGGTTTATGTGCCACACACTATTTCAGCATAAATGCGGCAAAAGCAGAGAATATAATAAATAAACATATCATGTTAGTATCATAGGAGATTCGTAAATCATTTATCTTTCAATTCATCTTTCTCGAACGGAGATGTTGTTTCTTCGGGTCACTAGTTGTCTAAATATTTTTTTTTTTTTTTGGTAAATTGTTTGTTTCTCGTTTCGATCACTTTGTGCCAAGGTCGGCATACAGAGGTATGGTAATAGACGAACATTAGTATGCTATCTATAAAACAGAACGGCAATAAAAATGGATGCTTATATATTTCTATGGAATTTTCATCTATAAAATGCTCAAAATTTAAAACATTCTTTTAAAGTTTGATTAAATATAATTGTAAAGATTTTTTTATTATAAAATAAAGTAAACATCATTTAATTTTTAAAATACGTTGTCAGTATAATCGATTCCGTTTACGGATTGCCGAATCTTCTGGTGAAACCGGAAAATGATTTTGTATGAAAGAAAGTTATTGAAAGAAGCGTAAGATCTTCATTTTTCTTCATAAGTCAGGTGTTGTTTCTTTTTTTGAGTGGGGATTATGCACTGAAGGAAATTTAAACTTTGGATTAAAATAAACATGGTGTTAACGACGGCAAGATATCGAAAAATTTCAGTTGTGAGAACCAAAACTTAAAAACAAGGATAGATATTCCATATTCTTCATACAAGGTCTTAAATAAACAAAATGCTTCCTAAAGCACCGACCACCTTAGAAAGATATTATTAAAAAGCTTTAAAAGAACAAAATAGAAAAAAAAATAGAATAGTATATTAATCCGAATAATATATAAATATCAAACATCAATAATCAGCTTTTTATCTCCTGACATGTTATTTCTTCAATGTATCATCCAATGAAAAGCTCCTCCATCATTTTTTTTGATTCGTTTCCATTCGATCAATGAATAAACGCAATTTACTTGAAACACGGCGCTTATCAGTTGAACGTTAATAAAATGTAGATTTTCAGCATTTCTATCAACAGTTTGATTTGGGGATAACGGAGATAGAAAAAGATTGCCGCCAGGAGGCGATTAAACGGTCTGCAATTTGGAATAAAGTTTAGCCAACGGGCAAAACATAACCCTAAGACATAAAATATATCTTTACAATAAATGCGACAAATTTTATCTCTCAAACACGGTTTGATTTCTTTTCTAACTTGTGAATTATAAACGAACTGTAAATTTTTCACCAGTTCATAACTATTTCAAAATAATCTGGATATAGTTAAATTCACATATGGCCACATAAGATTTATAAAAATTCATGATTTAAAATTTAGATATAATATACAGTATATATATATATATATATATATATATATATATATATATATATATATATATAGGGTGTTACAGCAAAATCCACATTACAGGACGTAATTTTGAAAAATATATTCCATCATAAAAACAAACAACAGTTAGAGTTACATACTACATTATTTTTCAATGTAACTGCCACTGGCGTCGACGACCATATTTCAACAAGCGGGCGGGGAAATGAGTCATATTTAAATTTTTTACCATGTCCATAGCGGTGGTTGTGGATCTCACCCTTGTTTGGTCTTGGCCTCGATCAAAACAGAAGAAATATGAGTATCCAAGTTTTAAACCTTTTTCATTTTTTCTTGGCAAATCTTCTATTGTCATATTACTTATTTATAAGAGATAAAACAAAACATGAGGAAACTGAATGAAATTGGCTAGACTACATACCCAAACACACTATTTGCATTATTTAACCACTAGGATATGTGTCCTTGAGGATACATGGCACAGTGGATAAAAGCGTTTGTTAGATCCAGTGAAAGGACGCAAAGATTGTGAGTTCAATACCTGGTTAAGGCGGTGAAGAACTTGGAGAGGGAGTTAAGCAGGAAATCACTGATAACTGACATCCATTAAACATGGAACGTGGAACTAAAACACTCAAACCCAGTGAGCGAAATAAAGTGTTCAGTTCGACATTCCAACCACCTGAAAAAGGCCGAAACCTTGTAATAAATATGGCGACAAAGATGAGGAAATATGTCCGAATAATGTAAATAGTGTACATAATACCTCATCTCAGAAATATAGACAGATACCCAGTCACATCTAAAAATATTAAAATTTAAAATTTCAGCGTTTTTTTCTGTGCATAATTATATCCAATGTTTGAGTTCTTATAGTTTTCATCGGCACAATGAATTTTCCACTTTGTAACTAATTTGGTTAACATTATTTTGGTATATGAAAATGTATTAATCATATTTTCGAAAATGAAACGTTTTGGGGTTTTTTGTGCTTTATTTGCATTTTGTGTAAACGTTTCTTTTGGTTTATATCTTCGGTCTTATGAAAGACAAGAATATCGAGAGCATTGAAGAACGTAAAAATGAAATATTAATAATTTACCTAGTCGTTTTCACAACTTAGTCCACCAAACCTCTTTTACTTCGCTAACTCATAAATGTGTTTTCTCACTAAAAGCCAAGTTTCAGATAATAGCTATTTTCAAAAGTTGTGGGATAAAACAAGTTGTCCTCGTCACCGGTGAAATGCACCGCAGCTAATGCCGGTACAAAAAGGTTAAAAATATGATACGTCTTTCACAGAACAAAATAACGTTAAATAGACAATCCTCCTGAGAAGTGAGATAAAAAAGAGGACAACTTCATTAGAAAATTTGTCATTCATGATATTATTTTCTTCTCTTCATTCTAACAGGCATTGAATGTTGTGTAAATTATTCATGACGCTTGCTTCGATAATTCTAAAAGGTCTTAAGTATCATTCGAGAATCCACAAAAATTGGTATCCATATCAGGTAGCACTTAGATTTTATTTGAATGTTCTTCAATGCTTTTCATATTCTAGTCTTTATTTATTATTCTTCTGTTCAAAATGCTAGTGCTTCTACAGGGTGTTGCTGCAAAATTCGACACTTGACAAAAAGAAAACGAAATAGGCAATAAAAACAAAAGTTTTATATGCAAAGACCCTACAGTTTATTTAGCAACAGTCGACGACCATCTCAAGGCAGGCACGAAATGAATCACACGCTTTGGCGACCATGTCCATAGCGGCGTGTTGTGGGCGTGCTTGTTTTTCTTGGCCCCGATCACGCCCACGAAGAAATAGTCAAGGGGGTTGCCGTCGAGAAAGGAGGGCAGCCACAAGTCCGGCGACCAGTGGTGAGGAACATTTTTAAGCAGCTACACCTGGGTAGTCTTGGTCGTCTTGTGCAGCGAGGAGGAATCATGCCTCCGTTCTTCTTTCAAAAGAGCCTGAGAGTCACCGCTGAGATCTACCAGTATGTGCGAAGGAGCGTGGTGAATCACTGGATGGACAAGATCATCGCCGGACGCCCCTACGTCTTCCAACAAGGCTCCGCTCCTACACACAAGGCCAAGACGACCAAGGCGTGGCTATTCAAGAATGTTTCTCACCACTAGTCGCCGGACTTGTGGCCGCCCTGACGGCAACCCCCTTGACTATTTTTTAGGGGCGTGATCGAGGCTAAGACCAACAAGCACTCCCACAAAACGGTTGACTCTCTGAAGACTGCCATCTTGGAGGCGTTCGCCTCTATGGACAAGGACATGGTCGCCAAAGCGTGTGACTCATTTCGCTCCCGCCTTGAGATGGTCGTCGCCGCCAGCGGAGTTTACATTGATAAATAATGTAGTATGTAACTCTAACTGTTGCTAAATAAACTGTCGGGTCTCTGCATATACAACTTTTGTTTTTATTGCCTATTTTGTTTTAGTTTTGTCAACAGTCGGATTTTGCAGCAACACCCTGTATTTATTGTAAATATCCATCTGTTCTTAGGAGGCAACTTAATTTACGAAAATTTTGAACTTATCAACGTTCATAACTTACATTAATTTTTTGTTTTAGCAATTCCCACAAAAGGTAATCTTGAATGTGTTTAAAAGTACTTTGTAAAATAAAAATGCAAAAACAGTTACACCGTCTTACTCCATCAATTTTATGCCTACACTATGAAACTGATATGCGAATATGAAAGGATTAAAATAAAAATAGACTGTTCAATCAAACATTCAGAGACGCCATCAAAGTCCTGCTTTAACAAATTTCATCTGCCCGTGTGGCTTTGTCACCCGCAGCAAGGTTCGGCTAGTGTCACACTTAAGAAAGTACATGTAAGTAACATGTTTTTTCACTACACAGTTCTAACCATGTTTCAAAATTTTTGAAACATGGTTAGAACTGTGTAACGAAAAAATATTTTAAATCAGTTAATTTATAATATTAATGCTCTGTAAATTTACATTGAGCACTATTTTGTCAAAATAAAAAATATCAATAAGAACACTGGATCTATCTAAATTCTACCGAGAATTGAAACCCGGACAGTTACGTTATCAGGCAAACATCATACCAACTGTATGAACGGGCCTCGGTGACGAAAAGGTAGCGAATCAGACTCAATATAGCGCCGCTCGATCACATATTCCGTGGTGGAACTCATCCGAGGTTCTCCTTACCCATAGGACTGTACACCTACGAGTCACGACTACTATCCCCAAGCCGATCCATCCAGAGCATTAAAAGCCAGTTCAAGCAAGGATATTATATATATATATATATATATATATATATATATATATATATATATATATATATATATATATATATATATATATATATATATTTATATAAACATTTAAAAATACATTTAAAACTATTTATATCCACATACAAATAACAGCTTTTATTTAGTCACCATTTCACAGCCTGTTTCATGCACAGCATTCTTTTAATGTCTCCTTATTTATCCCAAACCCCCCACTCCGAGGTCAATCATTCTTTTTATACTATTCAAAGGGAATTCATTAACGCGCCGCCGTCACTATTACAATTTATTACCTACGTTGTTCTTAATAATCTATTGTTGTTTTTAATTATCATTTTTCAGTTCCAATTCTTCACGTAAATTTCAATTTATACCCCTTTTACATTCATCTTTTTTTTATATATATATATATATACCAGTCTACTATCACAGTTCTCAATTCCATTTCTAGGTCCCGGATGTATTTTGGCAACTTTTGGTATTTTTATTTTTTATATATATATAATTTCCGCATTTGCGTGATAATATAACATTCTTTAAATTATTTCCTGTTGCTTCGATATAAATATCCGCTTTTTTCTTTGTTGAAAGAAGAAGGTAGATTGAACAAGTGTATTGAAATAACAGAACATATATACAAAATAAGAGTGTTATTAGTCAACAGATAGTTGTGTCCCTCTGAACTGTCAGGTTACACTGCGTCTCGACTGCCTCTGCTTTAGAAGTCTCGCAGGTTAGTATTTATGAAGGAGGAAAGAGTTCATTCTAATTTAGATAGGTCACCATAACAGGTATATATTTTAATTTCACTTTTCTCAATAGTATTTAATGCCATTTCATTTCTTGAATATAGAAACTTTGGAAAGATTCTGTGTATTAAAAATATTTAAATGTTCGATATTCACAAAATTAATAAGAGATGAACATCAGATCACAACTAAAGAAAGAACTGAAAAGAATGATAGATAAAAAATTACAGAATTTCAAATTTCGGTATTCAAAGAAGAATAGGATTCCTCCCTGCAACCGAATAATAATACTTACATATTTTGCATAATGGTTCGTCTTATTTATTTGTACTCAGAAAGAATACAGTTTTATTTCAACAACACTAGGTGAAAAAATATTTGTCTGTGGTATGAAGGAAAATCGCTTTTAGATGATTTACGATAAATATACAAAAAACAGATACATATGATACGGAATCCGACAGAATGATAAGATAAATAACAAATAGGAAATGTTTATTAATCTAAAATACTTCACAATTAAAGCTTCATCGGAGAATTAGGTAGGGTGAATATTTTTCTGCATTCTCATTCTCTGTATTAAACGTGAAACATGTTAGATTGATAAAACTTTCTTATTTGTTCCTTATCATAACTTATGAATTTTATATATGTATATATACAATATGTAAATGTATATGTAAATATATATGTTAACTTTACGAGTACGACGTTGTCCAAGAGACTATAATTCAATATCAGGACATTTAAAGGAACATTCCTGACCGCATGCATTCCTGTCCAATACAATTGGACTATACTGGTATGTCCCGGAAAGGGATATATTTATTAAGTAGCAAAGTGGTTGTTGACTACTGTAACCGAGTAGGACAATCTAGCAGGTAACCGTAATGGACTGGTTCTCGTCGTAGTGGTAGGCAATAGGCGTAGGCAATAGACGAAGACAATAGGCGTACTCCATAGGCGCAGTCATGTACCTGCACATCAGTCTGTATTTATGGCTGACACCAGCCAATCATATTACTGTGAAGGGGAACCCAGGTGTATCCATATTCATTACATCACCTCCCCCTGAGCTAAATTTTTCCGTGAAATTTAGCTTCGATATTTTCTCTCTTTAGGGTCTGGACTTAATCGATTGATATTTTTCCTAAGTCTTTTTCGCCTCAATCCTCCTTGCAGTGGTGACGTTTGACACACTGGTACCTCTGACCTTGAGGTCAGGGATACCTCCATTGGCGAATGTTGACTTACTGGAACGAGAATTTCAAATGCATCATACAGGACTTCCATTGGAATCTGTTCGGTATTTTCCGTGACCTCTGTAGTGTGTTTGGGTCTCAACTGATTCCAATGTCTTTTGGACCAATATTTTCCCTTTTTATGTCATATATGACATGTCCAATTCTTTTGGTTATCATTCCTTCTTCCCAATACATTTTTACAGCCCTAATGTTCTTGAAATAATTTTTTCACCTGGATTATACGCTTTAATCATCTGGTTTTCTTTTTTAGCAGCTTTCTTTTTTAGTTTTCTTCGCCGGACTAGGCAACAGCCTGTCGAACACAGGGTCTATTTTTCTCGCAAACATTAACTCTGCTGGTGATAACTCTGACGTCGTATTCGGGTTTGGCGTGATTCTATATACTGTCAAAAATTTCTGAATACTTCTTTCATTCGTGTCCACGCCTTGGTTTTTCTTCATCGCTCATTTAAAGGTGTCCAAGAATTTTTCCACCTGTCCATTCGATCTTGGATGATATACTGGTGTTGCCACGTGATCAATGGACAATGATGTACAGAATTCCTTGAATTCTCTTCTCGAAAACTGCCTTCCGTTGTCGCTGACTAAAGTTTTAGGGAGTCCAAAGCGACTAAACATTTCATTAAGTGCGTTTATTATATTTGTTGCAGTCGGATGTCTGCATTTAACAATTTCTGGCACTTAGTGAAACTGTCCACAATGATCAGGTAATAAGATCCATTAAGCGGCCCTCTATAGTCGGTATGCAATCGAGTCCATGGGACATCTGTCTTTGGCCATGGTTGAATCTTTACCGGTGGATCCCTTGCTGCCAGCTGACATCCTCTGAACTGTTTCATCAAATTTTCTATGTCTTGGTCCATCGTCGTCCAATAAGTATAGCTTCTCATTAGAGATTTCATTCTCGAAATCCCTGGATGGCCAGTGTGAAATTCTTTCAGAATTTTCTTTTGCAGAGTAGCCGGCATTACTACTCTATCTGTGTATAGTAATACCTGTTCGCATATTGAAAAAGTTGACACACTAATTCCTTTTTTAGTTGTCTCGTTCAACCAGACTTGCTTTTTCACTTTTTAATGAAATTATCATTAACCACTGCTTTTTTCACATCTTTTAGCGTAACCGGTAGTTGTCTAATAGTGTTGCATAACAGACCCGACAATTCACTTTCGTCTCTTTACCGCCGCTATTACTGTTTCTTCCAGTGGTTCCGTATATTTAGGTATCAATCTTGATAACCCATCGGCGTGACCTAACTTCTTTGAAGGCACATATTCTATTTTGAAATTATAATTCAATAGAATTACCCCCCAACGCTGTAGTCGATTTGCCGTGTGAATTAGCATACCTTGTTTTAACCAAATATTGTTAACAGCGGTTTGTGGTCCATATAGAAACCTGTGATTTTTTTCATAACGTAGATTATTGCTAAACTCTCTTTTCGATTTGACTGTAACTTCGTTCCGCGAGTAGTAACATTCTCGTGGCATGTGCTATTGGCTTCATAGATCCGTCCTCGAATTTATGAAGCCATACCGCACCTAGTTCCTCATTACTGGCATCTGCTGATACAATGATTTTCCTCGTCGAAATGCGCTAACGATAGGTCTGCTAATAGGCAGCTTTTTATTTTTTTTAAAGCCAGTTCGCATTCTTTCGACCATATCCACTTTGCGGCCTTTTTCACCAAATTATTTAAATGAGCTCTCATATCATACATTTTTGGGATTTAAATGCTATAGTAACTTACTAATCCCAAGAAGGCCAGGAGTTTAGCCACATTATCAGGTGCTGGCATATTTTTTATAGCCTCAGTCCTTTCTGGAACCGGTTTTCTTCCTTTACTGTCAATGATCTGCCCAAAATATTTTATCTTCTTTAAGAAGAACTCGCATTTTTCACCACTCAGCTTGAACCAGTATTCCTCAATTCTCTGGAATACCGCTCCAATAGACGTTTTTGTGTTGGGCCTCGTTTTCACTTTTAATCAAAATGTCATCTAAATATGCGATTGCATACTCCATACCATCCAAAATTGTATCCATTATTTGCTGGAATAGGTTGGAGCTATCTTCAATCCAAAAGGAAGACGATTTATGCGTGTTTATTGTCAGGTACTTCGAACATTCTTCATTGACTTTAACCTGAAGGTAAGCCTCCGACAAGTCCAACACTCTACCTCCGTTTAATTTAGTGCATATACCCTCCGGAGACGGTAGGGGGTACGCATGGTCTTTCACACAATCATTTAAGCCTGTCGAAAAGTCAGCACACACTCTGATTTTTCTCTTTGCTATATATACGGTTGGAGACGCCCAATCCGAGTAATCGACTTTTGAAATTACGCCAATTTTCTCCAACCTTTCTAATTCCTCATTCATTGGGTCTAGTGCCGAAAATGGCACTTTTCTCCTTGGTTTAAAGATTGGTTTAACATTTGCGTTCAATTCGAAGTTGACTTCTGTTTTTGTGCACAGACCTAGTCCTTCAGAAAAGACGCGAGGGAATTCGCCTTTCAAATCCGTAATTAATCTTTCTGTTTGATTCGTCTTATAGTTCTCTATGACGTTAACTTTGTTACAAAAAGAATTTACCGGTAATTCCCATAAATTAAACGATACGATCCAGTCTAAACCAAAGAGGTTTATTGAACAAGGGATCACATACACTTTCGATTTGTGAATTTTTCCCATGAACGCAATGTTTCATTTTCATTCACCTCTAAGCTTAAGTCTTTTTCCTGACACTCCCCTGGCAATTTTGTCTGTGTTAGTCAACGGCGGGTAACCGATTTTTTTCCATGTTTGCTCGTTTATTACCGCGATATCACTTCCTGAATCGAGTAATAATTTTATGGTCTGCCCAGTTATTTTTACATTGAAGTATTTTCTTCTTTGACCCTCCTCAATTTCGTTTTTAGACAAAACTACGTTCACCTTTATTTGAGACTTTGCTTTTACTTTACTCTGTTTTGCCCAACATTGCGAACTTCTATGGCCTACACGCCCACAATTAAAATATGTTTTGTCCCTAAAGAAACAATCTTCTTTTATATGCTGTCCTCCACACGAACTGCATATAATTTTTTCTTTTCTTTTATTTTGTATTATTTTTCTGTTGTCTTACAGTTTGTACTCATGAAATTTCTTCTCCTCAATCCGAGTAATATCTTTTTTTATGTTTAAAAGTTTGACATTCTTCCGTTATTTAAATAGTGTAATCTTCGTATCATGTTCCATGATAGTGAGGATTCTTGATCTAATTTCTTTGTCCTTAGGTGTCGTTAGAAAAAATAAAAATTAGACACTTGAACATGTCGCTTGACAATTCCTTTAATTTAAATGCCTCACACTGTGCGTTAACCATACCTGCATACGTTACAAAATCATCATCCTCTTTTACGATATTTAGACACTTATATCTCTTTCATCGAAAATTTTCGACAAACTTTGTACTGTTTCGCTGAATGTAATTTATTCTGGCTTTTTTAGGAGGATCAAATTTGCGTATTTTGTATTTTCTTCTGTTCCCAAATTCTGCAATAATAGAGTGATTTTTTCCTCGTCGGACCATTATTCGCATCTTTTCGTAAATAATGTTTCAAATCTACGAAAATAAGAGAGAAACATTGAATCACTGTCAGGGTCGTACTTAAATTCAGAGAGTGAATTTGAAATTCCTTCAGCAGAAAAAAAATCTAGAGCCCGGTTCTTTTGTTGTCCTAGATAATATGTCTTCCCATATATAATATGTCTTGTTTGAATAACTTTTCAAACTTTTCTTGTTGCTGAATAAATTGTTGTTGTTGGAATTGTTGCTGTAAAGTGACTTGTAGCACCTTAGTTAATTCCGCAATTTGTTCCATTCTGCCAACGTATACACAAGAAAAAAATTTGCCCCAATTTATATAGATAAAATAAAATTAAGAGTCCAAACAAGAGGGGGGCAATTTCTTACTTTCTGTAAGCGTTGCATAAGTTTTTCCTTTTCTAACATTCCTCGTTAATAAGCGTTAGAACAAGAGTGAGGGGAAAATTACTTACTTTCTGTAAGCGTCGAACAAGTCTTTCTAACGTTCATCGTTAGTAAGTGTTGTCACATGTATATTTTTTCTTTTGTTTTAACTTGTGAGGTCGTTTCGAATCTCGTGGCCACCTGACATGTCCCGGAAAATGATATATTTGTTCGAAGTAGCAAAGTTGTTTTGGACTACTGTAACCGGGTAGGCATTCTAGCAGGTAGACATAATGGACTGGTCCTCGTCGTAGTGGTAGGCAATAGGCGAAGACAATAGGCGTACTCCATAGGCGTAGTCATGTACCTCCACATCAGTCCGTATTTATGGCTGACACCAGCCAGTTATATTACTGTGAGGGGGAACCCAGGTGTATGCATATTCATTACATCATTTACGACGAAATTAAAAATTAAAAATAAAAAAACAAAAAAAAACCTTCAAATTCTGGAAGCACATTGCATCAAAAATTACGTTCACAAATAAATAAAATAAATTATGAGTTTAGTAACAATTTTTTAAATGATTATAACAGCAAGATTTTAAAATATATAAATGTTAATTATTAAAAATTATAAACAATATTTTAAAACACGTAGCTACACTTGTTTAATAAGAATTTAAGTTAATTAAGTTACCTCCCTTAGGAGGTAACTTAATTTACGTAAATTTTGAACTTACGTCCATTCTTCTGCACATTCATAACTTATATTAATTCTTTGTTTTAGCAATCCCCACCCTGAAGATAATCTTGGATGAGTTTAAAAGTACTTTGTAAAATGAAAAATACAAAATGAGTTACACCGTTTTTCTCCATCAATTTTATGCCTACGCAAGAAATTGATATGCGAATATGAAAGGATTAAAATAAAAATAGATTGTTCAATCAAATATTCAGAGACGCCATCAAAATCCTGCTTTAACAAATTTCATCTGCCCGTGTGGCTTTGTCACCCGCAGCAAAGTTGGTTTAGTATCACACTTAAGAAAGCACAAATGAAATATGTCTTTCACTCAATTGATTTTCTCCAAAATAGCTCCTGGTGTGAGCGAGATGCCAGCCTAGTAGAACGCTTAAATTCTTAAAGTTTGGGAACCAGCGAAAGCAGCTCCTCGGAGCAGTTACCATGAAAGTATTTGTAAAAAGACAGAGGAAGGCGACGGCACATCTGTGAGAAAGCGACTGAAGACGAGATGATAGATTATATATATATATATATATATATATATATATATATATATATATATATATATATTATAATTATATATAATTTATTCTTCGAGTCTAGGTTAAAAAAATATTCGTCTATTGTTGTAAGAAGGAAAATCGCTTTTAGATGATTTATGATAAAACAATATTCTTGCATAAAAAAAACAGTCTTTCATTCTGTTACTCTTATGAGATTTGGAAAATAAATTTCCTAAAAATATTTAATTCCCTTCTTAAATTTGCGGTAACGATGTAGTTGAATCATAGGATTAGGTTTAAGCTGATTGATAGTCTTTTGAAACTAGAACTATTGAAATCGCTAGAAAGCGTGCCATTGACTAAATATCATTGAACCACAATTCACGATATAATGGTTCTTTGAGGGTGACAGCAGAAATTAGTGACTGTGGGCGATCGATTGGACTCAAACACAAACAGGTTTAATAGTGTTAGAGAAGAGTTTATTATAATATATAATATCAATAGAATGTATATTAATAAAATATACAGTAATATACTAAGCTGATTAATAATATATAATAATAATTGTTCCGTTATTTACTACTGAGAAAACTGCAGCAATATTTCCAATGAAGCCATCATCAGATGTTTATCTTTGGACAGATGTGGAACGTAAACAACATTATTTTTTTTTTAAAAAAAAAAAAGGAAAAAAACACTATTTTAGTTCTAGTGAATTATCCACTTTTCTTAAAGGTGATTTTGAAGATACTTGGAATATCTCCAAGATAAACAATATTCTGTTTCTTACTAAGTATATCTCAGAGACTAAAACGGCCTCAGAAGATCATTTAGAAAGTGAAAAATCTGATCGTTAATGTAAAGAAAGACATCAAACTCAAAATACCATTATTTTCTGTTAGGAAAATCGATGTTATTTGTGCCGACATGTTTTTTTTTTTTTTTTTTTTGCTTTTTGTTATTCGGATAAAGAAGGCCTTAAGTAAATTTATAAGTTTTTATATTAAAAACCCTTATCCAATAAATAAATGCAAGAAGAAATATATTATATTGCTGGATTCACGAATGTTCTTTTGTTAAAAATTTACATAAATATTCATGTCATCACATTCTGAAAGCTGCCTTCATATTTATTTGTTTCTGTATTTATTTAATCACTTTCATCGTGCCTCCTGGGTATGACAATAAACAACATACGCATCCAGGATAAGACGATAAAATACGTTCAACAGCAAGGCCTCTGATCAGGAGGCTTTGAGGAACATGGAAACACCTCTTAATTGATGATGTTCCCTGACCCGGGGTGGTAGCACCTGTTAGGGTCCCAACTATGGGCAAATAATTAACTCCGAAACTGAGGATAAAATTAAAAAATAGGTTTTAATACCAGAAATGCTTTGTAAAAAATTATTACCAGAAATAAATCTTTGAAGAAAAAAAATATTACCAGCAATACGTTTTTGAAAAAAAAACTATTACCAGCAATACGTTTTTGAAAAAATAATATTACCAGCTATACATTTTTGAGAAAAAATATTAACAGAAATAGATTTTTGACAAAACAAAAATATTACCAGAAAAAAAAAAATTGGCATTAAATAACCCATTGAGGTGTTGACATGCCGTAAAACAAAACAAACCAAACCTTTATCGAGATGGATCCCTTTATTTCATTTAAAGAGATATTCTAACGTCTTTAAAACCAGAATCTCTCAATGTATTTTCATTGAACTGATGTTTAAATAAAACAGAACCCATCATAAATCTATCAGTGAAGTATTTTCGTAGCTTTTAGCCAGCTTATACAAATAAAATAATACGATTTTCTTTAATATTTTATGTGAATGAAAGTCTGTAATTACCCCCCTCTCTTTCTGTTTATATATCGATTAATCTATCGATTAATCTATCTCGCATTTCCCCACAATCTGGCTTACCCTCTCTCTTTCTCAGTTCTTTTCTAAGTTAATTGCATTTCCCTCTCACTCTCTCTAGCTTCCTTAATTACATTCGATAACTATCATAAGTTTCTGTTCTAACCTAGAATTTCGAATGCTGATTTTAAAGGCAACTAATTGCATCCCACCAGACGTTTATAATGACACAGAATGAATTTATATTCCTATATGAATTATTGCCTTCGTCAATTTTAATATTTCTCATATCTAAGTAATATAAATCTCATTCATCCTTTTTTTTATTTCTACATCAATATGTTGAGACCTGAATCTCTAGTTATGAGGTAACTTAGAACTTGTTTGCTGAGCCAACCATTATAATTGTCTGATTTTATTTGATCTTCTGTGTGTGCCCGAGTGTGGTGACCTTGTTCCAAAGTAACACACACAAAAAAACAAACCCATATATATACATTATGAAATGGACAAAATCCGACAATTATTTTAAAACATTTTTATGTTTATACATTATTTTTATAGATACAAATATTTAAGTAAATTATCTGTTTTATAATAAACAGCATCAATAACATTTACCAATCTGAATGTCTGAGAAATCTTCATAGAAAATATTCGTTCTCCGACAGGAATGGAACCTGTATCCTATACGGAACCGTCATTTAGTCTGACGTGCCTTAACCGATCGAGCCACGGAGGTCGTTTTTCCTGCTTTTAAACTTCAATCTTCCATGATCTCTCATGTACATTCATATCTGCTCAAAGCGTATCCAAATGTAAACAAATGACGTCACACATTATGAAATGGACACGAACGCTGTAATAAATATGGCAACAAAGATGAGGACAATAGTCCGAATAATGTAAATAAGGTACCTAATACCTCATCTCAGAAATATAGACAGATACTGAAGGGCCGAAACGTTGTAATAAATATGGCGACAAAGATGAGGACAATAGTCCGAATAATGTAAATTTTGTACATAATACCTCATCTCAGAAATATAGACATTTACGTTTGATGTATGTTAAGTGTAATGGTAACAGTATCAGTTTCCTTATACGGGAATATTCGCATTCGTTGACCTCGAAGACAGTACTGTTATCGATTGTAATGTATAAAATATTTTTCTCATGACAAATTCGGTAACAGTTATTATCCTTACCACCCAAACCTTTTAGCGTCCTGGTTATAGCGATAAACTACGTCCAAATGCAAGACGTCTGATCAGGAGGTTTAGAGGAGCGTGGAGGTTGATATGCCGTAAAATAAAATAAACCAAACGAATCTAAACCAAAGAATACATACTCTATTCATACGAATCTCTCCTAAAAATGTTTTCTGCATTAAATAACCCGTTGTGGTTGTTATGCAGTCAAACAAAACAAACCAAACCAAACCAAACCTTTTATTTGAAGCTGCGTGGAATGTCAACATATTGATTATATCATTATTTTCTGTACTCAAGCCTAGTAGCTGTTATCGCTCTTTCCATTATTGATGGAAGTATCCTTCCTAACCTTTTATTTGAAGTAGTGCGCAAGGTCAACATCTTGATTATATCATCATTTCTCTCCGAATTGCATGTGGTAAGCTGTTGCCGCTGTTGAATGGCCTCAAATGATTTGGTTTCTATTATCTGACACAGTTCCTTGTGATTCTGTCGCGTTAGTCAACAAGGTTCGAAGAAGCGTGATCTTAACCAAGTCCCATAGGCGTCACTCACTCAAAGCCATTTTGACAATTGATGTTAGAAAGCGGTTGTATCCAGCTGACAGTTTGGATATTTCTGAACAGATTTAGCACCATGCATTGCATGTATATGAAAGTATCGATCTGACGAAGCTATTTAAGAACTTAACTCGTGTTTTCTAGTTAAAGGTTTTTGTAGCAATTCGTGGTGCTGGGCGAAATTAACCATAGAGCTGCCTATTCTGTGTTTAATTTTCTTAACTACTACACTACATTTTTATAACTGGGAGATACGCCGAGTTATTTAAAGTATTTAGTATTTAATAATTCTATAGCTTGATTTTTTTATGATGGATTCAGGATATATGCCATCACTGCTTTCATTCCAGTTCCAGATCATAGTTTCTGTTTTGGAAATGTATATCTTCAGTCTTATTTCTTGGAACACTTGATAGGTGATGTTGATTTTGTGTTCAAGGTCATTCAATGCAGACACTAATAAATACAGATGGCAACATTTAGCGATTGGATCTGTGTCATATTCTAGGAGCTATTCTACTTTCTTCCCGGGAGGATGCATTTTAGTGCTTAAAGGTAGCTCTCCAACTTTCTCAACGATCTGGTCTGCTACTCTGACATATTTCAGACCGCCATATCCGTTTACCAGATAAGGCGATTCCTCTCGTTTACCAGATAAGGCGATTGATTTCTGTGAGGAGATTGTCCAGAATTCACTGCCATACAAAATCATAGCTCTCCACAACTTTCTATCCCTGTTAGTTTTTAGGAACGTTTGTCATTTTACCAAAATTCCCAAGCCTCATTTTGCTATCCATTCACACAAACTGCTCAGGTAGATGTTCCGCTGCTTTCCCTTTACCTTGTCTCTTCTATATGTTCTGTGAGTGTTAAATTCTCCAAGCCCTCCTTCCTCATTAAGTGTTTAAGAAAGTCCAGCTGTCTCTTTCTGATTCTGATTCTGTCATTTTTCTTGTCGTTTTCTTCAATACTTGATTGTTGCTTATGCGTTCTGTCATCAGCATAAACTCTCCCCATCATCTCGACCTCGGGAGAGAAAGTCGGATACTTCTTTAATTGATTTCTTTAGGATGTGTTATGGAATGATTAAATAATCAGTGACCATCTCTTCACATCTGTGTATAGTATCCTAAATGCTATCAATCTTGAAATTAGAAGAGGAAACGGCGTCGAAATCATTTAGAAACATCTAGCAGCAAGTTGTAGCGTGGGCGCTGTGTCTCAGACGGAAATTTTGTGATGAGCCTCGAAACACAGATACACAGATACAGGGAGGGAGCGACGCCATTTTTTTTTTATATGAAGTTAACTTGGATTTCACATGTTCAGCCATATGATATGAAAAGATGATCACATACCTCTAGTTAAAATGTAAAATCATTTTAAAATTTTGGAGGCCGATGTTTCGTCCACCTTCTTCTAACACTCGTTATCGTAGCGGAAAAATGACTTTATCAGCTGAGTACACTTGTCCCTAATGCACCTGTGAAGTCCGTGAATCTATCTTTTAGCTAAGCTGAAAATAGTACAACAGCTTTGTAGACTAATTAGTATAAAGAAGGAAAACTCTGAATTAAATAACCAGCCCTGTAGATGGAGAGACCATGTCATGTTATCTTATTTTAGATTTAATTCACGCTTTATTAAATAGGTTTGGAAACATACAACACTGGCACTAGTCTAGGCGTATATATGATTTGATAGCGGATTGTTAGTAAATGATTTTAATTAATCAAGCATAAGTTTATTTTGCAGGTGTCCTCGTCAAGATCATTAGTTTGTTTTTTTGTTTGTTTTTTCTGCCGAGAAAAATAATTATTCCTCGTAGTATAAATATTTGTGCCAATCACGAGCGTACGATGTCATTTATAAAGTTGTGGGTCTATTCAGCTATTTAAGTTATAACTATATACAGTGAAACCAAAACTTATTGTCACAGAATGATTTAAATACAAATTTAAATTTCTGTTATTTCCCGTAAAATAAATCTTGAGCCGGATATAATAAATACAATATAATATAACTTTCTTTCACAGATTTTATATAGGATTTACTTTAGGTACCTCCAATAATTCGCTAAGAAAAGAGCATAGCGTGTTGAAAAAGACCACAAACTTCATGAAAACATATAGTTTTACTGTCAAAACTGTTTATGTTATTATTAAGAGAAAAGACCAAAGTATTTTTTGTAAAAGCAAATTTCTGTGGCCTCCAGTTTTCTCTTCGTCCAGCAGATTGGAGATTGTCCAGCATTCACTGCCATGCAAAACAGCTCGGCGCTATTTTCTTTGTTTATAACCACATTTTCCTGTTTCTTATTACTTTTAGCTTATTGCATACATTTTTCGCTCATCCAATCCGTGTAGGTATGAAGATGTCAATCTATCCAAATACCGGTAAAGACACGTTGGGTAACGAAAGTTTAAGATTCACTGGTTTAGACAGATATCAACTATCTTCAGTGTGTACATATATTATGTATTGTACAAATTATATCCACTTTTGTTTCAGTCTCTTTGTTACCGTATACGACCAGTATCTACTCATCCAGCCTCATTTCTACTTACCTACGGCTAATTCTCAAACCGAAATCCCTGTGGAGTTACATTTTCTTATTTTATGATAGCGGCTCCCACTTCAGTTCGTACAATTCAGAGACATATATGAGACACATATTTATTCTGCATCTTCTTCTTATTTCACGTGCTGCATCTCTGTGCACAATCATGGTCCTCCACAACTTTCTATCCCTTTTAGTTTTTAGTAACGTTTGTTATTTTACCAAAATTCCCAAGCCTCATTTTGCTATCCATTTACACAAACTGCTCAGGTAGATGTCCCGCAGCTTTCCCTTTACCTTGTCTCTTCTATATGTTCTGTGAGTGTTAAATTCTCCAAGCCCTCCTTCCTCATTAAGTGTTTAAGAAAGTCCAGCTATCACTTTCTGATTTTGATTCTGTCATTTTTCTTGTCGTTTTCCTCAATACTTATTTGTTGCATATGCGCTCTGTCCGTATCATTCTCAAAATAATTATGCGGTATCAACTTTTTTGTTATCTTAGCCTTCTCTTCATAGATGGGTAAATGGGTAGGTATATTCATAAATAGATACAGTCCTATAGTGATGTGGGTCTTCCTCACTTAACGGCCTACACGTTTAACAACCCCTTACGATCAGATAAATAATTGGCATGAAATTAAAAAAACCTACAGGTCCTTATTGTATGTTCTCCGAAGACATGGACCGTGACTGTGTATTCTCTCTCTTCAAAATGAATAAAAAATAAATAAAGAGAAAATTGAATTGTAATGCATTTACAGTGTGTAACCCAAAGTTGTGGTATCTCAACATAACAAATTTAAACGCAGTACTGCATTGACAGCTAGGTCCCACAATTTTACTGCGGAAATTGCTAGTTTTAAACGTAAGTTGGAGTGTTGCTTCTTTCTCACTATTTGCTTGCGAAAATCTTTACCGCCTTCTTGCTATGCTATCCTCTTTAGATGTGTAATATGTCTGAAACATATACGACTTCTCATTAAAACACCAGCTCGTTTAGAGATAACAGATCGTTGGAATCGATTTCGGGTATTAAGTGAGGAATGTCTGGAGAACACTATAACAGACATTTTGCTTGCAGTCAAAGGTTTTTTTGGGGTTTTTTTTTTCCATACAAACAATTCACTTTTTCCTTGTAGTTATTACTGTGCTACACAATTGTTGCTGCTATAATTTTTAGTATGTCTGCACATTTTGAATGCGAATGTTTTTATGTACGCTTCTGTTTTGGCACTTCGGCATAGGAATCCACATCTTCCAATAATAAACTTATGTCTATTCCCCATATATATATATATATATATATATATATATATATATATATATATATATATATATATATATATATAAAATTATTTATTCAGAAAATTATACCATAAAAAGCCATTTTGTTTCAACACTTCTGGTGTCTTATCAAGTGATGTTATTCTATTTATTTTGTTTTCATTGAAATTAAGTTCGAATAAACGTGTATTCCAAATTAATTTCAATAAAAACAAAATAAATAGAATAAAAACAAAATAAATAGAGTAACATGAATTTTCTAAATAGAATAACATATGTATTTTTCTTTTTTCCTCGGTAATTTTATAATTTTAAACTTAATATAGATTAAATTTACATTTTAAAATGGGTAATTTTTAATTTTAAATTTTATCATATAATTTAATATTTATTAGTTACAATAAATTCTATTTTAGTCTAACCCCAAAATTAAAGCATTAAATAATTATTATAACCAAAGTTCGTTGTCAAGTGTTTTGAATTCTCGTATACTTGTATTTTGATTGGTCATTCCAGCTTATGTAACAGCGTTTCCCCTTAGCGAGGGGTGTTTGATTGATTTGAACCTTTTAAAACACTTTATTCTACATTCAACACCATGACCTGATAAGAGACCAGAAGTGCTGAAACAAAATGGCTATTTTTGGAGTTATTTTATAACATATTTATCTTATAATTTTCGAATGAAAAATTTTATTTGCTCTACCCTGTATTGAGCTTTCTTTTAAGAACAGTATTTGTTGGTTATTGGAATTTATTCCGTATATATCAATCCTATACTTGTATATATATATATATATATATTAAAATAAAAAGAAAGAACAGTAAGGATATATAATCCGGTGTTCTTATTGATATTTTAATTCTTACAAAAGAGTGTAAATTTTCAGAGCATAAATATTATAAATATTGTAAGTTAAATTAATAGTTTTTGGTTTCGGTTTTTGAAACATGGTTAATTCCTGTAGCGAAGAATCCATATTTTAAATCAGTTAATTTATAACATATATATATATATATATATATATTAAAGAAAAACAGACCACTTTAAGGTCCCATTATAATAATTTATTTCACCAGAGCCCTTTTAAAGGACGCTGGATCATCAGATAGCACTTCGAAAAGATGAAACGAAAAATGAAGTGAAAATTGATGGGTAGTGTAAGTTTTTGTAATTTAACAGTGAGTGTAATAAGGAGTGGTTAGAGAGACATGGTAGAGTTTAGAGAGGGTTTATATTTCACTCAATCATACTTAGTATTGGGGGAGGAGGAGTGACCAGACCATGACTTATTTAAACGGTTCACTTAACTGAAGTGATATTTTGAAATGGGAGGAGAGAAGAGAGAAAAGAAAAAAGAAAAAGGAAAAAGAAAGAAGGGGTTTAGTAAAGTAAGTAAAGAGAAAGCGGCTGTAAATGGGTTTTACATATGAAGGAGAGGGGTGGTAAGTTTTAGCAATTTATGTAAAAAATAGATTTTAATGTTTGATAATAATTTAGAAAGAAGAGAAATTAATTTGATGCTTGCTAGCAATTTAAATATTTAACTTTTTTTACAAATAATTTAGGGATTCAATATAAGATAAATACTGTATTTATTAACACATTCATAGAGAACACAGTAAAAAAAAGTTTTAAACTATAACAGTTTGTTTACCCGACTAATAGTACTTTTAATATTGTAAAAGACAGTTAAGGTAACACCAATTTTATCATTTTTAATCTAATTTATGAATGTAATTTTTAATTATATATATATATATATATATATATATATATATATATATATATATATATATATATATATATATATATATTATAATCTTTATAAATATAAGCAGCTATATTCGTCCAGCGAAACCTTAGGTGTTTTAGCTTGCAAATGAATAAACCAATACTCAAGGGGGGGAAAGTATTAAAAAAACATGTACTTCAGGCGAAAATAATCGTCTGGAATCAAAGTTTGATTAACCAAATCGACATGGACTTTCTGTTTAATTTTTTACTGTATTTTTCCAATTTCCGAATAAGATGTTGAGTATTGGGATCGAAATTTTGGCTGAACTGTATGAAATTTATGCAGTATTTTTTTTTCTTTGTACTTAGTACTTTCAACCACCTCAGTTACTTACAAAACACACACACACACACACACAAGAATTCAACATGAACTTCAGGCAGTTTATCTACAATTTCGATCACAAGACTAAATACTTTATTCAAAAGTTATAGAAAATACAATAAAATTAAAACCTTCTTCTGTCGCGTTTCGCCCGTGTATGTTGTTTATTTTTATTTTTTTTACGAAAGCCAAAAAAAAAAAGAGTATAAGGAAACTTTTTTGTGATTGTGAGATTATCCCAGTTTCATGCGCGTCGGCCAAACATCCAGATACATGAAAAAGACTATATGAGCATCGCAGAAACATTGTTAATCACATGACTTTAAAAGCGCTGGTAGTTCATTGTAATGACGTCTGACCGCAATTTAGACTTCATAAATGGAGTTCTGATCATTTAGAGAAAATAATTATATCAGAAGAAAATTCATTGAGAGTGTGTTAATCTCTTAACTTTTTCCCGAACTGTTCATTTCCGTACGATTTTATTCCTAGCAAACGACTGTTTTCATGCCTATACACCCATAGCGCAATAACACTCCCTATATATATATATATATATATATATATATATATATATATATATGTCTAAACATATTGATGAGCTGTGATACAGCGAAACAGATTTGTATGCGGATCAGTATATATATATATATATATATATATATATATATATATATATATATATAAATTTTTTTTAAAATATGATTCCTTTGAATACATAAATTGTTCTCATGTTTCAAAAAACAAGTGACAAACCCCAATATAATTATTGAAATTAAATTGAATTAAAGTATCAAGCCCTGTTTCATCCTCAATGAAAATTTAGAATAACCAATCTTGAAATTTATGCATCTTTATAAGCATGTTGTTCAAAAATTAATTACTATGGAAACGGCTGATTGACCATTTTTCCGGTAAGGAGGCTATAAGTTAACTTTTATCCACATGCCAATTTTCCCAGAGGTAAAAAAGAGTTAAAAGAAAGAAAGAGAAATAACATCTGTCCATTTCATAGCACACAAACACGCACACAGACTCACACAGACACACACACACACACACACACACACACATATATATATATATATATATATATATATATATATATATATATATATATATATATATATATTTCGGCTTGTGTGTTGAATAAACCAATATCTAAGGAAAAATGAGGAATAAAAAAAAAAAGAATTAAGAACATGAAAATTGGCGAAAACAATCGTCAATAATTTAGCTCGAGTTAAGAAAAAAAATCCTCCAACAAAAAATAAAAGTAACCTACATAAAGTGCTCAATACACGAAGTAGAGCAAACCTAATATAAACTTAAAGAGATAGAAACTTACCTACGTTCATCTAAAGGGATCGTTAGTGAAAAAAATTTGTTTTTCCCTGACGATCAGATTAGGCGAAACCTGGTTTAATGTTCTAGGTTAAAATATATATATATATATATATATATATATATATATATATATATATATATATATATATATATATAACAACTTCAAAATTTACTTTTTAGTAGATATCCGTATTTGAGTAGACGCTCCAGTTTCATTTTTTTATGTTTTTTTTTTTTAACAGTATTTATTCCATCTACCGGCCTGCGCATTCGAAAACTTATTTAAGAAAATCTTCTCTCAAGTATGATTCAAATCTGCATCCTCTTTGCTGGAGAAACTCCAGTCTGCTGTTTTGGTCGATCAGCAAAAGAGAGCGTCACATCAAGCTAGGTCTATTTTTTGTCGTCGGATCTAATGAGGTAACTGAATTTATTTCCTGCTTTTTAAGAAAAAAAAAATCCTAATAATTATTTTCCTTGCAATTTTTTCTCATTCATTCCGATCTGAAGAGACCGACACGAACAGACATAGGCGAAACACGTCGTTCATTAATTTGAAATATATTCGATAATGCATATACCGTCGACACACACACACACACATTATATATATATATATATATATATATATATATATATATAGAGAGAGAGAGAGAAAGAGAGAGAGTGAGAGAGATATAGATATATTCGCTTGAAGATGAAACAGGGCTTGATACTATAATTCTTTCTTAATTTATTATTTAATTTAATTTTAGTTTAATTTATTATTTAATTTAATTTATAATTATATTGAGGTTTGGCTCTTTTTTTTTGAAACATGACACCTCTTAACCGAAGCGAAGGAATCATATTTTTTTTGAAATTTTTTATTTATTTAAGCTCCATTTCTATATGGAGCACTGTTTTTAAAAATAATAACAAAATAAAGAACCCCGGATTATTTACCTACGTTTTGTTTTTTCCTATTAAAGAACATAACATATATATATATATATATATATATATATATATATATATATATATATAACGGATCTTCTAGCTTTGAAATGAAATATGATTCTATTTTTTTAGAGATCAATTATCTCCAGGAATCTCATATGTTGAGAAGTCATACAGGAGATTAATGGAGATGTAAAATAGAATTTAATCTATTTATCACCATTGCAAATAGATTGATGAAACCAAACGCAATTTTGTTTAAGTATTAAAACAGAAGACCTGAGTCCTCCAGAGTTACATATAAATATATATCATTATCTATATATATATAGTACTAATATATATATATATATATATATATATATATATATATATATATATATATATATATATATATATATATATATATATATATATATATATATATAAAAGTGAACATTCAAGTAAAACACTCAGAGGCGACAGGCTGTTTCATGCTAGACGCAATCGACAGGCCGCGAATATTGGGTTTTTCCTCAACTATTTATATATATGGGTAAGTGGTGCATTGTGGGTAATCTATTCTGACGTTTATTTTTTGCAGGAGTGGCTTGTTTGTTTATTTATTTGTTTAGGGTAATCTATTTTACTTGTTATTCATTTTCTATTATTTATTCTTTTCAGTTTTAGATGTTTTATTAACGTAGTAAAAAAAATTGGTGGTGGATTTGCTTAGGTCGCTTATTTCATAGTTTGTTTTGGTCAGAGATGATAAAGCTATTTATTCGTCCAATGTTTAGACTGCTTGCCGTAGTCTATTCTGTTATTTTGACGGGATACAGTTTTAATTTATTTATTTCCTTGGATTGATTATTTTTACTTGTTTTTGCATATTAATGCTTATTTTTATTAGTTCTAACAGTTATTTTAGGGGAGGGGTGAGATTTGTGAATTGGTTCATATATTTATTTATTTGGATTAATTTTAATTTGTTTTCTATTTATTTACTTATTTTTTTATTTTCCATATCTTTATTCACTCTGTTCGGCTTTCGATTGCTGGGTAACTTAGTAATGTTTTTTTATCGTTATATAGCAGTTATAGCTATTTTTACGTCCAATCTTTGGATTGTTTGTTGTAGTCTATTCTAATCGTTATTTTAGCGGGATTGGTTTGTTAATTTGTTTATTATTATTTACTTTATTTATTGATTTGGGTTGATTATTTTTACTCGTTGTTTATATATTTTACTTTTTATATTTATTTATTCTATTTCGTCTATTCTAACGGATGTGGTTTGTTAATTTGTTCATTATTTGTTTGGGTTCATTTATTTTACATTTATTTTTGGTTATTTGTATTTATTAATTTCAGTTTTCGATTTTTAAGTAACGTAGCAAAAATTTGTTTTCATATTTGCATCTTGAGATGATCTCAGATCGTTTATTTAGTAATTTATTTTGGTCTCGGAAGGTAATAATAGCTATTTTTTCCTCAAAGCAAAGTTTGCAGGTTTTGGATTGATTGTAGGCTGATGATCTTTTTCTTATTTTCCATGATATTTTTAGCGTGATTTGTTTTTAATTTCCCAGATATACTTGGAAATTATTGTGCTGTTCGCGTATTTAGTATTTGTGAAAGATGTTTTGTGTGCATAGTTGCTTTGTTTCCAGGTTCATTCAGTTACTTCTATATATACTTTCTCTTCGTTATCTGGTGACTTTACCGTGGCTTCGTATATTACGTTGTTTTGTAAGCAATTGCCGTTTAAATTACATTAATTCTTTATTCTACAGTTACACGTGGGTTTAATTTGATTGGGTGGTTTGTTGGTAGTTTTCCCGTTGTGCTTTTTTATTATTTGTGCCATGCTCTCGGTGCAACTGTAGCTGATTTTTACATTGTTTTTATTGAATATTTTGTGTAGAGTGTTCGATTCCGGAAGTGTTTGTTTAAGAATTTGAAGAATATTTTACCTACCTTAGTTTTTACGTTTTTGCTGTACGGCGGGTTGAAGCATATGATATTACTCTTCCTGTTGACCTTTCTTGTGCTTTGTGGTGAGTATGTCAATGTTGCCGGGGATCTATCTTTTAGGGCTGTTTCGTAGTCTTTCTTAGCTTCTTTAATTATGGCTTTATTGCAAGAATTGTCGTAACGTTTGCGGTTAATCGATTTTGGTATCTGTTTGATTATCGAAGGCGGGTGATTGGAGGGATGTGTATATATATATATATATATATATATATATATATATATATATATATATATATGATGAGTCCCAAATATAGGACGAAATGGTCGACCAGTTTTTTTTCTGCATTCTATTGAGGTTCCTTCTAGACTCGATGAACTACTTATTCATCTCAAATCCTCCTTAATTTTATATATATATATATATATATATATATATATATATATATATATATATATATATATATATTGGTTTAAATCATTTTTCTGTATGGTTTATATGTGTCTTTTCTTAGGTTGAAGG
The DNA here is from genome assembly GCA_903632075.3 of Acanthosepion pharaonis. Classification (NCBI taxonomy): domain Eukaryota; kingdom Metazoa; phylum Mollusca; class Cephalopoda; order Sepiida; family Sepiidae; genus Acanthosepion; species Acanthosepion pharaonis. Next base: position 501,352 of record CAHIKZ030001354.1, read on the forward strand.
TAACATCTAGAAAATTTACTTCGTTTATGTTAGTTTTAAATCTCTGTCAAATCCGCTATTTTTAAAAATCCTTATTATTGCTTTTCTAGCCTTGTCTGTCTTTTGTTTGTTATAGTTTCTTAAAATTATGAGACCGTCGCCCCTGTAGAGTCCTGTATCATTGTTATCAATTATTTCGCTTAGTTCATGTAGTAAATATATACCTATGATTTCGTAGATCTTAGCACCGTCTAAGCTCCCCATTGTAGTGTTAAAGACCCCTTCTTTCTTTATCCATGCGTCTTCATTTTTTAATAGTAGTGATTTACGGGAGTGTTTAATGATATCGATTTTGTTTGAGTTTATTTTTATTTGTTCCTGGACTAACGTGATGGCCTTATCTATTATGGCTTCTGTTAAGCATGTGTAAAATTCTTTTATGTCTAAACTGGCAATTATATTTGTTATTTATGTTGCGGAACCAGTCAATACTTGCTTTTGTTTTTTCCACTGGTTTACACCTAACTTCTTCCTTACTTAAGATTTAATTCTTTCTTCTATCGTTTTACTTATTTTACCTATTTCGCTTTTAGCTGGGTTTATGAGTTTGCATGCAGGTTTGGTTTAGAAATTTTCTTTGTAGTATCCATGGAATAGACCTTAAGAAATGTTCTGAACTGGTTCTTTCTCTTTCTAAACTCTACAATAAATGCTTTGCCGCTTGTTGAAAATCTTCTTCTGTAGTTCATAAAAATAATTACTAGAATATTCTTTTCCATGCTTTACTTCTTTCAAAGTCAAATAAATATGAGTTTGTCATTTTAATATCATTTCAGTTTATGAAACTATTTAGAATTTATAACATCTAGAAAATTAAAATCATTGCTTTATAAAATCTTGAGTAGAACTACGCAACAGCCTATACTGACCTAAAGGATAACCTTGCCCCGTTAATGTGAGACATCAATACAAAAATATATTTTCTTCACTCAATTTGAGGTGTTAGCATCTTCGGCTGTTAAAACGATCTTTTCTCTTTTCGTAAATTCTATTCCAATTTTACTCTTGACTTGTCGGGAATATCTTTGATTTTTTTTCCAATTAGACCCGGGTCTCTAGAGTATGATATGGATATAATTATCCAAGGTTTCTGCAATTATTTCTAAACTGGATCATAACAAATCATGTGGACGTAAGGGCATAGCTTCATTTGCTCGTGTTCTTTCTAAACTCTAAAATGAATGCTTTGCTGCTGTTTCATTTCTTGCTTGATGGAAATCCTATTCTGCAAATACATTCTTTAATCACTCAAGTGGACCGTCTAAGTATTAACGTTCTCAGTCTTTTTCGTAAAGTATCAGAGTTTCTGGTTTAATTCTGAATGAGTTAAACATCTCACATCACAGGGTCTCCTTTCAGATCAGCAATATGGCTTTCGCTTCTCTAGGTCAACTGCTGGTGTGTTAACGATTATTGCTGAAAGTATCTGTCAAACTTTAGATAAGAAAGATGAAGCAAAACTTGTTACTTTAAATATCTCGAAGGGATTTGACAGGGTTTGGCATACTGATGTTCTTCACAAGTTGAAATGTTATCGTATTTCTGGACGAATATTTGGAATGATTCATTCTTTCTCATCAAATCGTGAAATGAAAGATGCCTTGAATGGCCACTCTTTTACATCACGGACGCAAACTGTGCTTAATTTTCATAAATAACCTTCTTGCATCAGTTCTCAAATTGGTTCATGCTGATGGAATAACTATTTAGTCTTGTCTTAATAGCAAGTCTGATCGGTTCGATGAGGTCAAATTGGTTGTTGATCTAAAAAAAGATAAACTACAGTCTGTTGTTAATTGGTGCAAGCAACAGCTTGTTAATTTTAAATCTGCAAATCGAAACTGCGCTCTTTTAGTCGTCTGATACATTTTACCTTCAATCTGAATGACTGATGCTAACCTCCATGAGAGTGATTCGTTAGCATTCTCGGACTAACCTTTTCTATTGACATGAATAGAAAAGATTATAGTGAATCACTTGCTAAGTCTGTGGATATGAAAGTGTTATGGTCCGGTTCCTTGTACCACGGTGATAGTCCAAGCTAGAACCAATAAAGAAGAACTCAAACACAGGTATGGATAACACAGATATATTACAAACAGGAATATATACAGAGAAGTAGAAAGTGTTAGTACGAACAATCAGGTTTAGTAGGGAGAACAATGTAGTCTCAGCCAGTATCACTATTCCAATGTCTTGCAGTAATTGTCTGAACGCGACTCTGTTTCGGACTGCCTCTGACTCGACTCTTGACACGACTTGAACTACTGACTCTTTTGAACTACTGACTCCTTGCCTACCCCTGAGGTGCAGTATTTATTAAGTATGGAATAGTCCATTATTATTATTATAGGTAAGATCCCATAACAGAAAGATGATTCACTGTGTCGTGCTCGACATTTTTTCTCTCTTACATATTTATTGTGACTGCCTTTCGTCCCTGATTTGAATATTGCTGTCACATTAAGTCTTGTGCTACTGATATATATTCAGGTATTATTGATAAAAGACAAAGAAGAATCTGCAATGTTACTTTCCCACCGCCGTAATGTTATTGTTCTGATATCTTTTTTGTATGATACACAGATTTTATTAATTTAAACGAAGTACTAGATTGATGACAATATCTCATCTTTTTACACCTGAAATAGGCAAATGTAACCCTAAGTTCTATGCTAAAATTTACTTATATCGTACTTCTCACTCTTACAACTCTTTCCAGTCGACTTTGATATTCAGTAATATAATTGCAATGTCAATCGTTATCTTATGTCTTCTTATTTCTTGTTTTTTTTATTGCTATATCGCCGTAATAGTGCTGACAACATTGCAAATTCGACACACCAATGTAATTCTAGAAGATCATGTACCTCAAAGCAAACAATCTTTGTAATTAAATTACACGAAATTATATAATTATAATAATCATATGAAATTATTATTACAGAATTACTTCGGTAGTGTGCTTGTCGAACTCTCTGCCTCTGTGTAGAGAGGAACCCAGACGAGGCTTTGTCAAAGGGTAGGGTCTCCTCTGGGGTGATAGAAAGTTACCCGACACCGTTTTTACGGGGTTTAGGGGATATTTTGCCCGAGCCTACGGGCTCGGACACCACACAATAAACTCTGTCTTGTGCCACATCCGTCCGTGTGGGACGGTCAGTGAATATCATCGTGTACAGATGATTTTTTTTTCTCATGTCTCAGCTTTCTACGAAAAGTTGTTTTATATTTTTCTGTCGGTATACATTTCTTAGACATAATTTGAATAAGACCTGGAATTAGAACCCGAAACAATCAAAATAAATTGTTTATTACAAAGAATACATTCTTCGGCAAATGTCGACAAATTAAAAACACCAACTTAGCTACACACACCCAAAATGTATAATTATTAATTATACTCAGATCTAGCCAAATATGATTTTAAATATTAATACAATCGTAATAAGAAAATATGATTTTAAATAAGAATATAATTGAAAAATATGTTTTTAAATATTAATCTAATTGGAATCGTATTCAGATGAAATAGTTATCGTTGAGACCATCCTCTTACAAAAAAAAAAAAACCCAAAAAGTCATCTCGAGTTTGACGTTTCACCTTAGTCATGAGCACTGGGCAGTTGCTCGCCCCCGGGAAAGACCTTCGTCATGGTAGTTGAGCTTGTAGAGGAAAATGGTGATGAGAGGAGGGATCAAAAAGTGCAGTGCTCGTCGGCATGCAAGCTATTTTTTCTTCTTCTTCGGTCGCCTCAAGGAAATGGATTGTCGCGCCTACTTCGACTTCCTCTTTGTCCGTCTGTCAATCCGTACGTCCAACTCTATTGCACGCTGTGCGCCGAATGACTCCCTGACACTTGGTGCTGCTGCCACCCCGCTTATTATATGCTATTCCAATACGGATAAAATTTACATGTGTGCAAATATCGTCTCGTTTTGAATGTTATAGGCGCGCATAAATTGCGTCTTCAATAGCGGCCATATTTCTTTTTATCATTACTTTGCAGGCAAGACACGTCCGTGCTCGTTTCGAATTCTGAGGTAAACGTAACTTTCGTCACAGAGCTCAGTCTAGAAAACCCACTGCCTAGTAATTCTGTTTTATCAGCGCACTGCAACTATAGTTATGTAGCCCTGTCTAGCCCATTGATAGGTTAATCCGCTCTTTAAAAGGTTTTGGTATCTAACCAGCCATTTCAATAGAATGAGAGAACTGGTCTAATCTCAAAAGAAAGTACTGGCTTAAATGATATCAGTAACAGTTGTCAAATGGCCCAACATAAAAGGAAGGCATACGATCGTCATTAATGAAGACAACATTAAAAAAAAAACTGAATTATAGTAATATGAAAGTAATATCTTTCTGCAAACATTGAAAGGTTCCCAAGTAGGCATCTATGTGAACGACACTACTATTTACACATGCCTCAAAAAGAAATCTAGTCTCGCGAAAAAAATAACCTAGTCGTTTGTTTTGAAAAGGACCTTCAATCGGTTGTGGAGTGGGGCAGGAATTGGCTGGTGAACTTTAATGCCCCAGAAACAAAACTGCTCTCTATTACTCACCACAGAGAACCATCCCTGCCTCCCATTAGAATGTCTGACACTCTACTCCACGAGAGCACTTCTTTGCGACTTTGGAACAAATGCATTGAGTCAATAGCTTCGTCCACAGCTAGTAAAGTTGGCTCCCTATGCCGCGCCAAGAGATTTTTCTCGCCGGAGTCGATCCTTCAAATCTACAAATCAACTATTCGCACTTGTATGGAGTATTGCCTCCATATATGGTCTAGAGCCCCTTCTAATTGTCTCAAGGTCCTTGATAAAATCCAAAGATGGATATGTAATGTAATTGGCCCTGATCTGGCATCTCGTCTGCAGCTGCTCTCTCACAGTTGCCTCCCTCTGTCTTTTTTTTAATACTTTCAAGGTAACTGCTCCCATGAGCTGCTTTCCCAAACTTCATGAATTTAAGCGCTCAACTAGGCTGGCATCTCGCTCTCACCCTTTCACTGTCGAAACATAGCCGTCTCTTCTACTCCAATAGCTTCATGTCTCGCACTTCTTGCCTGTGGAACTCCCTCCCCATTTTTTGTTTTCCTGATAGCTATACTCTTCAACTATTCAAAAGTAACGTCAATCGACGCCTCCAGATGCCCTACCGTCTCTTCATCCCTTCCTCTACCCTCCTCTTTGTTCTCGCCCCACCTCTGTACCCCTTGCATGCTAGTGGCTTCCCGCCTTGCTTGCGGTTGAATGCTTAAAAAAAAAATCTATCTAGCTGCAATAGGAAATGTAAAAATAAGTTGCATTCGCATTGAATCTCTCGAGAATTGTCCATAAAGTAAACCAAAATCGGCGCTCTTAACGTGCTCGGAAATCTGAGACGATAAAAAGATGGTGAAAATGATACGCGATAGCTTGTTATTTTGGCATCTAGTTTTCATATGGTTTCCAATTTTGTTATAGAAATTCCGCATATTGTGAATTATCAAGAAATAAGCTTGGAATTGCCAATTTTGACAATCCTTTTGAGTATTTTTCAAAATTATGACATACGTAAAGATATTAATATATAAAGATATGAATATATAAAGATATGAATATATACATCACTCCCTTTCTATTTTAATGCAGAAAAGATTTTGGAACGCAAAAAAAAATATTCAAAGCATACGAAATACGAAAACGTAAAAAAATCATCTGGGCATTTCGAAATGCAGTTTATGCATTTAAAATATTTTTTAATATTCAAACGAATTTTTGTATAAACTAAAATTTTTTTAAAAAGATATTCTATAATCAAAAAATTAAAAAAGTATCAATATGTATATAATTTTCGAAACAAATATAAACAAACGTATAATTGAATTTCTGTCAAACCATGTCTTACTTATCTATTTCTATTCAGTTTTACTTTATTGTTTCTTTATTTTATTTTCTTTCCTTCTCTTTGTTCCCTTCCCAAATCGAACGTGTAGCCATCGACCGTGGTGATGGAAAGTGGCCGGATCCTCCCTCCTGTCGTTATAGTGCCGGCCGCTTTCCACGGCATGCAGCAATAAACTGGATCATCAAAAGGTTTGGATGCAACTATGTTTCCTTCCCAAATCGAACCCGGAGGCCTCAACCGTGCTAATGGAAAGCGGACGGATGGCATTACCATTTTCCCTTTTAAAATGGGGAAGTCGTTGATTTCGGATGCGACCAGTGCGGATAGATTTTCGGTCGGTAATTTGATCAGGTCTGCGGTTGAGCCGGGGTCCGTCGCCCGGGAAGCAGAAATAAAAAATATATAATTAAATATTCTTCTCTTGCTGGTAGATTTTTTTTTACTCCTGTGGCAGTGGCAGTGGGAGACTTCCTGGGGTTATTGGCCCTCGTTCGATGGCATTCCTTTGGAGGATTGGCGGGATGGCGTCTCGATTAAGGGACGAGCCTCGCGAAACAGAGTGGCTCTTGCAGCGTGTCTCACTGGCCATAGTTCGAAGTAATGCTTTCTCCATCATTGCGGCTGGCGGAGGATAGAAAAATATTTGTTTGTAGTTACTTTGTTCTGGAATTGTAAATATGGTTAACTGAACTTGCTTTGCTTCAATAAATTCATTTCGATTTCTTAAAATAAAATTTTCGAAATTCTGCATTCTGAGATGAGGAAATGTTATTACGTCATCAGTTATTTAAATTAAAGACATAACATTAGCATAGACGTTTTCAGCTGAAATAAAATGTCAGCGCACATAGAGATAGCGGAAAAATGTTAGATACACACACTACAACAGAAAAGAGAAAGAACAACAAATGGCTGAACGTTCTGGACGTCCTTTTGATCGTTCAACTGCTTACAACCAAATATAATTTTTATATATAATGATACCTTTGCCTTGTACTTTCTTCACATCAGTTTAGTTTCCTAATCAACATTAAATAAATGTGGTGGAAGTCCGCCACAGGCCGATCTGAAGTAAAACAGAACTAACTCTGCTGCCATCTTCTTTATTTTCTTTCTTACTCGTTTTCTTATTCTTCCTTTTCTCGAAAAAAGAGAAATTATTTTGTGTCTTTCTTTCTTACACTTTTTCTCTTTTTCCCCTTTTCTCGTGGAAAAGATGAAAAGTTGTTTTTAAACTCAATAAATTGTCTACTCACCAGTTATTTACTAATAATTGATGAGCTATCTTTATACACATCGAATTTATCTAGTGTGGCCAGACTGGAGACTGCCAGTAGGCTTGGGAATCTAAAATGAAAGTTAGCGGGCTATCTAAACGTCTGGATACCAGCCAAAATATTTCTATGGCCTGAATAGAAAGATAGCTAGATGGCCCTTGACCTATCAAATTTAGGTTCATTATAGTTTGACAGGTCTTGTATTTGTCCTGTAGGGATTCTAGTTTACCATCCTCAATATATATATATATATATATATATATATATATATATATATATGAAAACTTCTGCACAAATCTTATTCACATTAATCAAATGTTTGAAATTGGAATTTTTTTCTACCGGTTTATCTTGATTAGTCCTTATCCAACTTGTCAGCTCTCAATTTACCTCATAACACCCTTGAGTGCTTAGTCTTGCAGCGGGTAAAATGTTATAGTCGACTTAGCAGTCCAATCTGCTTGTCTGAATCATCTTCAAGAAGCGAGAGCAAGACCTAAAAGGTCAGCCAAACTAACAATGATCTCATCTCACAATCCTCACTCCATATGTGGCCTCCTTTGTAAAACACTAGCAGGTCTTAAATGTTACTTAAGATAATCGCACAAAATTTTATAACTGGATCAACTAAGCTGTCGGATCTTCATACGTCAAAACCAACTGTTAGAGTCCATTATATATATATATATATATATATATATATATATATATATATATATATATATGCCCGCTTGTACAGATCATACGACGAGTAAGAAAAAATATCAAACAATACATATGTGATTTAACCCGCCTGCTTAAGGGGTTTAAAGGTTATGGCGCTTGGAGGTTTAGGGGATAGATGAAGATCATTTTGCTCGTCCTTTTTTAAATGTAGCAGCAGCTGATCAACAATGATATTATTTATCATTCTCCTAAACGCATAAAATATTTGAACAATAACTCTAATATTTTAGGCATTTAAAACAACATGCCTTGCCGCGTACACAATTCAGAATTTTTCCTTGTTGAAAACACAACTATACTTAGACATGAAAACAAAAAACAAAACTAAAAATTCTTTGAGATATATATACATAAAACAGTTGAAACCTAACCTGAAAACAAAATAAACTACAAATCTCCACAAATATTCTTTAATGCCTATATTTGATAACAGAAGCCATTGATTTATACCAACATTTTCCCAACTTAAATTTCTCGTTTGAAAACTCTCGCGTGGTCATGTTTGTCGTTGCTTTGAAATTTTTCAAGCAACAAAAACAGACTATCATTATTGTTTCGTCCATGTATCGTTTGATATATTGAAATGTAATTGTCATTTTTGATAATGGCTTATGTAAACCGAAAGGCGTAGATAGGATTTAAACATGTATTAATATGGTGATTTCCTTTCGTCTTTCAATGATAATGTTATTTGGCTTATCAGAAAGGCTTATTGAAAGGAAGTTACTTAAAATAAATAGACAAAACTTGTCTATCGTATTTAACGAAACATGCATTTCTGAAAATTTGCCGCCTAAATATACATAATATATATATATATATATATATATATATATATATATATATATTACATCAGATGTCGGAATTAACAGATCGTCATCAGTGTACCAATATATTACCATATATACTAAAGTATAAAATTATTATAAAATATAAGAGAAAATTTTATTATTATAAGTATTAGCTCTTCATTAACTATCTTCTTGATATCATAGGTTCCCAAGTAGACATGTATCCGGATGACACTACTATTTACACCTGCCTCAAAAAGAAATCTAGTGTCGCCGACAAAACTAACCTGGCCGTTTGTCTTGAAAAGGACCTCCAATCGGTTGTGGACTGGGGCAGGAATTGGCTGGTTAACTTTAATGCCTCAAAAATGAAACTGCTCTCTATTACTCACCAGAGAGAATTATCCCTTCCCCTCCCCCCACCATTAGAATGTCTGACGCTCAACTCAACGCGAGCACATCTTTGCGAATACTCGGTCTCATATTGTCCGCTGACGTGAGATGGAACGAATATATTGAGTCAATAGCTTTGTTCACCGCTAGGAAAGTCGGCTCCCTATGTCGCGCCAGGAAATATTTTCTCGTCGGAGACGGTCCTTCAAATCTATAAATCAACCATTCCCCCTTGCATGGAGCATTGCTGCCATATATGGTCTGAAGCCCCTTCTAATTGTCTCAAGGTCCTTGATAAAATCCAAAGATGCATATGCAATGTAATTGGCCCTGATCTGGCATCTCGTCTGCAGCCGCTCTATCACAGACGTGCCGTTGCCTCCCTCTGTCTTTTTTACAAATACTTTCATGGTAACTGCGTGGAGATGCTTTCACTGGTTCCCAGACTTCATGAATTTAAGCGTTCAACTAGGCTGGCATCACAGTCCCACCCTTTCACTGTGCAAAAACTGTTAAATGTAGCCGTTCCTTCTACTCCAATAGCTTCATGTCTCGCACTTCTTGCCTGTGGAAGTCCCTCCCAATTTCTTGTTTTCCTGATAGCTATAATCTCCATCTATTCAAATGTAATGTCAATCGACATCTCCAGATGCCCTGATCTATCCCCTAACCGTCTCTTCATCCTTTCGTCTATCAATCCTCTTTGTTCTCGCTCCAACTCTGTAACCCCTTGCGTGCTAGTAGCTTCCCGCCTTGCTTGAGGTTGAATGATTTAAAAAATATTATTATTATTGTTGGTTAAAATTATTTGAAAGATAAATAATAAAACAAATTGTCTCGAAGTAAACAAAATAATGTTATAACTGGTAACGCCTTTCAACAAAATTGAATAATAAATAATTTAATATAAACTAATAAGAAAATGTAAAGGAATAACATTTATGCCAAATGTTTTTAAAAGAATCTTTGAATATCTATCTATTTACTATGTATATTCCTCATGTTGTCTGTCTGTGTGTCTGTCGTGGGCGTTGTTACCACGCCCAGACCGCATTTCTCAACCGATTTCGATGCGGTTTTCACCACAAGTTTGCAAATGGCTGCCGTAAGGACATGACGGAGCCCGATTTTTGAGTTCGGACTCAGGTTCCGAAAAAAATCGATAATCGAAAAAATCGAAATCGAAAAAATCGAAATCGAAAAAATCGAAATCGAAAAAATCTGCTTACTGAAGGAATGATCGCATTTCAACCAAATTTGACACCCTCTTAGAGTCTACCATTAGAAGTGTTGTCCAGAAGTTTCATGACCACGGACCCCTAAACAGCGCGAAAAATCGATAAAACCCCAAAACCGATACGCCCAGATTTTTTAGAGAAAACCGACAGATTTATGAGGAGACCATTGGGAGTCACCATGTGAAGTTTCAACTCTGAGCACCCCCCAAACAGAGTGCAAATCGACAATCGGTCAACCCTTAAAAATGTTTTTTTCCGATTGGGTATTTCCTAAATGTAGATTAATTTAAGGTGACGCTATGCGCGGGAAAAAAAAAAAACAGGTCAGTGCGTGCAGTGGAGTGGAAGAAAACATTTTGACCTCAAATTCTGGAATGGGTGCAGCGCCATTGAAATTCGGCTTTTTTATCCCTGCTACCAGGCCTGACTTTGAGCCACAAATGACATATTCGACTTTGTCAACACTTTTGCTTTAACCGTCGCATCTTACCACAATAAGCACTTGATTTATTCGCGTCTTTACTGAAAAAAGAAAACCGCATACGTGCTGAGTGAAAATGATTCCGCTCTCAGCAGTCGATTATCCCCTAGCACAGGCCGCATCCCAGAACTGACGAGGAATTTTTTGCGCAAAAACAGCAGGGCTTCCTCCCAATCCATTTCAAAGCTAATGCCGGCAAACGGTTAGCGGCCTAACGAGCAAACGCGTTATTGCAGCTCCTTGCATTCTCATCGCCGGCATCATGTGCGTTAGAGCCAAGCTGCATATGCAGCAGGCAACTTGACCCCGTTTACGGCCAAGCCTTGCGCTTGCCAAATCATTCGCGCGTGTGTGAATGCGTGCTAACATATTCCATTTTGCGTGAGCTCATTCATTGGTCTAAATCATGGCCATTGTCCAGGCTACACCAATCAATGACAAGTCATGCTCCCTTTAAATACCTTCAGCGCGGCTGCATCCGCACTCACGTCTTGATTTGATCGCTATTAATGCATCTGTCGTTGGATTAATTGACAGCTTCTTGCTACCGCAAGTTACCTATTTGCTTAAAAGTTTGCATTACCCATTTATCTCGGCGTGCTGCCTTTACTGCGCAGCCCATTACATCTTAGCGTTCCATACCTATTTCAAACTTTTCGTAGTTCAGTTGTGCTATTAGACAGTTAACTGCTGTCGCAAGTTACTTCTCTTCTGCCTTTACTACGTGGCCCAGTACAACTCAGTGTTTCACTACTTTTTAACCTTCAACGCTTCAACGTTTTGGCTGCGTAACCTCTGCCTACAGCGACGTTTTCGTGCTGCCAAATAGCACGACCCATAGCTAGGAGAAGCTTTTACCGCTCCACTGCATTTTTAGTTTTCGTATACAACGAGGTTGCACCGCTTCAGCTACTGCATCAACTTCTATTCGCATTCTTACACAGCATTTCTACAACCCTTCAAATGGCTCCTACACGACGAACATCCGCACGTCAGGAACTGAAGACCCCTAATACCGTTAACATTACACATGCAGAACAGGCGACTGCAGAGGGCCCTTGACACATATTCAGCTTCCCTTTCCACGAACGCTTCCCAGCAATCGTCCAGCTTGCTGGGCACCTAGAAAACGACAAACTTCGTTATTTTTCTGAGGATACAGCAATGGATGTGGCTGCGCGTACCAGACACAACGCTTACAGTGTTCTTCAACAGGACGAGTTTGCTAGGACTCTACTGTACCCAGACGTGCCATCATACTATCTGTGAACCAAAAAGAACACCTGGGCTTGGCGGAAGTGCGGGACCAACGTCGAGGGTTATCCAGGCGTCAAAAAAGACGCCACACTCGGAAGGGTATTCACGGTTCCCCCATCGCGACAGGAATGTTTTTACTTGCGACTCCTTTTGCACGAAGTTAGTGGTCCAACGAGCTACAATAACTTACGGACGGTTAATGGAGTTTTATGTGAAACTTTTCGTGAGGCCTGACTCCGTCTCGGCCTTTTGGAAGCTGACAGCCAACGGGATGCCACAATGGCTGAGGGAGCTCTTTTAAAAATGCGCTCTGCTTTACGCCACCTCTTCACCACAATCTTACAAATGTGCGAACCCAGTGATCCCAAATCATTTTGGGACAAATACAAGGACATTTTTGTCCGAAGATATACTCAGAGAAGCGCAACTGCTGTGTCCAACAATGGCTCTTACATTCAACGATGAAATTTACAACAGGGCGATTATAATCACGGAGAACCTGTTTGTTGAAATGGGGGGATCTCTCGCCGCTATTGGGCTTCCAACGCCAGGTCGTGTGGCTTCATCCAGTCTCTCACCTGAGATTATGCGAGAGACATCCTACTCTGTTGAGGAGCTCAACGCCTATGTCACAACAAATGAGCCAAAACTTCTCATAGACCAAAGGGCCGCTTACGATTCGGTTCTTGCATCCACCAGGCAGGATACAGGATCAATTTTCTTCCTGGAAGCGTTTGGGGGAACGGGAAAAACGTTCGTAACAAAACTTCTTCTTGCAGAAATTCGGCATTGCTGCCACATTACTTTTTCAGGCAGGTGGCCGAACAGTGCACGAACGTTTTAAACAATATTTAAACTTCTGCTTGACCTAATTAAGAAAGAAACAGCTGTATGCAGTATAGCCAAGGAATCAGGTCTAGCGGAGGTACTCAGGCGATATAAGCTCGTCGTCTGGGATGAGTGCACTGTCAGTCCCAAAACTGCACTAGAGGCTGTAAACCGCTCTCTGAAGAATATTCGAAAATCCGATGACCTTATGGGGGGTATAACTGTCCTTCTATCCGGTGACTTTCGCCAGACCCTCTCTGTTGTACCTAAGGGGACCTCAGTTTTCTTGTATGGAAAGGAAAAATGGAATGGAGTTAGCTGAGGACTGGCTGAGGACTTCAATGTACAAATTTTCACATTTGAATAAAGGAACACATCATCGGGTGAAGAGCAGGCTACATAAATAATGAGAATCACTCCAAGTGTACACCAGTGTGACAGTTTGTTCTTGGGCTTTATTAATTGTCATAGGAAAACAGGGTGCGAATGGAAATGGGGATCTTCTGAAAGTGAAGGGTACATCGGCATCTGATGGATACAAATGCAGCCTTGGGATAAGCGCTTGCTCCCCTTTACCGCATTAAGGTAAAGCATTGAACTCATCTCCAACTAATGTGTAGTTAGAAGCATCAATTGTCTCTCCTCGCATCACCATACCATATGTACAGAAATGAATGACCCCGACCAGATTACGGGCCCTTTCAAAAATGCGTGCGAGACCCC
>CAHIKZ030001354.1:520000-532574 GCA_903632075.3 Acanthosepion pharaonis
TTAGCCCCGATCTATCTTTTCCTTCGTTTAAAGTACATTCGTATCCTGCTAAATATTAATAAATACATCTAAGATATAAAAGTCCAGGACTCAAGGTATATAACCTTTATAAATCTGTTTCTCTGAATATAATTAATAATCAGTTAATTCAAATTTCTCAGGCATTTTAATTTAAATTTCTTGGTTAATTATATTATAGCGTAATGAAAAAGCCACAAACTTAATAAACATAAAGTATTATCGTCATTTAAATTATTTTTTTGAAATTTCTTAATCTTTTCTAAAACGTCCGAAATTTTAGTTAAAATCTTTTTTGATTACGTCATCGCGGTGGCATAATAATATTTTTTTATTGTTTAGGTTTTTCTACGAAACAGTGAAATTAATAAAAACCAGCCTATAATGAGAAGTCCTACAAAAGAAAAAACTATGGCTGCGACAGAAATCGAACCTGTATCCTTTCTTACACCAAGGTATTTTTTATATTCTTTCGACATTATTTCTTACCTTTATTTTAGGTAAGAAATACGTGTTAGAATATATAGAGTCATATAAATAATAACGGAAAAACCTGTTTCCTTGCCAGGCAGTTCTTTTTCCTGTCAGTCTGGTTTCCCTCGTCGATCTCGACGTAACACACTTTAGTTGAACAAGTGGTAAAAAATAAAATGCAGATTCAATTCCTTTTGGAGGCATAATCTTCCTTTAGTAAAACATTTAAGCCTTTAAACATTAATTTCACTGTTCAATAATAATAATAATAAAGCAGGTATAGTGTGGAGGTATGTTCATAAGAATGGAACATTTTTAGATGTCTGTTATTAACATAACCACACGATTTATATTTAACGCAAAATATCAGAAAATATGAAACAAAAGAAGGAATAAAAACGGTTTCATAACATCAACATTTATATTTATTTTTATGTAATGATGTATATGTGTAGGGGTTTTGTGTTTATGTCCCTTTGACTGATTTAATAATTTTATCTGAGCTCACAAAAGTTGAATGAATTATAAAGCTGAGAAATTCTGAATAAACTGTAACTTTAGAAAAGTATTGTTGCTTGTTGATATGTTCGTAATGTAGTTTGGAAAAGTTCGTACGTGCGTACATGCGTGAATATGATTTTAACGCCTGTCCGCCCATTTACTATGTGTAAACAACAACAGAATTCTTAATAGAAATAGAGTTAATTAGCAGATGTAGACATAACATAAAATATTTGCATTATTTACATTATTCGGACTGTTATTCTCATCTTCACTGCCATATCCACAATGTTTTGGCAGTTATACGCTCCGGCCTTCTTCGGGTGATTGGCCTGGTATTACACACACAACTCCTTGGGTCTAGTTACTGGATCTAACCAATGCCATGTGTCCTTGAGAACATCTGTGTATGAATTTTGGGGACTTATAAACCTAATTTCTCAGCAAATATGTTCATAGCAGTGGTCATATTGCTATTTTTCTGTTATTATTAATACATTTTTTTTACCAGAGTTCATATTGCAACTTTTGTTATCATTGCTTTTCTCTGGCACTCCTTATTACTGGTTCCCATATTGTATTCATTTCTATGCTTGGTCAGCTCAGGAGATTCTTGTGGCCTAGCATATGTGCTGATTCCTTACGTTTTTCAGTGATGCTCTCTGTCTATTATTTCAGCCTCATCCCACAGTGGAGAGCTGATCTCCCTTTTCCCTCCATGTTTTCCCTTTTCCCTCCCTGATTTTTCTATTTTCCCTCGTGTTACTGCTTTATGATGTTCTTGGAAAGTGTCGGCCTATATATGTCTTACCACATCTGCACGGGATGGCGTACACACAGTTCTTAGTCATGATCTCCCCAACGGGGCGTCTTACACTGAAGAGATGTCTTCTAAGGGTTTGAAGTTTGTCATGATGTTATAAGGGCCACAAAGCCTTTGTATTTTTGCGATAATCCCTTCACATATGGTAGGTAGACTGAAGCTGTTTTCTGCGTGCTCTTATCATCTTTTGCCATTCTATTTCAGTTT
Source organism: Acanthosepion pharaonis (assembly GCA_903632075.3). NCBI lineage: Eukaryota > Metazoa > Mollusca > Cephalopoda > Sepiida > Sepiidae > Acanthosepion > Acanthosepion pharaonis. The sequence goes on from CAHIKZ030001354.1 coordinate 522,024, forward strand.
GTTGAAGCTGCTACCATGTAGCTGGGGTAGTTGCTACGTTGTAGGGTACTGCTTATACGGACCATTTCTTGTTTTTATGTTTCTGGAACGCCGCCCTAGTTGTAAGCAGCGGACGATCCCTTTTTTACACCGTATAGATGACCGGGAGTTGAATTGTCGAGTGAATTGTAGTATACGGATGTCTTGAACCTCAGTTCTGTTCAAGATATTAGTACATCTAGGAAGACTAGTTGTCGTTTTCACATAGGAATGTCAGATGGCTTGAAATTCGTGTCAGCTTCTGGTGTGATTTTTCTAGTTTTTTCCATATTTTTGGTATATCAGGTCTGTACCGATTCTTCAATATTTTTTCTATATCTCTAAGATGAGGTATTATGATTACATGCATTATTTACATTATTCGGACGGTTTTCCTCATCTTCATTGTCATATTCACAATGTTTCGGCCTTTTTACGCTCCGGCCTTCTTCAGGTGATTTGCTTTTAACACAACTCTCCGGATTCTTTCATACGATTTAACGTTGGTCAGCGGTTTGTGCTCTGTCAAGACAATCTAGGCTTCGAGCACTTTACTGAGTCGGTAAGTTTGCTATTTTTCTCTTTCTTTTTTCAGTATTGTCTTCTTTATTCGAACCCGTATCTGGATAAGTGTTTAAATTTTGAAAAGCTGTCCGTTGGTAGAATCAACGTTTTTTTCTTTTTCTTTAGTGTATATATTATTACCTGTAGAATATATATATATATATATATATATATATATATATATATATATATATATACTCCCCATAAAAGATTATTACCTGTAGTACAACATTTCTGTCTAGAAAACACGATTTTAAAACCCATGCCAAATTCACTAAGATTGAGAAAAATAGAAAAGTTCAGAGCAGATAACATTATAAAGATTTTAGAGTTCCATGAAAATAAGTGGATACGACGTTTAAAAACGGGCTTAATCACAAATTTAACAATATAGATAGTATTACTATATAACCGCACAAATCAGGACCTACCCACATTTCTCGCCCACACAAGACAGACATGCTTACGGAGGTGTTGAGGTCTCACACTTATACACACACCCACTCCCACAAATATAACAAACACTTACAACAATACACATCATCATATCACTCAATCCCTAAGAACCAAATAACACACACACTTAACAGAGACACATCCCCTTTCCAGGAACCAATAAAACTTTCAAAATGCCCAAAGGAATTCAGAGCAGCATGAATCAATCCGGCTCTTATCTTAAATAACAACTTAAAGAGACTGACCAACACAAGGACTTACCAAAATTCATGTTAAAAAAATAAAAAATAAACAAATGAAAACTACAGACAAAAGTTCATTTTCTCCATCAAGACATTCATTTCTGTAGTTCACTGCTATCTGCAAGCAGATTTTTTTCCCGATGATGGCCATGTTGGCCGAAACTTGTCGAGGAATCTAAATGAAATAATAATAAAAACGAAAGAATATTAATATACAACCCAGTGTGTCTGAAGATTTTAATATTTTTTATTGTACAATGTATATATATATATATATATATATATGTGTGTGTGTGTGTATGTGTGTGTGTGTGTTTGTGTCTGTATGTGTGTGTCAGGTTGTGTATGTGTATGTGTGTGTGTGTGTGTGTCTGCGTGTGTGTGCGTGGACCAAAATTTCTGTATTTCAGATAATATATACGAATTAAATCAAATCCTTACATAAAAAGATCAATACCCATCTCACATTCGAATAGACGTGGAATATCATGGGCACATAGTATATATATATATATATATATATACATATATATACACATATATATATATATATATATATATATATATATATATATATATATATATATATATATATAGTCCTGCATTGCGTCTTTAGACATACCTATAATCTCTCCTAAACAGGATCGTCTACATGGCGATATATCATTCCAAATTCCTTGAATCTTAGAGATGCCAATGGGAAAGCAGTTCACCATGTTTCCCTCGACATTTCAGAAAAATTGGAAGAAGTTGTGGAAATTCACGCTTGCCTACGTTCTGAAAACGTATATTCATCGAAGCAATCACTAATCCAAGAACATGGGAATAAGTTTTAATTTTTCGGTTAGTGAATATTGACAGGTATGTAAAATAAATAATTAAAATGTGTAAAAAAATATATCAATTTTGCAAGTTTTTGCGTTTTTCATTTTTAATAAATGAAGAAGACATGTGACCATCGTCTGTAAAAGAACACCGAACTTATTTTCGAAATTTGCTATTGTTCTTATCCATTCAATGCGCGCCAAGCACATTGACATTAGAGTATATCTGTCTATATTTCTAAGATCAGGTATTATGTACACTATTTAGATTATGCGGACTATTGTCCTCATCTTTGTTGCCATATTTATTACAAAGTTTCGGCCCTTCAGTATCTGTCTATATTTCTGATATGAGGTATTATGTACACTATTTACATTATTCAGACTATTGTCCTCATCTTTGTTGCCATATTTATTACAAAGTTTCGGCCCTTCGCTGTCTGTCTATATTTCTGTGATGAGGTATTATGTACATTAATTACATTATTCTGACTAGTGTCCTCATCTTTGTCGCCATATTTATTACAACGTTTCGGCCGTTGTACGCTCCGACCTTCTTCAGGTGGTTGGAATGTCGAACTGAACCCTTTATTTCGCATACTGGGGTAGACTGTTCTAGTTCCACGTGCCATGTCTAATGGATATCAGTTATCAGTTATCGCCTGTTAATTTCCCTCTCCACTGCCTTAACCAGGTACTGAATGCACACTATTTCGGTCGTATTACTGGATCTAACTAACGCCTTTATCCACATTGCCACGTGTCCTTGAGGATATTTTAGTGTTTTTCCACAACTTTCCTTGCATTTTACGTATTTATTTTATACTAACGATGGACAAAACTAAATTAAGAAAAATGGTACTTTCTTCACCATATTTCTTAACACAAACGTAATTAAACACATGCACATACGCACAAATATATTACACACACACACGCACACATATATATATATATATATATATATATATATATATATATATATAGCGCTATATCTAGTCTAATTCGTACCTCTTCTCCACCGACTCGATGAATTACTTAATTATGATTATCTCAAATCCTCCTAATTTCTATCACTTTTGACATATTGATCCGGATATTGATATATTACATTGGGTAAACATTGACCAACAAATACAAAACTGTTTACATAAAATCTCCAACTTTTGACAAAAATATTTTTCAAAAATGACTTAATATAAAACACCCTATACAATTTTCAAAAAAGAAAATTTAGAGCAATTGAAGACATAAAAATATTCGGGAAAGCGACCTTCCATCTACTATTGAGATATTGTCATGCCTTAAGATCGCATTTAGAAGGAAACTGACTGTCGCCTTTGGAACTGGACTTCACCTGTAATGTATTGATGGGGCACAAGACGGTAGAAGCTTTAGTGGATACTGGAGCTTCGGTCTCCCTAATAAATTCCAAGGTGTTTAGACAGCTGGGGTTACGTAGAAAACTCCAGCCAGTTCATTTCTTTATTAGCCAGGTAGATAGTAGTCAGATGAGAATACAAGTTATGACATGGCTACCATTCAAATTGGCAAGGACCACAGGTGAACAAGGTATATGAGCCACCTGATTTGTGTCGGGAATTAATTTTGGGGAGTGACTGGCTTAGGCTGAACAAAGCTCAAATCCGCTCTGACCCAGCTCCATTGATCTTACAAGGGGTGGAAATCCTATTGCGGAATGAATTGGAGAGCAAATGCTCCGTAGTAACCCAGACCGATGTGAAACTTTCCCCTAGAATGGCAATTTCATGTGAAGTGGAGAAACTAACGGAAGTGTTATATCAGATAACACCTACAGAGAGGTATGATAAGGGTGAAGAGGAGGTGACCTTGTGTAGTACCGTGGTAGAAGGGATGAAAACTGTGCCCCTATTGTTGGCTAACACAGCTAGTAAAACTATTACAATAAAACAGGGAGAAGAGTTATGTTACGCCTGTCCGATAAAAATTATGAAGCAAGTGAGAGTAAGCAAGAACTATGGAAGAAGGGTAGAGACTAGTAGCCCCGAAATAAAGGAAGAAGACTTGATAGTTCTTGAAAGATAAGACGAGATAAGGAAACTGCTAGAAGCTAATCGAGATGTGGTAGCTAATACTAACAAGGAGTTGAAAGTAACCGGGACAGTACGTATGAAAATAGACACTATTGACCACCTAACCCATTAGATTGAAGCCTTATAGAGAAAATTAGCCGAAGAAGCAGTAAATGAGATGTTGGACTCGGGAGTAACAGGGAGTTCTAGGTCCTCATGATTTTTTCCAATAGTTATTGAGATATAAATGGATGGAGGACATAGATTTTGCCTAGATTTAAATGCAATTACAAAAACCGTTAGCGGTACCTTTGCCCCAGATCGATGATATTCTAGCACTTTTGGGAAGGTCAGCTTGTTTTTCTACTTTGGATCTAAGGTCACGTTATTGGCAGGTAGTTTTGGATGAAAAGGACCAAGAGAAGACAGCTTTTATTTGTCATATGGTTTTATTTAATTTTCATTATCTAATGCCCCAGGTGTATTTACTCAGGTAATGTCTATAGAGTTAGGAGGTATGGAAGACTTTGCCATGGCTTACCTGGACGATATCATGGTGTTTTCTAAAACACCTGAGGAGCATTTTAGACCCTTACAGAAGGTTTTCGATAGGCTGAGAGAGCTCAGGTTGAAATTAAAATTGCCTAAGTGTCAGTTTTTGAAGGATGAGACCAAGTACTTGGGTTTCGTTATAAACGAAACGGGAATAAAACCTGATTTAGATCTGGTAGAAGTTATAAGCACTCTGCCGGTGCCCAAGACAGTGAGAGATGTCCGTGGCTTTATAGGAGCCATTGGATATTAGAGGCTATATATGCCTGCGTTTAGCCTATACGCAGGACCCTTGATAGCTTTGACTAAGAAGTATGCTAGTTTTAAGTGGGCGGAGGACGGCCAGTGAACCTTTGATACCCTCAAGGACCAGCTGACAGCAGTACCCTTGCTGACTTACCCTGACATGAGCAAGCCGCTGGTGCTTTACACAGATGCCAGTGACAAATGTATCGGCGCGTTACTTACCAGACATGTCCAGATATGGATGGACCAGTGACAGGTATACTTGAAGAAGTGTCTACATATTTTCTGTCCCACAGACTATCGAAGACCCAGCAGAGATGGCCAGTGATAGAAAAGGAAGCGTTTGCCATTTTTATATGCAGTACAAAAATTATATTATTACTTAAGTGTTTACCATTAAAACTAACCATAAGCTCCTCAAATATTTATTAGAGGCAGAGTGAACAAATAAAAAGATTTAGCAGTTGGAATTGAAGCTTAGTGGCTATCAGTTTAAAATCGAATATCTATCTGGAAAAGATAATACCTGTGCCGATCTGTTATCAAGAATTCCAGAAATATTACAGTCCGAATCCATTAGGTTAGAACCAGGAGTGGACGACAGGGCTTATCAAGTTAATGTGATAAATTATCACACTCTAAGCAAACGTCCAGTTTGGGGGTAAGAAGAAGATGAGGAAGGAGAAATTATTAGGGACCCTAATTGGGAAGCTGTCATAGAGAAGAATCTGGAAGATTGCGAAATTACTTCTCTGAGGAGTAAGGTAGAAGCAGGGACTACCTCTAAATATGTTATACACAATAGAGTGTTGAATTACATTTCAGGACGAGAGGAAGAAAGAAGTCTCAAAATAGTAGTACCAAAAATGTTAAGACAAGAAATATTAGCCCAGTGTCATGAAAAGCTAGAACACATAAGGGTTGATAGAACCTATGAATTAATAGTCAGGAATTATTTGGGGCCTAAACTGTATAATGATGTATTGAATTATGTGAACAAGTGCATAACGTGTCACTCACAGATTAGAGATAATAGGGTCGCCCCAGTGATGGAAACAGATATTCCAAATTACTCCTCGTGGAAATGCGTTTATATTAAGCTTCGTGAACTGGCTAACGAACTGCCAAGAAGCTTTCGCGATACCTGATAAGAAAGCACAAACAGTATCAAATATAATGTTTCAGGAGATATTTTCTAGATATGGAGCCCCTGAGCAGTTGGTCACTGACAATGGACCAGAGAATATAAATCAAATCATGAAAGGGAGTCTCTGAGAGAATTAAATACTGTACACATTATCACTTTCCCATACCATCCCCAAAGCAATGCGGAAGTAGAAAGATTCCACCGGACCATAGCCGATGTGCTCACGAAGTTGTCAGGTGATAATAAGGAGAGCTGGGATGAGTACTTAACTCAGGCGCTGACTGCCGTGCTATTTTCTATAAACGAAACTGCGAAATTCTCCCTTTATTATATGCTATTTGGCAGGGATGTGGTTTTACCGATAGATAATTTGCTAAGACGTTGAAGGAAATATATGGGAGATCACCATAAATTGATCTTGGAGCAACAACAACAAGGTTTTCGCTCAGGTAAGAAGAAAAAACAGGAGAGCCCAGAAGAGGCGTAATGATAGAATAAATAAAAACAGAAATGAAGTTAACTTCCATCTAGGTGATCCAGTATATTATAAATTATACACCTGAGGGAAGGTAAATTGGATCTAAGATGGATTCCTTTTTATAGAACAGTGGAACAGACGGGACCTGTTACTTACATAATTTGGGATCAAGTAGCAGGGTAAGTAAAACGGGTACATGCTAAATATATAGAATTAGCAAAGCTAGATGAATGGGAAGGAGCTAAGGAGAGGAGAGCAAAGAGAGGAATGAGAAGGGCAATTTTGTTTGAACCCGAAGAATTAGAGACTGATAGCGAAGAAGGGGAGGAGGAAATTATGATTTGACCAGAGAGTTTGGAGAGAATAAAGGGGATCGACAATCGTGGAAGTAGTTTCCTTGAGGAAGGTAATGAAGCGGATGGTGCACTGAGAGATGAGTAGTGAAGGGTCAGATAGTTAGGAAGAAGAGGTTGAAATTCCATTACCCCAGTTGATAGAACGGTTAGGAACCGAAAAAGCATCTAAGCGCGTAGAATTACCTATGAAGCTACGACTGAGAGGTGCAGAAAGAACTAAAGCCCCAGAATAGAGAAAATGAGAAGATTGATAAAATACCTGCAGAAGAGCCCGAGATGTGGACCGGACTGTGGTTATCAGGTGATGACGAGGGTGTGGAAGGGCTCCTATTGCATGCGTGTCACCGCTGGCTTTGGACTGGATTAGTTCCTTCGGTGCTTATGCAAATCAAAAATTATAGGCTCTGGGGGGTACAAGGTGGAAGCGAACCTTTTTAGCCTTGAATTTGGCCAGAACAAAAATTATGTTGCTAACAAGTGAAGAAGCGAATAGATGTAAAGTTGATGCTTTAAGTACCTGTGTAACCGCAGGCCAAGTTGATGTGTCTGGTACTCATGTTCTGTGTGTACATGAGTTATTTAGGAAAAATAAAGGGGGGATTAAAGAGAACTGTCAAATAGAAGTATTACCCAGTGTTATATTGTTGCATTTTTTTGCATATATGTGTGTACTAGTGAGCCAGTCAAAATAAGTTGACACATTTTATAGTTAACCAATAGAAGGGTTAACCAATCAGAAAGCTCAAAATATTCAATGCGACGTGTATAAAGGCAGCCATTTTTTCTCCCAAATTGTCTGCACTGCCAACCTGATATCGAAGACTTAAAGAATTACTTAGCAACCGCTACTTTCTCTGAATCTTCACTGCTGACCTCTGATATTGAACAGATTACGGACTTCACTGAATTCCATATTCAGAGACTGCCGCAAACATGGTCAACATATATTACCTCCAGCATTTAGCATATCGGATGCCATTTGGGTGGTAGCCACCCAAATAGAATTAGAATTATCGGAAGTCTGTGAAGAAAAGCCCTCCCCCGCCCCCAGAACTATAAATTTGGGCCACCATTATGTATAATAGAATTACCAATGAGGGGTGGCGCCCATGGATCCTCAATGTTACCTCCCCCTTATTATCAGGCAGAATTTTCTGATAAATCTTAATTATTTCGTAAACATCATAAAGAGACAGTTGATATTTACTGGATATATAATATGGAAACATGACATGGAAAGTTTAAAACTCACAGTAAATGGTGAAGGCAAGAAGAATAAAGCACTTCGATACATAAGCTAGCTAATTAGGTTGGATAAGTAGTTGACAGAAGATGGATGAGGAGAGATAGCGGAAAGATAAGATGTACTTAGAGCTAAAAAAAAAGGGCAGAAAATTGCGGACAACCATGATCAAACCACGCCCTGAAAGGACACAACACAAAAGACAAGATGCAGAAGAAGGTAGTTATTCACATTACTTTTTTTTTGTTAACTTGTTTAATGACATCTAAATAAAAAGATGCTGTTGGCATGATATCATTTGCCAAGATGAAAATACAGGAAGAAATCGATCAATGGTTTTCCGATGAGTGTGGCGGAAATATAAACAGTTACACCGAGAATTTGGCTTAAGTTTGACTCTTGCGGATTCCGAGCCAACATCCACGACTCGATCCCACCCCCGCACATCTTATATCTTATATATACGTGGGTTATCTCAATAACTCCTTAGTTTGAGGATGAAAATGGGATTTATTTTTCCAAAGTAATACATATTCAGTAATAGCTCCGCTTCCATATAAATGGGTTTAATTCAGCAGTGAATATTGATATGCAGCTCATGTACTTGCACGGCTCAGAATGAGATAATGGCGAGCCGTTTTCGAATTTTGGTTGTGTTCTTTGCATGCACTTTCAAACAAATACCCCTGGAAAAAGTATGAATCAATATCTTCTTTTTCACCAGTTATGCATAGCTGGCCACTCGTATTCTAGGACACCTGTCTACTAGGGTGGCTAGCCAATTCTTATTGCAGACGCTTGCTCAGGCACATTTGTGTTTATTCAACACCCACAGAGCCCACCTGTGGTTTATATTGTAACTATGCTGAGAAGACATTAGTTACAGTTTCTGGGAAATAGCGTGTTATCAAGCGTAATCAATAATTTAAACAAGACCAGGATGCTCAAGCCCTCGGCCACGATGACTTGTGATTTTTGTGCTTGCTATCGATGGCCCCCAAGGGTTCCGTCTATCCAGTTTTACTCACAAAGCTTGGTCAACGCGTGGGTTATGGTTTTTCAGGCACTTTCCAAATGTACCGCACGCCGGGATCGACTTCTCCAGTCCGATAACATCTGGAAGTCTCCTTACTGACAAATCGACCCTGTTGCGATTCGAACCTGGGTCTCATGGTCAGAATGCGAGCGTTCTAACCACTCGGCCACGTGCCCATCAGCTGTGGGTTAAATAACAGCGCAAAATGGACGCTATAACCATGATTTCTAGCATGTATAGGAGAATATCATCTCGTAATTCGAAATATTCTGCTGTCCTGGGGGGGGGGGTCACATATTTGAACTGTAACTGTAGTCTGCCGAGGAAATTTGAAGTATGAACCCCTTGTTGCAAGGCGAACAGACCTGATCAGATTGGCAGCCTAGGAAACGAGAAGCCACCCTGAAAACGAGAAATAATGGCTTTGTCTCCATATTTATTACAACGTTTCGGCCGTTCTATGCTTCTGCCTTCTTCAGGTGGTTGGAATTTCGAACTGAACCCTTTATGGTGATTTTCAGTGACTTCATGTAGAAACAGCTCTGAGTGATGATCAGAATGATAAGGAAGATTAATAATGGAAATCGAATATAGGCGCTTGGCCGAGAGGTCAGAACTTTCGCTTTTCGAGCATGAAACCCGGGTAGAAATCATTTCACCATGCTCGATTTGGGACGAAGGAGACTCCTTGATAATATCTGTCTGTGGTACCAATCCCATTGACAGACCAGCTATTTGATCCAAGTCTTGTGAGAGATATTATGTACAAGGAAGTGTACGAAATCCGTCGATGATGTGCTAACACGAAATTGCAAGTAGGCGTGACCGAGGTTTTGACCTTTTTGGCCTTCAATTACTTTTTTAGTTGCTAAATGGTTCTTGTTCAATTATATTTATATATGAGGTCAATTGTAACTGATATATTCCTCTTCAAACGGCTTCTTTAAATTTAACTTTAAAAGATTTTTTTCTATATTTAATATTCTGTTAATTTTCTTATTTTTACATTTATCATTGTTACATTTTTTAATTGCTAGCTGTTTTTTGCCAATTATATTTATGTATGGGGTTAATTGTAATTGATATTTCCCCATTGAAGGGGCTTCTTTGAATTTAATCTATAATTAATTTATATGATTTCGTCTAGACTCTAGCGAATCTTTATTCCTTCGCTACCCATTTCTGCTTTTTTTTCTTTTTTTTCTCTGTCTTTCTCGTTCCTCCTTTTTACCTTATTTGTCGTTTCTTCCTTTCTTTTAGTCCTTTTTTTTTCCATTCCGGTCTCTTATTTAAATTTTTTTAAAGTTAGAAGCAATATTTATTTTATTTTATCTA
>CAHIKZ030001355.1:0-15000 GCA_903632075.3 Acanthosepion pharaonis
CATCGGTGACATGGTGTGTAATCTAGTTGTTCTATATTCCCCACGTCGAAATATTATGAGTAGTCCAACACAATATCTTTAGTTATTCTAGTCAGACAGTTTGCTAGATAGTAATAGGAGTTCGATCCTTGCAATTTTTTTTAAATTACTGTAGTCTTTTTGCTAGATTGTTCTACACTACTTAAAATGTCCATTTAGAAATATGAATGTTTTTTGGTGCTAAGAAAAGAAAAGAAAAAAATCTCAATTTAACATTGGATCGCGGAAATTAACTTCTCATTTTTATTCGATTTGGCTTTATTTTGTTGTGTTGCAGTTTGCGACTTTTTTTTAAAAAGCAAAGCGTCATGTTACCGAACCACTTAACTTTGTAGCCATCCTGGAATTGGATTTGTAATATGCACAATTAAATTACATTGGACTCAATAAAAGAAAAAATATGTAAAAAAAAAAAAAAACATATTCCGCTTCTTCTTCTCCCACCAAAGTTTTTTTTTTTTATATACTGCTTTTTAAGCAATTCCCATAATTGTAGTAACAGTGCTTCGTGCACCTGTGTCGACGCACAAATCTTAGAGACTGATTTGCGCGCAATGCAAAGAAAGGAAGAATGCTTTTTAGAATGGCTGTAATAAAAATGAATGGTTATCGTTAATGATATCAACTCGAAACGTAAAGGACGAAGAAAATCATTAGAAAAAAAACATAAAAGGAGAAAAAACAATGATTACTGGTTGATTTACTCTGTTTAATCCTATCAGTTCAATATTGATATCATCAGGGAGACCTTTTGTCTGTCTGTCTGTCTGTCTGTCTGTCTTTATTTCTCGATATCTCTCACTCTCTTTGTCACTCACTCACTCACTCACTCACTCAATTGTTCACTCTTTCACCCTCATTGATTAAACAAAATAAATTACCGGCTTATGGTATAAGTGGACATATATATGTTACGTGTATATATACACGTACAGAACATACTGATTGGATAGATAGATAGATAGATAGATAGATAGATAGATAGATAGATAGATCTCACATGAGAGCCGCCTTATCACCCCTCGCATCATTTGTGGTGACCCCCATCTCGTTTCAGCGTCTATTGCCTCTAAGTAGACTCTTAAGACGTGTATTCGATTTCCTTACATGCCCTATAACACTTCTGCGTGCCACCATTTACCTTCTCAGTCCAGATGATGATGTGCAAACCTTGTTGCAAACAACACAGGTATTGTTGGCAGATCAAAGAGGCAGGTTGGCATAGTTGGCTTGCTTCTAGTTTTTTATGATGACTTTTCAGATGGTTTACCCTCAACAACAGAATGCGCTCACATACACCACATTTACAAGACTGCTTATCAGTTGGCAAATCAGTGAGTTCTGCTTTAGAAATCAGGCTTTAGACGTCCACCGTCAAAAGCGTCGAATTCCTCCATAATTAGTATATACATATATATTTCTAAATAATTAATGGATTTCAAACATATCATGCATATGTGACAGAATCTCTGTATCCTTGATTGGGTTGATTTAATCTGCAGGCCTTATAACTCTTATGTATCACCATATGCCTCCCCAGTCCAGATGATGATCTGCAAACCTTATTACTAACAATACAGGTATTATTGGCAGATTGATGAGGAAGGTTGGCATAATTGATTTACTTCTGGTTTTGTGATGACTTTTCAGATGGTTTACATAAACTGGCCTCAACAACAGCATGTGCTCACATACACACCACATTTACAAGAATGCATATCAGTTGGCAAATCAGAGTGAGTGTTTTCTTTGGAGATCACACTTGATCTGAGCATGTCTGAGACATTTGTCCTCAAAGACATTGCATCTCTTGCTGATAAAGTGCCTCCACTCTGTATGATTTAAAGCCAGTTCTTCCCAATGCTGAACATCGATGTGCAATGCATTCAGATTGACTTTAAACCTTGTGTAAGCTTTCTCATCTTCAGTTCCCAGTTGAAAAGTTTTTTGGGGAATCCTTTTATCCCCCATTTTTACAGTCCTATTGAGGATTATCATTGTTTCAATGCTGTTGCCTTTGGTGGACAAACGTGTCTGGAATCAAAGACTGCCATTTCATTTTAAGCATATGTCTCTGATGTTTTTGTTGGAAACGCTCAAGTAATTTTCTATACCTACGGTATGTTGCCCATGTCTCAGAAGAGTACAGCAGGGACGTAAAGATACAGGCCGTATATACACTTCATTTAATCTTGATATTAATATTCCCATCTGACCAAACTCTACCTTCCAGATTGACAAATGCAATACTTGCCTTCTGAATGCGTGAGAAAAATCGCAGTATCCAGAGTAACGGCCTTTAATATAAGCACTTTCAAAATATGGGGAAATGTCAACAACATTTAGCCTGGTATTTTAACAGTTATTGTTGGCTCTTTGTAAGGTACGCCAGGCTGCGGGGTAAATACCACTTTTGTCTTCCTATGGTTAATCCTCATTCCCAAATCATCACAGGCGACAGAGAAGTGATCTATTATAAGTTGAAAATCTTCTTCAGAGTGTGATACAAATTATGCATCATTAGCATACTGCAGATCCTGGTTCTGGCCCTTGATTTAGTGTTTAACTCTTTCTAGGGTTCTAAATTCCAATAAGACACTCGCTTCACAGTCCTCGAAGCATGTGATCAGAAGATACGCAGCAAATAGATTCTGGGAAAAATGTTGGCGCAAGAATGTCCTCTTGCTTTACCCCCATTGGCCACTCCAATCTCACCTGAAGTGCAATCTTACCTGAATGTAGGTAATCTCACCTGAAGTGCAATCTTACCTGAATGTAGGTAATCTCACCTGAATTGCAATCTTATCTGAATGTAGGTAATCTCACCTGAATTGCAATCTTACCTGAATGTAAGTAATCTCACTTGAAGTGCAATCTTACCTGAATGTAGGTAATCTCACCTGAAGTGCAATCTCACCTGAAAAGGGCCGTTTAATATGAGATGAGCCTTCAGATCAGTCTGTAGCTGTTTTACTAAGTTGACAAAAATGGGAGGGAAACCAATATTACCAGGAATCCTCTATAAAGTCTCACGATTTACGGTGCCAAAAGCCTTGACGAATTCCCCAGATATCTAGTACAATGTTACTCGCTGTTGCTCTTCCCCTGAAGCTATCTTGCAGAGAACATCACTTCCATAAGACCCAATGCCTGCTCTAAAATCTGTGCTTCAGGAATATCTAAAGGGAATATCATATTTTGCTTATACTTTTAGCCATTTTCGAGGATGATTTTATTTTTATTTTAACTGAATTTATGTATTTTTTATGTGTGTATCTAGAGTTATAGGAATGTTTTATTTCCCAATAAATGAATACGCGCTCGGACATACAGAACATTCGGACAATTTCTACATAATTTATGTCCAGAAAAGAACACAAGAAATATTAAATAAAAAACTTAACCGCATTTCTTTGTCAGTCGTTTATCAACGAATCTTGTATAAAAATGGATTGCTGCCCAAATATGCAATTACATTCATCAGGAAAATGGCTTGGTGATAATTAGCAAAAACGCAAATTAATCGAAGGTGATAGATTTTCTGAGATGGGATTATAGATGGTGAAGTGGTGTCCCTGTTATGAGGTTTAAGTGGCCTGAAGATAACGACTCAAAAACTGATTTTGAAGGCAGAGGTGGAACCCTGATTCAAGAAGACAAACACCTTCCAGAAAGACGCATTTTATGCATGAAATTACATTCAACAAAAAATATAATAGATATCTTAATAAAATGAGTTTCGAAGACACTAATTTGGTGCAGTAGCCATAGAGTTAACCCGATCAAAATCTTGTAGAGCATTCTAATGAGGAAGGTTCACATTGGCGGACGGCAATTTACTAGGAAGCATGAAGTCTGTCTCAACAACTAGCATAATCCATGGATTAACATCTAAAACTACTTTTGTAGGACATTTGATATTAGTGCTGTCTGTATATCTTCACGGTGTTGCTATCTTAATATCTTTGTCATCATTACAAGGAAACTGTTACCGTTTATTTATTCAAAAGATTTATGCAGATTTTTTTTTTATTTCAACTTAATTTTCCTGAGTGTTTCAGTAAAGTATATACTGATGGGAAACTTGGAAAACCGAGTAAAATTAATTAGCCTGTTGCCATATCGTAGGAATAAAATGTCATTTCTAATGGCTTCCTTAAAATATCCTACGCACTAAAGGTGCAGATCTTTCTACAGAAAGTACCAGACTCCTCCTGCTACGCTCTATCATTACAAGTGCCCGACCCGACCACAAATAGACTGTTGCTCGCCTGAAGGTGCCCCGTCATCACTTTTCAGTCTTGATAAAGTTCAATAAAAAAAAAACCTTTGTCGTGATGAATTATTTTTCTCAACTGCAACCTCTTCTTCAATAGAGGAAATGCCGTAACCTTGTCGTGATGAATTATTTTCCAACTGCAACCTCTTCTCAATAGAGGAAATGCCGTAACCTTGTCGTGATGAATTATTTTCCAACTGCAACCTCTTCTCAATAAAGGAAATGCCGTAACCTTGTCGTGCAACCTCTTCTCAATGAATTTTTCCAACTGCAACCTCTTCTCAATAGAAATGCCGTAAGGAAATGCAACCTCTTCTCAACCTTGTCGTGATGAATTATTTTCCAACTGCAACCTCTTCTCAATAAAGGAAATGCCGTAACCTTGTCGTGATGAATTATTTTCCAACTGCAACCTCCTCTTCTCAATAAAGGAAATGCCGTAACCTTGTCGTGATGAATTATTTTCCAACTGCAACCTCTTCTCAATAAAGGAAATGCCGTAACCTTGTCGTGATGAATTATTTTCCAACTGCAACCTCTTCTCAATAGAGGAAAATGCCGTAACCTTGTCGCAACCTCTTCTCAATAAAGGAAAATGAATTGAATTATTTTCCAACTGCAACCTCTTTCTCAATAAAGGAAATGCCGTAACCTTGTCGTGATGAATTATTTTCCAACTGCAACCTCTTCTCAATAAAGGAAATGCGTGTAACCTTGTCGTGATGAATTATTTTCCAACTGCAACCTCTTCTCAATAAAGGAAACCGTAACCTTGTCAACCTCTTCTAAAGGAAATGCCGTAACCTTGTCGTGATGAATTATTTTCCAACTGCAACCTCTTCTCAATAAAGGAAATGCCGTAACCTTGTCGTGATGAATTACCTCTTCCAACGTGATGCAACCTCTTCTCAATAAAGGAAACCTTGCCGTAACCTTGTCGTGATGAATTATTTTCCAACTGCAACCTCTTCTCTCTGCCGTAACCTTGTCGTGATGAAATGCCTTTAAATGCCGTAACCTTGTCGTGATGAATTATTTTCCAACTGCAACCCTCTTTCTCAATAAAGGAAATGCCGTAACCTTGTCGTGATGAATTATTTTCCAACTGCAACCTCTTCTCAATAAAGGAAATGCCGTAACCTTGTCGTGATGAATTATTTTCCAACTGCAACCTCTTCTCAATAAAGGAAATGTAACCTTGTCGATGAACCTTTGCAACCTCTTCTCAATGATGAATTATTTTCCAACTGCAACCTCTTCTCAATAAAGGAAATGCCGTAACCTTGTCGTGATGAATTATTTTCCAACTGCAACCTCTTCTCAATAAAGGAAATGCCGTAACCTTTGTCGTGATGAATTATTTTCCAACTGCAACCTCTTCTCAATAAAATAAAGGAAATGCCGTAACCTTGTCGTGATGAATTATTTTCCAACTGCAACCTCTTCTCAATAAAGGAAATGCCGTAACCTTGTCGTGATGAATTATTTTCCAACTGCAACCTCTTCTTCTCAATAAAGGAAATGCCGTAACCTTGTCGTGATGAATTATTTTCCAACTGCAACCTCTTTCAATAAAGGAAATGCCGTAACCTTGTCGTGATGAATTATTTTCCAACTGCAACCTCTTCTCAATAAAGGAAATGCCTTGTAACCTTGTCGTAACCTTGTCGTGATGAATTATTTTCCAACTGCAACCTCTTCTCAATAAAGGAAATGCCGTAACCTTGTCGTGATGAATTATTTTCCAACAATAAAGGAAATTGCAAACAACCTCTTAACCTTGCCGTAACCTTTGTCGTGATGAATTATTTTCCAACTGCAACCTCTTCTCAATAAAGGAAATGCCGTAACCTTGTCGTGATGAATTATTTTCCAACTGCAACCTCTTCTCAATAAAGGAAATGCCGTAACCTTGTCGTGATGAATTATTTTCCAACTGCAACTTCTCAATAACCTTCGTGATGAATTATTTTCAATAGAGGAAATGCCGTAACCTTGTCGTGATGAATTATTTTCCAACTGCAACCTCTTCTCAATAAAGGAAATGCCGTAACCTTGTCGTGATGAATTATTTTCCAACTGCAACCTCTTCTCAATAAAGGAAATGCCGTAACCTTGTCGTGATGAATTATTTTCCAACTGCAACCTCTTCTCAATAAAGGAAATGCCGTAACCTTGTTTGAATTATTTTCGATGAATTAACCTTTTTTCCAACCGCAACCTCTTCTCAATAAAGGAAATGCCGTAACCTTGTCGTGATGAATTATTTTCCAACTTCCTCTTCTCAATAAAGGAAATGCCGTAACCTTGTCGTGATGAATTATTTTCCAACTGCAACCTCTTCTCAATAAAGGAAATGCCGTAACCTTGTCGTGATGAATTATTTTCCAACTGCAACCTCTTCTCAATAAAGGAAATGCCGTAACCTTTGTTGATGAATTATTTTCCACCCGACATCCTCTTCTACGGATAAAATAGCAAGCGTTTCTCACTCTATCGAAATGGCAAATGTACCTTGTCGTGATGAATTATTTTCCATGCCATAACATTTGTTATTTTCGTATTCCATTTAAAGGAAGAAGTTCCACCGGCTTTTTCCCATCTCAATAAAGGATGAATGATGAATTATTGGCAATCTTAACCTCTTCAATAAAGGAAAGGGACCTTGAATGAATTATTACATCTGAATTGCTTTTTTCTTCAATTACGAAAGAGAGTTTCATTGGGACTGTTGCTTTGATTAATAAAAAAAGACTTGCGTGAAATTTAGGCTTGTCATAAACTGACCAGAGATGATGCTTCTTTGATTTTAACCTTATTCAAACCTATTGTCAACTTTGTGTTAGTTTTCTTGAAGGACAACATATTTGGTTCGACAACCTGCATTTTCCCAGATCCCATTCGATCCATCTTAGCTCTTCAAAAATCATTGAAAGCAAGAATTCAAAACGTCGAGACAAATCTATACATTTAGTCCCCACTCAAAAAAAAAGGAGTTTGGGTGAATATTAAATCAGAAGAGGGACAATCTATAAATGCCAAATTGATGTTTTCATTACATTTTTCAAAAAATTAGAGAATATTTTTTTAAATTTGAATGTTTTATTATATATATATATATATATATATATTATATATATATATATATATATAAATATATATGTTTTGGGGTTTTGTATAACACACAGAGAGATAAAAGGAGAGGGAGGGGGAGAGAAAGCTTTTGGAGAAAAGTGAAAGGCCGAGAGAAAAAAGAGGGAGGAAGAAACAATTACAGATAGAAAGATGAGGAGAAAGAAAGAAAGAAAGAAAGAAAGAAAGAAAGAAAGAAAGGAAGAAAGATAAGAGTGCGAGACAAATTTTCACACCTAAATACGTAATTATTATTTCTTCTTAATTTGGGGTTTATTTATTCGACCTTTTTTTTGTTCGTGTTTTTATTTGCATTTTGATAGTTTTTCGGTGAAAGATCATTAATAATATTTGATGATTTAAAATTCCTTCAAACCTTCTATTATGCAATTGTCGTATTCCTTAGCCTTTTGCTTTGAAATACACTTCTGATCAAAAATTTAAGACCATTTGAATTTTTTAAAAATCTTTTTTTCATGGAAAAATTTTAAACATTTCTTACTTAAGGTTACTAATTTTATAATCTAAAGTCTTATGTAGACAAAAAGTCATAATCCGAACATTTTATTGAGAAATTGATATTTTATAAAATGAGGCGTTTTACGACTTGATCAAAATTATAAGACCAGAGACATAAATTTTTTCTACGAAATTGTACGAAAAGTGTGCGGAAAACATTCAACAACGAAATTTAATAATGAGTTCTACCTCCACTGGTTTTGATGACTTCAAAGATTCATTAGGGCATGCAAGAAATTAGTGTTTCCATTAAGCTGCAAGGCGTGAAATATTATCCAACTTCTGAAGATAGCTTCACGATGTTCATTTTTATTTGAATATTTTTGCCATTTCGATAAACATCTCTTGCTATCCATCCCCAAACATTTTCAATTGTATTTCAAGCCCGGTGAGCATGCTGGATTTCTCAAGAGATGGACCCCATTTTCTTGTAGAATGGTCAAGGTCCGACATTAGCGTGGATTGCAACATTATCCTGTTGGAATAACCATCCACCCACACACAAACGATGGCCCTCCGTCACCAACGATGCTTTTTGTAGCATGCTAAGAAATCCAGCGGCTGTCTGACGACCCTGCACCACCTGGATTTCCATCGTCCCTCTGTAAGAAAAGGCACCCCATACCATCAGGTTTTTTACCCCTCCATCACTATGACGTGTGGAGAAAAATTTCAGGAGGCATGTTTTTTGTTATGCCAGTAGATTTGGAAGCCACCAGGACCATCTAGATTGAATTTTTTCTCATCAGAAATTTTCTTTTTCTTCCACTTGTCAATGTCCCATGTTTGGTATTCACGACCAAACCTTAAGCGGTTCACTTTTTGACGTGGAAGCAGACGAGGAATTATTTGTTTTTATTTTCCATGTTTTTGTAAAAGTGTCGCCTGATGGTTATATGGATATGCAATCAGCATCTTATATATGCCTTAATTTGACTAGAAGAAAGTTCACTGGTTTTCACAACAACCCGTCTTATTCTCCTACTCAATGCCAGAGAAATTTTTTGAGTCTACCAGTAAAGACTTTAGTGTTTCCATAATTGCATGTCCTTTAGAAAGTTGCAAATCACAAGTTTACTGCGATTTATTAGCTGCGATCATAATATCGTGACAAACGTTGATTATGTAAATCTAGAATTTAAGAACGCTCAACTTAGGTAAGTCTTTTTATATAGGCATAGTGACACCTTTCATCAGTGATTGCTAATCCCTAACTGAACTAAAACATTGGAATTACCCTAGATCTAACAATTTATACCCCGATAAAACGCCTCATTTTATAAAAATGTCAATTTCTTAATAAAATGTTTGGATTATAATTTTTTGCCTATATAACCTTTTTTTAGATTATAAAATTAGTAACCTTCCAAGTAAGAAATGTTTAAAATTTCTCCATGAAAAACGATTTTTAAAAATAATTTTCAAGTGGTCTTGATTGTTGCATGTTGTTGCTTAACGTAGGTACCTTTTTGATCAGGAGTGTATGTGTTGCTTAACATATACCTTTTTTCAGATCAATCTCCACTAATCCACGTTCACGGTATGATATGCCTGTGCTAAAAGATTTTCAGATCAGAATGTGAATGGTATTCTAAAACTGAAAATGCCTGTCTATATTTCATGAGACATTCCAACCACTTTGAAGAAGGTCGGAGCGTAACAACGGAAGCCGAAACGTTGTGATAAATATGGCAACAAAGATGATAGTCCGAATAATGTAAATAGCCTAAAAATTGTTTTGCGACTTTTATTTGGCATCAAGAATACAGTCAAGACTCTCCGGACATCATCTTTGCATTCGGTAAACAACTTCTGCAGAAACCTGCTTGTTAAGTATAATATTAAGAAAAAATATATTTGCCACTACGGAAAAGTAAAATGTATCCTATCCCCAAACCGCCATAAAATATCTACTACTGACTGATAAATAACAATTATGATTGATTGATTCGATTTTTTGATTAACAAACCCAAAGGTTATTTAAACCCAGAAAATATATATTCAGTCCGACTGTCAGAGTTGACTGCTGGCAACTTCCCTCTCCAAAAGGCAGTACCTGCTCCTATTTATAACTGGGGGAATCCATGCGTGTGTGGGTAAATTACTATAACAATAACAATCAGTATATAAACTGATCCCTCACTTTATGGCCAAGGTAGTTTCTATATATTTAAATTCCAGGGTATGTAAATAAATCTAGAAGACAAGCATGTTTAGATAATCAGTATTTCAGCAATTGATTGATTAATTTTTACGGCTTACCAACCCTTTGCAGATTATTTAAAGCTAGAAAATATTTTTAGATTGTAAGATTTTTTTTTAGATAATATTGGTTTCGTGAAACAACTCTTACTAATTAACCCATAATTGGGGAGAATAAGTGGATTCATACCATTCCCAAGTGTGCGTAAGGAAATATAACGAACCTAAGAGAAATTGGAACTTGACTGTTCTTCGATTAACAATTCCGAGCTATTATAGCACCTGTGCATTCAAATTTACAACACCTGGTATTCCTAAGCGGTCACCCATTTCGCAACTAAACAGGCTCACGTTGCTTAACTTCGGTTATCGTAAGGAAACCTGTGTTTCAACGTAATATCGCCGTAAGTCTAACAAATAACGAATTGGGTTGCGTTTTTAAACGTGGTACTACTAAATTTGTAATTGATTCTCTCTAATAAGTGAATGATTCTCTCTAATAAGTAATTGATTCTCTCTAATAAGTAGCCCAAAAGTCATAAGTAGAGAAATTTAAAATTTATTAGTGCTGAGCTTTCAAAATTGACCCGATTCGCAACTTGTTAGCTCAATCTGGCAAACTTCCTACCAAAGTTGTACAAGGAAGAAGCTAAGACTTATTGTAGATTGATATACTTGTGCCAAATTTGTTTTTGTGTCACTTTCCCAATCTGACGTCATCGGTGCAGGAAAAACATAAAACGGAGGAAAGAAAATAGCGAATTTGATCGCATATAAAACGCCCTCCCCTTCCGGATAAACATTAGCATGGCAGATTATTTCAAATTTATGATAAGACACACATTTCCCGACGCTCTGTCCCATCAACAGATGTCAGAGTGGGTGAGTGGACATTTGGACAATGCATACACCATTAAAAACTTCAACTGCCATAGCAGTTAAAGCAAAGAAGGTTAAAATACAAATGATTGATCGGGGCCAAAAGAGGTATTACACACACACACACACACACACACACACACACACACACACACACATATATATATATATATATATATATATATATATATACAGATTTATACTTTTAATAAAGGATATATAGCATTGGGAAATATATGCACATTTATACACACACACGCGTACATACGTATGTACATTTAGGTAGTATATTTTCATTTAAGCAGGTTTGGTTAAATAATTTAGACGTATTATGCCTATTTATTTTAGTTTTAATTCTTTCAAGTCCACGAATTAATTTCTTGGTGGCTGTAGAAAATTGATCAAGAAAAATTCCAAAATTTTCTTTCAAATATTTTTTTATTTTACCAAGTACTTTCAAGTTCATCTGAGACCATCGTCAGGGGTTGTTTATCTATGGATGTGTTATGCGTTAACAACGTAAATTCAAAATATTATTTCTCCGCTTTGCAAGGGAGGTAACATGTGATTTTTTCAAAAAGACTTTTCAAGTGTAGTATTTTAATTTGCTATTTTTTATATAACACTTTCTGGCTGCAAAGATTTAAGAACTTTATTGCTATACACGTAACTGACTTTATTTTTGGCCTCAAATCTGATATATAGAGTTTCCAGAATTTTAAGTTTTTGCTTATTATTATCTTGATAAAGCACTGATGTATTTTTGACTAATAGCTGTCTTAAATTTGTATGTGGACATGAGTGTTCCTTTAAATGTTCAGAGATTGAACTATGATCGTTCAAATGAAACGTAATCCTTCTAGTTATTGTCGTTGTTGCAAAACCAACATACGTTTTAACATTTTTATCAGAGATGCAATCTCCCAAAGAACGTGTATATTGATATACGATGATAAAAATGTAGTTTCAAGGTACGTTATATTTATGGGTAGAAGTGGTCAATAGCAAAAGGTGGGCACTGAGGTCTCCAGCAAGCGGCTACAATCTGTTCCAGGCTTCAAGACAATCTTCAAGGCACCTTATATATATATATATATATATATATATATATATATATATATATATATATATATATATGCCTTGCAAAAACACTATACAAAAAACTCTATCTGAAAATATTTAGGTTTAGGTTCATTGGTAAGGAAATGAGATTATGCTGAAAATCAATATTTTGAGTAAAATAGGCTACGGATTTATTGATACAACTACATATGTACACACACTTGTTTATTTGTGTGTGTGTATATATATATATATATATATATATATATATATATATATATATATAACTATATATATATATATATAGTTGTAAATATATATATACAACTAAATAAATATATGTGTGTGTATGCGTATGTGCATATGTATGTGAATAGTGTTCAATTTTATATCAACACACGCAAAAATGAAATTATATATGTGTTCGTGCAAATTAAATATACCCATATACAAAACCAAATGTATGCGTGAGTATATATATATATATATATATATATATATATATATATATATATATATATATATATATTAATTTATTACTTTATGTACGTATATATAGATATATATATGTGTGTGTCTGTGTATGTATGTGGGTAGCTGTGTGCGCGTGTAGACGCACGCATATTATTTACATCTACATACAAACACATATATTGCAATACATTTCTGCAGAAATCTATCTTCCATGATACCCCGCGAAATTGCGTATTTTGATGTTCGACTTAAAGAACTTTATTTCGATTTATGCGCCTGTGTGTGTGTGTGTGTGTGTGTGTGTGTGTGTGTGTGTGTGTGTGTGTGTGTGTTATGTGTGTGGGGGGTCGTGCGTATGTTTGTGCGTGTCTATGTTACATGGTCTACGCACTCCTGCGGGAGTATGCAATCATATTTATCGACAACGATAAACACATAATCATTATTCAACAAGCAAACACGCCTGCCAATCTGGAGGCCCGTCCGCCCGCTTGAATGTGCTTCTGTCTGGGAAGGGCTAAGGAGGTGGGGATAGACTTGGGCGGCTCTCCCTTTCATCGTGTGCATCTCGAATGGGCACAAGGCCCTATCAAATGTTAGAGACCATTGAACATTCGGATCAGAGTTTATTAAATGCAAAATTCGCCCCCGTATATCTTACAGATTTATTGATATTGGCGTTCGTTTCTCTCGCTTTCGCTCTCTCTCTCTCTCTCTCTCTCTCTCTCTCTTTTCACTTTCTCTTTTTCTCTCTTTCTCCTTCTCTCTCTCTCTCTATCTCTTTATCTATATCTCAATCTGCAGTCCTTTTTATTATTGAGAATTGTTTTCAATTTTCAATCTCTCTCTCTCTTCCTCCCTCTCTTTCTGTCTGTCTCTCTCTCTTTCTCTCTCTAACGATTTATCTATCTCTCAAATCTGCAATTGTTTTCTTTTCCTTCTCTCTCTCTCTGTATATATATATATATATATATATATATATATATATATATATATATATATATATATATATTTATCTTTATACATACACAAAACATTCTTACCCCATCTTTTTATCTCTTTATTCTCTTTATTTATATCAATATCTCACTCTCTCTCTCTCTCTCTCTCTGTTTCTATTTTTCAGAAAGGCTCATTTTATTCTTTTTTCAGTCTTTCCTTCTGTCTCTCTCTCTTTCTTTGTCGTCTATCTGTTATATATATATATATATATATATATATATATATTATATATATATATATATATTCTTTTTCATTCAGTTCTTGCATTCTTTCTTTCTCTCTCTCTCTCTCTATCTATCTATCTATCTATCTATCTTAATAAGCTCCCCATCTCCACGTTTCTCAACAACTTCATTACTCTCTCTCTCTAATCTCAGATTATTTCTTGGCTTCTCTCTATCTCTCGCTATCATCACTTTGACTCTTTTCAGTCGATTTTGCTTCTTCATTTTGCTCTCTCTCTCTCTCTCTCTCTCTCTTACACACACACGCTCTCTCTCTCTCACTCACTCACCCCTTCCTCTCTCTCTCTCTCTCTCTCTCTCTCAAACACATTCTTAAACATTTTATAAGTGCTTTGTTTCTATCTCTTTCCCTTTCTCTCTCTCGCCTTCTCTCTCTTTAAAAATTATTTCTCTCCCTCCCTTTCACTTCGATCTCTTCATCTAATCTCTTTCTCTCTCTCTCTCTTTCTCTCTTTCCTGTGCATCACTTCACACGTTTGGGATAATCTTGTCCCTGTAGGAAGCAAATCTTCGGCATATAATTCATCATAACGTAGCAATCTATCCACCATCAAAGATACCGATACAAAATATTTACGTTTCCATTGAAATGCATATACGTGAGCACACACATGAAAATTTTCATCACTAGGCACATATAAATCTTTAAATACAGTCACCCATATAAAGTAGATGAAACAACAAGAAGATATATATATATATATATATATATATATATATATATATATATATATATATGTCATAAGCATATATCCAACTAAATATGCAAAAACAATGTATTTATATGTTAAGTCGCATTCATATTTCATATTTGCATCATTTATTTAAGAATACGCATTATCGACCCACGTTGGCTGAGTAACTTACCTACCCACCTGCCTAACACCTATCATATATCATATATATATATATATGTGTGTGTGTGTGAAAATATACATATATTCTGTATGTAGTTATAGTGTTTATTATACAAGTGTAATTGTTTCCTGCAGGTAGCAAAGTCATTTCGAAATGTAAACAATAAATATGGTTAGCTCGTAATCCGCCACAACGTATATATTTTTATTCTAATAAATATATTACTCATATGCTTAAAGCATTATGTATATATCTAGACACACACACACACATATGTACATCTATATCTATCTATCTATCTATATATA
>CAHIKZ030001355.1:17500-22500 GCA_903632075.3 Acanthosepion pharaonis
TCCGAGTAACCCCTTGCGTCTTAGTGGCACTATCGCCATGTTCTGTCTTCATGAAACCTGTTCTTTATTGTCCTTTCTCCTCACTAAAGTCTTTTTATTCTCTTTCACTCCCAGTAACCCCCTTGCGTCTTAGTGGGATTATCGCCATCTTCTCTCTTCCTGAAACCTGTTCTTTTATTGTCTTTTCTTCTCACTAAATTCTTCTCATTCTCTTTCACCCCACCCCAGTAACTCATTGTGTCTTAGTGGCATTATCGCCTTACTTTGGTAAAATGATTAAAAAAATGAAGCCTGATTGTATAAATACACTTCGTGTGTACGTCGCCTTCGTGTGTGTGTGTGATTAAATGAAATAAAAACAAAAAGAAAGCAAAGATATTGATTTCAAAAGAATCAATTTTGCAAAAGTTTGTATCCATGTCCATTCAGTCAAACAGAATAAAATCAACAAAATCGTCCTTAGCCTGGCGGAAGGCCTCAATCCATGCCCGGATCAACTGGTCTACGATGACCGTATTCAATGACACTTTAATATTGTCGAACTGTTAGGTGGTGTTCTTCTCGATGTATCCCAAATGTTGCCGTCCAGAGATTTCAAAATCAGCAAAGAGAGGAAGCCGGTTATTCACATAATCGGTAACATTCTCGGTCACTCATACTTAATTTATGTTGGCTATATCGGACGAAGAATTGACCTACTGAAACATCGACAGTCCCTACTAGAATTTTCGAATTCATTCAAGAACCGTCGTAAAGAATCTGGCTGTTCCAAAATTCTTGGATTTGAAGACAAAGATCAATGCGAGCCGATTGATTTCCCGTGACAGACTGGAATGTCAATGTTCCCTTTTTGGTCTGAAAGACAAATAAGAGGCTTAAAATTTGGTGTATGGAGCACAACATTACGTTAGGTCATCACCCATTTCTAGATCACTAAAAATGTCTTCTTAAGTACACGTATATAAGGGGCACCTTGAGGTGGTGTAATGGTTAACAAGCTTGTCTCGCTAGAATAATTACGACTGAGAAGTGATTTCGATCCTCACTGAGTGCCCCATACTTTCAGCCTTGTGTCACATCTGAGCTACGCCTGGAATACATACATATATATATATATATATCCATATATATATATAGGTATATATGATATATATATATATATATATATATATATATATATATATATATATATATAAAATTAATTGATAAAAAAATATTTATTTGTACTTACCTGATTGATGTTGTATTCTGAACCTCAACTCTAGAGTTTTGTAGTCAAACTTTTTGTAATCGTTCAGTCCACAGTCAGGTTTCAGCAATTGACTGCCGTTTTTCTCATTTTCGTTATATATATATATATATATATATATATATATATATATAAATATTATGATATATAACAGTGACTATTACGGCTAATAATGCAAGATTCTTCGGTAAATAGAATCGAGTTCTCTCAGTCACTGTGCGTTTATCTAAAAATAAATACGCTTACATTCACCTTCATCCCTGCCGTGCGCCAACGGTTTAGTGGGAGAATCCCCGAGTGACTCTAGAGGCAACCTGACGTATTGCCACACTGATGACCTGTGATACAGCGAACCATTCTGTCTGTGAACGACAATATATATATATATATATATATCTGTGTGTGTGTGTGTTGAAAGGGTTTGTTTCATGATGGAAAAGCTTCCCTACTATAAGACACAGTTTCGAATCTCGCTATGTCGAGTTGTGTTTATTGAAACTGTTCATCCCGCCAAATGGTGCGTATTTTGCCATTACTTCATTCTCTGTTTATATTAGCTTTTTTTATTTATTCATTTTAAATTTAACACTTTTTGCTTTAATTTTTATTTCTTTTTATTTTTTGGATTTTTTATTTTTATTTTTATTGTATTTTTTAGTTTTAGTTTTATTTTTATTATTTTATTTTAGTTTTTTATTTTGTTTATTTATTTTTAATTTAATTTAATTTTTTTATTTTTTATTGTATTTTTTTATTTTTCTTTTATTTTTTTATTTTATTTCTTATTTTATTTATTTGTTTTTATTTTTTTTTATTTTTTATTTTTTTATTGAATTTTTTTTTTTATTTTATTTTTTTATTTTATTTATTTATTTTTTATTTTATTTTTATTTTTTATTGTATTTTTTATTTTTATTTTTATTTAATTTTTTAATTTTATTTTTATATTTTTGACATGCTCTTTTTTCTCTTCTCGTCCTTTAGTTTTTTTCATTCTCGCTATCTTTCAGCATCAGCAGTTTCCTTCTGTTGTATTGTATTCGTTTTCTCTTTTCATCTCTCTCTCTCTCTCTCTCTCTCTCTCTCTCTCTCTGATCTCCCTTTATTTCCCCTTTTTTACCTTTTTTTCTCCTTTGCCAGATTTTATTCTTCTTCCTGTTATTCCTGTTCTTTCCTTCTCTCTTTTCTCCTGGCCTTATTTTGTCTCCTCTTTCCGCATCCAACCCAATTCTTCTCTTTAATATTCTCTCTTCATCTTTATGCTATTTTCCATTTTCGTTTCTCTGTCCCACTTCTTAATACATTCACTCTCATGCTCCCAACCCATTTTCTCCTTTTATTTCTCCTTCATAAAAAAATATATATATTGCATCTCTTTCTCGGCAGACATGTTGGATTCGCAACACTAGTTTAATCCGGCAACCAACGCTAGAAATAAGAACCTAATGAAGGATAGTGTAAAAAAAAATGGCGCGAAAACACATGAAGAATGTCAGACGATAAAATATGGTGAAAATATGGAATCAAACATGGCTGACTGATTGTATTTTGGCAGACATGGCTTTCTAAGCAGACGACTGAACGTAGAGACGAAGTTTGCGTTTAATAAAAACATACAATAAGTTAACAAGTGAATTAAAGCAAGTGTATTCATACGCATGGATGTGTGACGCAGTGCAAGTGTTACCAACAAGGAAAATAGAATAGGCAAAGCGAGTTCGAATTCAAGCTGAAGCTGTTTATGTTAACTTTCTACCATGCTCTTGGAAAAGGCATGAACCTATTTCTCCTCGTACGTTGTCTCAAAAATAGAGTAGGTGGCAAAACAACTCTCCCATATTTATTTTGGCACTCAGAAAATAGTAAGACAAAAGTCTTGGATGACTATTGTCAAGTCTGATAGATTTATTTTCATCTCTTTCTCAAGAATGTCTATTAAGCTGCATAAGGATTTGGTTATATTACTTTGCTTAGTTCCTAAAAGGCATCTTTTGCTAATCAAATACTATTTCGGTGTCACGTTTTAGGTCCATGATCTGTTTTAAGAGTGGGGAGAAATATGAGTTGAGGCAAAAGAAATTTTGTTCTACAGAAGGATATTGAGAATACCACGAACTGAACATGTGAATAATAACGAAAGATTTTAGGATGATGGAAACAAAACGGATATTTATATTTAGAACCAGAAAGAGGTAGTTGAAATATCTAGGGCAAATAATGAGGAAAGGGTGTTTGGGAAATTTGATACTCTCGAAATATAATAAAGATAAGAAGGGGAGGAGAAATCAGGTCAATATCTCCTGCCTAACGAACTGGTTTGAATGAATGCCAGAACAGGGATTGGAAGAGATACTGAAAAAGGCAAACCTTACTGAACGTTACAAAGGATAGGAAGCTGTGGAGAGTCATGATCGCCAACGTACTGAATGGACACGGAAGAAGAAGAAGAAGAAGAAGAAGAAGAAGAAGAAGAATTATATTAATTAGCGGTAAAATTTCCAGGACACATATTTATATTACAAACCGGCTATTGCAATTCTAGATGATAATATCTGCTTTTATTAGAAATATTTACAATAATTTATTTGGCGGTACGGTATTTCATTACGCAATTCTTATCGATTATATCATCCATCATATTATAACTAAATACATACAATAATACAACTATTGATATTTTTTTCAATTTCAGTTATATAAAACTTGCTATGGGTCGTAAACCCTCAAAAGAGAAACAAAATGTTATAGTCTTGGGGTGATGGGACCACACCCCGTTGGAAATTACAAAAGGTTCAATAAGGATCACAGAACAATTAAAAACATTGACATGATAAAAAAGATATATTTAAATGTCTCACTCGAAATGAGATTTCAAAAAAATAAAATGGTAATAAGTATGGAAAATGGATTTCCCAATAAGAAAATCATTGAAGTTGGTGTAGTGAATGCAAACTTGCGAATATCAAGAACGTGAAAGGAATCAAATATTTCCGAAAACAAAACAAAGAGAAGTGTGTAAGTTGGACGAAGAAATATATAAGAACTGATTTCCCATCCGTAATTATTATTGATGAATGTAGAGCTACATTGGATGGACATCAATACTTCGCTAGAGGCGGAAAATAATCTAACACGAGTTTGAAGACAACAGGCGGCAGGTAGAGTAAAGGTTTGGGTTCGTATTGTAGACATTAAAAGTATAGGTCCCTCAAAATTCTTGATGATATCAAGATAAGAGAATAATTTGAGTTTTGAGAGGTAAGATGTTTCTTGAGTGATACAGCCCACAACCAAGAAGCTTAAAGATTTTATCCGAGGTAAAACTGACTATTTATCACCTTATAAAAATGTTTAGAAGGAAATCAAGTTAATGAAATGACACCCAGCCGCAGCAGACATTAATCCCACAGAGAAGGTATATTGGGCATTTTGAGCGCCATTTTGATTTTAGCATTACTCTCCTTAGATACAGCTCTAACTTATCCCATGCTATCGATCACTTTTTAGGCATGATTTTGAATTTTTTTCTGGTGTTTGATTTTTTTTCTGGTTTTGGGGATTTTTTTCCGACCTAATTTACCGTCTGAGTGTGTTTGATGGTGGGTGCATGGTATGTTCAAATCAAATGACCCTCGTTGTAACATCTTGAATTTGACCATTTTAACAGTTGTCGATAGCATAATGATCACGTGAAAGCGCATGAAACATTTAGAAGTGCTCGGTGAGTGTTCACAAGGAATCAGAGAAGCCA
>CAHIKZ030001355.1:25000-27500 GCA_903632075.3 Acanthosepion pharaonis
TATCTATCTATCTCTTAATATATATATATATATATATGTCTGTTAATATCTATCTTTCTATCTGTCTATCTATCTCATCTCGTATCTAGAAATTGTTTATTTTTTAATTTCACTTTTATCTTCTTTTTATATATTAGAGATCAAAAAGAAAGAGGTATTGTCAGTAGTCATTCAAGTTTCACTGAGAAAAAAAGGGTTACTATTTTATCTTTCTGACCAATTTCCTATTTTTCTTTTATTATCACAACTTTTCAGTTGCTGCATTCTCCAGCCTTCTTCAGTTACACGTCGCTTTCTGTATTTCATCCGCATGCAGATACTAAGTTCTAATTTCTTGTCAATGAAATTATGAAATAAGCCCAACAGAAGAGACAATTTCAAATATATAATCAAGAAAAGAAAGATTAATATAAATTTAATAAAAAATATAGATTTAATAAAAAAATATTATCCAAATGTTATTGATTCTTTAAATTCGTATGCCTAATGCATCTGATAGAGATACTTTACTATGACGATATATTAGAATAAAATTTGATTTGTTATTTTGTCGAATCACAAACGCTTATATCATCGAGTATACAGTTTCTCAGTGTCCTAGCTCAACCCTCTTATAATCCCTACTCTTTGCTTATGACTTATATATACGTCTGAAATTCTTCCTAAATTCCCCCTCTGAATAAAATTCCTCTTAAATTCTACCTCTGGTTAAAATCCCTTTTAAATTCCACCTCTGGTAAAAATTACTCCTAAATTCTATATCTTATTAAAATCCCTCTTAAATTTCACATCTTATTAAAATTCCTCTTATATTTCAACTCTGATTAAAATTCCTCTTAAATTCCACATCTTTTTAAAATTCCTCTTAAATTCCACATCTGCGTAAAATTCCCCTTGAATTCCACCTCTGGTTAAAATTACTCCTAAATTCCATATCTTATTAAAATTAATCTTAAATTCTACATCTTAGTAAAATTCGCCTTAAATTCCACCTCTGGTTAAAATTCGTCTTAAATTCCACCTCTGGTTAAAATTCCTCTTATATTCTACCTCTCGTTAACATTCCTCTTAAATTCTACCACTGGTTAAAATTCCTCCTAAATTCACAAATTATTAAAATTCCCCTTAATTCCACCTCTAGTTAAAATTCCTCCTAAATTCCACACCTTGTGAAAATTCATCCTAAATTCTATAACTTATTAAAATCCCTCTTAAATTCCACATCTTATTAAAATTCCTCTTATATTCCACCTCTGGTTAAAATTCCTCCTAAATTCCACCACAGATTAAAATTCCTCTCGTTACAATTTGAAATTCTTTCCCATTGAAACTAGTACTTCCTCTTCATAATAGAAACTCTAGTATGTAGGACCAATACAGGAAACGAATGAAGAATGAAATGATCAATTATTGAACCAGTCTTCGAGATATCAGTGGGCACTCTTAATAATTATTTAATAAATTTAGTTTCATCAGTATACGCATCATTAGTAATATAACCGGATGTATTTGAAAAGTTTAGGGATTCTCTTGGGGCTAGAATTTTTACGTGCTAGTCTGGATCCCCTGCGAAAGATTTTCCTGGTAAGAATCTAGAGCGACGTCTTATCCAGTATGAAATTTGGAATGTTATTCATTCATACATACGGTGCTTTGTACAAGCAGAACTGGCTGAGCCCATCCCTCTCCAGGTCAGATCACACCCGATGTCGTTCTAGTTGAAGGCTCGTCTTGATCACCGACACGTGGCTGTTGGGCTCAATCAAACAAGCTCCCTGCGATGCCGTGTCGTCACCGCCAGTAGTTCAATCCTATTTGAATAAATTAGTCAGAAGTCGGTTGAAACTCACTGTAGTTTCTGTCTCTCGGCTGAACTCCTCACTGTTGAGAATCTCGGGACAACTGTACATGGAGCTGGGTGCAGAGTTCTAGGTCAGAGGTCACGAACTAAGAGTGAAATTTTAGTTTAGTCTAATCTAATTGCACAACCAATGATAGAAATCAAGGATCTAGCAAACTAACTATAAGGTGGATATAAAAAGAATTAAACTCACTATGCTAGCAAACTAATTCTCGAGACGAAATTGCTAAGTAGCGTGCCATTGTAGATGGTCTAAATTAGGCACTCAGACTCTAACGAAAATGACCTTGAACCAAACTTGAATCAAGTAGATAAAAGACTACGCATATGCACAGACCTTTCATTCGTAGTTTGTTTTTGACATGTTTATGTGGCCGGCGCAATTTACCATTGTAACATTTTTATTCATCTCTAATGCCCGTCAATATTTGGATACAGCGGCCGATGTAAATTATATTGCGGCTTTAGTTGGCTTGTATAAAATGCCCTGTGGAATCGTAATGTATACATATTCATAAATATAAGTTTATCTACATTCTTATGTAAGAATTTTGCTTCGAATATTTCAGTCTATTAGACAAGGGATTCGAATATATAATTATTAGCGTACATATTTATATGCTTAGAATTACGTGCCAA
>CAHIKZ030001355.1:30000-145000 GCA_903632075.3 Acanthosepion pharaonis
AGTAAATGGTTAAGTACACCAAAAGAGTAATACACGACTAATAAGAATGTCTAGAAGGAACAAGCGCTCAATCTATTCACTGTTCACTAATCCAGAAACTTCTTTCCTATTAAATTTATAGTAATTGAAAGAGTCTAACATAGACTCTTAGAGGAAGGATACACCAACAATATATATATATATATATATATATATATATATATATATATTAAAAGGGTGTAACAAGAAAATATTATCCAAATTGTGTAACAGCATAATTTTCCTTCCCCCAAAATGTTTAATATCTAAAAAAAAAAAAATAAATAACTAACTGAATTTCTTTTTTCCAGGTTTTCAGATAAGACGTCTAGCCATCTTGACACTCATAAGAATCACCGAATAATATTTTGAGTTATTCATCTAGAAAGAGGACAGATTAAAAATTTTTGTCTCAGCCTCACTATCTTCTCAAATGAGCAATGGTGAGAGGAAAAAGATCATTCAGACCTTCAGTAATAATACCAACATTCATACTCTGACTTCCATCTTCAAAGTACATTCAAAAACTGTCAAGAAAAGGGTCAGTAAATTTATCAAACAGGGGGAAATGGGTCAGGAGATCACAACAAGAAGAGGGATCATCATTTCAACAAGAGATCGATTAAGACCTTTGGCACGTGAGAGAAGTTTCAGATATGACAGTCCAAAGAGCAGTGAAAATGAGCTGAAAAGTAATCGTATGTGAAACCTGTGAGGCACCTTGTACACTCCAGGACAGATAGAAGGTTAAAAAAGGGTAAAAATCATCTTGAATAAGTTGGAAAATGATCCTGGAATAATATATATTATATATATATATATTCAATCCTTCATGAGCTTCTGATGTTTAGTTATGATTAATTAATGATGAACATATGATTTTCGTTTAGGATCGATTTCATCACGGTTCTTCTATTTAGCTTGGAGAGTAATTATGCATTCTTATTGCTCAAAGTAGAGTCCAGCAGTGTTACAAAAACCTCAGAGAATTCCAGTAAGATATATTTAATCATTTCTAAGATACAACGGTTCAAAGCTTAATCTAACAAATGTACAGTTTTGTTTTACGCAATTTGGGAATTTTAGTATTACACCCGGTATATATATATATATATATATATATATATATATATATATATATATATATATATATATAATTTTCGTTTAAAACAGACTTACAAAGGTGTCTGGGGTTAATATCAACTATGAAACCAAGGTTTTACAATCTGTTGACCGTGTTTGGAAAATAAGGACATTCCAATGACTATAGATGCATACATAAAAAATCTATACATAAACATAAAATCATCCTTTATAACGGCTAAAAGAATGACCACATGATTATGTACCATGACACACAGACAGGAGAACCCAATCATGGCTGTCAGACAATTTCTGCGACCACATCACACGTCTTGATTATTATGTGTGGGGCCCAGTTGAGCGAGAGACCATCAAAACTCTTTGTAACACCAAAAATGACCTGAAAGCAAGTATTACGGCAACGATCATCAACTTAAACATGGAGATCGTCCAGACGAGTTGCAGGAGATTCCGATGTCGTCTGGAGGACGTGGTTGAAGTCAATGGCGATTTTATTGAATAAATTTACTCTTTAGTATTTCAAGACATTTTTATGTAATTTTGGTAAATATTTCTGTTAAAATGGGATATTAGTGTTATTTTCATTTTTGTGTCATTAAGACGACAATTTATCCATCGCACTTTGCCATTTTTTTTTTTTTTCCTATTTTCCAATTGAAACAGTTACATTCCCAGTCTCGGATTTTGTTTCAACACCGGAAAGACATTCAAACGCTCACATTTGTGTATTTGCAAAAAGCCTTGAGTAAAAACATCAGCAAGTTCTTGTAAATATCCAACAGTTCATTCAGAAAGTCAGGTGGTTGGCGAAAATAGAAACGGCCTCGTGTTTTGGTCTGACTGCATTTGATTCTCTTTTCTAACGTGTTCAGTTTTATTGTTCCATCGAAGAATGAAACCAGCGCGAATGCAAGTCCCGTGACCTATCAAAAAGTGCTCACACTTTACTAGCGCTTTTGTTTCGAATAAATAAATATCGTTTGAGGGGGGGAGAGGCGAAAAATTTATATTTTATAAATATGCCATCTGTCTGGTTTTCTCGCTCATTCACAATGCTTGCCTTTTTAAAGACATACAACGAGGGTTCACTCATTCATTGAAACAGTGTTCAATCCTTACTTTTTCTTTCGTCTTGATTTTACTTATAACGCACTTAGAAAACCCAATAATTAAATCAATATATGGACACTGGAGTATGACAACAGCAGCAAAAAAAAACTTAAATATAAGTTGTCATCTACTTCTTCTTCTTCATCTTTTTCTTCTTCTTCATCATCATCATCATCATCTATGTACCGTGTCCCTTCAGGACGTTGGCGATCATGGC
Organism: Acanthosepion pharaonis; assembly: GCA_903632075.3. Classification (NCBI taxonomy): domain Eukaryota; kingdom Metazoa; phylum Mollusca; class Cephalopoda; order Sepiida; family Sepiidae; genus Acanthosepion; species Acanthosepion pharaonis. The sequence goes on from CAHIKZ030001355.1 coordinate 32,450, forward strand.
TCTCCACAATTTCCTGTCCTTTGTAGCTCTTAATAAATTTTGTCTTTTTGCTATCTCTCACAAATCTTGTTCTGCCATCCATTTACACAAACTCATTCTTCTTCCTACACGCGCCGTGTCCCTTCAGGACGTTAGCGATCATGGCTCTTCACAATTTCTTGTCTTTTGTAGCTCTTAATAAATTTTCTCTTTTTTGTATCTCTGCTAAACCCTGTTCCGCTATCCATTTATTCAAGCTTCATGTGCTTCTTGCCTTCAGGATATCATGTATATATATATATATATATATATATATATATATATATATATATATATATTCTTTAATCTATATTCATATATATTTTGTTTTTTTTCCATTTTTTTTGTAATTTTTTATCCCTTTATGTGGAATGTTGTGGGGACTTAACACGGATTTTCTTTTAAATTCATCAAAATAAAAACGGAAGTTGGACATCAAGAGCGGAACATATATATTTTTTCCTCATGTTTATTGATTAAACGAAGTGAGTGCCATATACATTAATACACTAAGCTTTCAATCTGTACAATTTCAATATAGTTGAATTAAATTAAAAGATATACAAAGTTGACAAGTGACAGAGAACTCAGAGAAAGTGATAAAATACTCCTTTTTTAAAACTTTCTACATGAACCGTTTCTTTTATTGAATAATAACTATAAAAATGGTTACTCCATGAAAGCCAGAAACCATTTCCACAATGATTTAACAAATATTTTTTACTGTTGCTGTGAACGAATAAGAAAAAGAAAAGAGAGAGAGCATTATTAAGGAAATTAAATATATAGAAGAGGGGAATCAAGACAACAGTAGATAACGATTGACATTGCATTCAAAATTTTGTTTTTTAATCATTTCACTTTATGCAAGGCAGTAAAGTTACTAAGACACAAGTAGGTTACTGTGTGTGAAAGAATAAGAAAAAAGAGAGGCATTATTAAGGATATATAGAACAATAGAAGAGGGTGAACATAGAAGACGGTAGATAACGATTATTTATTATCGATTTCAATTTTGTAGGTCAAAGTTGGCTGAAAAACGTGGAGTCAGAAGAGAGTTTCACAAGCAAGAAGTGCGAGAAAAAAACTATTAGCATAGAACTAACGGTTATATCTCGCCAAGTCGATCATGAATTGATGAGACCTAACTGACAATCTAGTACAGTGATTAAATTTATAAAGTCTAGGTGCCATAGTGAAGAGTTCATCCGAACAATTACCATAAAAATATTTATAGAAAAGCCACAGACAGCAACCCTTACGGCGGTGGTAAAATGACTAAAGCCGAGCCACCAGATCAAGAACAATTATCATGAGAGTATTTATATTAAAGGCACACAGAAACTACATTACAGCGATGAAAAAGTGACTGAGACTAAGATGCCAGCTCAGGACCAATAATATTGCTGATTCTTTTTTTTTTTTTCATTTTTTTTTTTTTTGATTATATCAAGAAACCTTTAAATATACAACAGGATCACCGGACCATATGTGGCAACAATATTCAAAGCATCTACGAAAGGTAGACTTATAAATAAGCTTTGAAAGGTCGAATGTTTGCGAGTCAAGCATCACAAAAAACTAGTTACTGGACTCACGACATTGGTCTGCCTTGAGATAACGATAAATAAGACTGCAATACCTTAATTTATTAACTTTTGTTTCCAGAGATGTTCCAAGTAGCGTCTTACGTCCGCCATTATGTAGTGAGTGGTCTGTTGATATTAGCGGAGTCCCTCTGTCTCCTCCGTTTGTCCAGCTTAATAGATTCTTGCAATACGCACCCTGAAAATGTATGTATGGAAACTAGCCATTCAATTTGTCACCAATGATGTATTGCTAGGATTTGACCTTTGTTTCGGAAAGCGATTAGCCAACTAGTCACTTGACTGAATTCTGGGAACTAATCGTCCAATCTGCCCCCCCACCAGCAAATAACGTCTTTATGTAAACAAAGATGACATGTTAGCATTGGTATTGCCTGAGTTGGGGTTTTATTTCAGTGGGGGAGCTCTCCTTTCAAAATTGTTCTACATAAAAACGCATCATTCCAAAGGATAATACTTTGTGTAACCAAATTAATTCTAAGGGATTTTGAATTATTTCTTTTATTCAAGCATTATTTTCAGACGATTTGATTATTGTAGCGGATGACATTGCTAAAAATACTACGTTTTTTACAGGTTTGATTCCTTAAGAACTACCGAACCCAACTAATTCGAACTTTCTAATTCGTTCTTATTTTCACGTTTAATTCTTGTAATTATTAAATGCAATCAAACTTTTCTGTTGATTCTATAAAGAAAAACCCAGATTTATATATTGAATTTTCAGTGTTTTTTAAATTATATATATATATATATATATATATATATATATATATATTCAAAAAATTATAACATAAATATGTTTAAAATCACTACAAAAATAGCCATTTTTGTTTCAACATTCGGTATCCTATCAAGTGATGGTGTTGAATGTAGAAGAAATGGATTTAAAAGGTTCAAATCGACCAAACACCCCTCGCTAGGGGAAACGCTGTTACATAAGCTGTTACAAAAGCTGCAATGACCAATCAAAATACAAGTATATAAAAATTCAAAAAACTTGACAACGAACTTTGGTTATAATAAGTAATGCTTTAAGTTAGGGTTAGACTAAAAAAGAAATCATTCTAATTAATTTTAAATTTTACTATAAAATTGAAAATTAAAATTACCAATTTTAAATTTAATCTTATATTTATTAAATTTAAAATATTATGACATAAAAATTACTTTAAGATTTTTTTTCTTAGTTGAATCATCCCAAGAAGGCAATAAAGCCACTAAGACACAAGGGGTTACAGGCTGTGGAAGAATTAGGAAGAGAAACATTAATAATGCGCTGGAAGAGAAAAGAGTAATAAGGAGGACAGTAGATATCGATTGATATTGCATTTAAATTTTTAAAGATTAAAGTTGACTGGAAAGCATGGATGCGGGAAAAATGTCAACAAGCGAGAAGTACGAGAAAAGAAACTGTTAGCATAGAATTTACGGTTACATCTAGCCAGCTCATCTATGAATTGACGAAATCTTGATGCCAGTCATATACTCAGCTTAAATTCAAAAAGTCTAGGTACCCAAACAATTACCATGAAAGTATTCATAGGAAAGGCACAGAGAGGTAACCTTTTCGGAGCTGCCAGATCAGGATCAATAATATTACTGATTCTTCTTTCAATGAAGGAGCACAAGGCAAGTAGCAGGGGCAGTAATTTTAAGAATGGACGAGTGATAGACTTATAGATATGTAAGATAGATTCTGGAGAGAAAAATTGTCTCACCCGGTATACTGAATCAATTTCTTAGCAGCTGACCCAGCAATGAATTCAATATGGTCTTTCCATTTCATATCAGTATTGTTATATATATATATATATATATATATGTGTGTGTGTGTGTGTGTGTGTGTGTGTGTGCATTTAGGCAGCAATCCTTCATTCATGCACATTTCATTAAAAACGACAAACAAGCTGCTTTTATTTAGTTTTTTATACAATTTCTCATGCGATCTAATTCTTTTTTTCTTTTCGGATGATAAATTATATAAAAACTGTCCGACTGTTCTTTTTATCTGAGTATTATTTTGTTTTGTTTTGTTTTGTTTTTATTAATAAGGCTTCCATTATTTTTAGCCTTTTTTTGCATGTAGATGATGCTATTATATGTGTGTTGTTAACAAATATGTTACGACTAGTGTCCGTTAGGTCTTTCCTGAATATTTAAATGAGATCTAATTGAGCTGTGGTCAGAAAGGTGTAGAGTGAGTGTGCGTGTCAAATATGTTGTAGTGTGGCCTATATAATTATTTACGAATTTTGAGTGATCAGGAATACAGTTCCTGAATGGGCATTTAAATTCGTAAATAATATTTGCCCTATTTAATTTTGTTCTAAGAGGTGAATTATTATTTTTAACTATAAGGTTAGAGGTTTTAAATTTTTTGTAATAAATAATTAATCTAATGTTTTTTTTTTGCTATTGTCAACTGATGTTATGCATTTTTTTATAATGTTCTTAATTCTGCTTTCATCCTGTTTATAATTTTCGTTCATCTGATTTTTATAAAATATTTTTTTAATGTTATTGTTTATGTTTATGTTTCTATTCTCGCCGTTGCTATTAGCTACCTTAGATAGTAACCCCTAATATGGAATATATATATATATATATATATATATATATATATATATATATATATATATATAGAGTGTGTGTGTGTGTCTGTGTGTGTTTATATAACACTTCTTACAGAGCGTAAAGCCGCACAGATAATGACGAAACCCTAAGAGCCTAAGCGACACTTTTATAACAGACAGAACGGACATATACTCTACTGATCCAAGATAGAAAAACCGATCCATACGCAAATGACCCTTCAATTTTGAACTCTGCTAGTAGATATACATTCCTGAGATTATAAATGACTGGTTAATATAGAGATGGTGTAATCGTAAAATTCCAGATCTATTCTAGTTGGACAATATTAATTGCCTGTAATATCGTCTGTGTGTGTGTGTGTGAAGGCCACTATATAATGTATTTGTCTACCTACAAGGACGAGATATGACACGCAGTCAACATCTAACGAGGGAATTCACACAGTAGTTGGTGTAGTTAAATTCACGAGTTTGATTGGCGTATTGCTTACAGTCGCCAAAGCGTTCCCGTGGATCTTAATCCATTTAGTAGAAGGTACTACTTGACGGATTCTCAGGAACTAGTTATCTACGCATTTTACCTGCGTTATCTGAAGTCGAGACAAGTCAATGAAGGCCCTGGGAGACTATGAAGATAGGCACACAATAAATGATTTTAGATTTAAATTTCCGTTCTGCGTCGTGAGGCCCGAAAAGAAGGTCCGAATAAACTAGCTCTACTTGTATATATCAGTCCACAAACTCTGTATGTGCGCGGCTTGATGCTTTCTAAATCAAAGTTCTGGTTGTAGCCTATATTGGGTGATAATGACAAAATGAATTCAAACAAAAGCAAGTAGTTTAGAATTACCAACATCTTTATCAGCAATATATAATCATAGACACAGTATTCAATATTACGATGCCATTTTGAGTTGCTGGAATAATAACTCTAAACAGGATATAAGACGCCATTTCCTACACGTCATTCAAGAATATTCGGCGTCTCATTGAAACTAAGTGACAAGCAGAGATCATGTTTTACGACGGTGCATACGTGGTCAAAGCCTGTTTACGGCATAATTATTGTTTAGCGTGGACGAAAATTAAATTCTCTACAGGGCAAATGGACGGTCGAAACGAAAAAGCTACAGACTCTGTTAGGGTATCTGATAACAATTTTATTGGTGACTGTCAGAGAATTTTTGACGTGGTCGGTAAATTGTTGATGACAGTCAGCCAGATCAGCGTTTGAGGTTATTCCGAGAAATTGAACGATCATTTTGGAAGATAAAAGCGATACATTAATACAGACATTTGAATGTGACACTAAAATCCGAAGATACATTCGGATGGCCAAAGATACACCCCCAAAAAATAAGAGAATATTAAGAGACAGAAAAGCTTCGTTGGAAACAAAGAAAAAAGGACTGAACTGTTACGTGATATCTGTCATCCTGTATGGCAGCGAATGCTGGATAATTTCCTCAGAGATGGAGAAGAGACTTGAAGCGGCGGAAATCTGGTTCTACAGAAAGATGTTGAGGATACCATAGAGTGAAATTGTGACCAATGACGAGGTTTTACAGAAAATAGAAACAAAAAGGAAACTTAGCATCAGGAAGTGACAGTTGAAATTTCTGGGGCACATAATGAGGAATGTGGGGCTGGGAAAATATGACATTCGCTGAATATATTGAGCTAAAGATGGACAAGGGAAAACAACACATAACATATTTGATGGGCTTAAGTAAATGGTTGACTCAACAGAGTTTAGGAGAAATAACAAAAAATAACAAAAATACAAAATTTAAGAGCTACAAAGAACAGACAAAGAACACGGAGACCCAAGATCACCTATGTCCTGAGTGGGGTCATGGCACATAAAAAAGAAGAATGCGACAAGCTATATATATCTGCGTCTCGTATATACGAGTCTGTCGTTACTTTGAAATTTTTCATGCAGCAAGGGCGGACTATCATTGTTGTTTCGTCCGTGTGTTGTTTGATTTATTGAAATTGTCATCTTTCATAATGGCTTATGTAAGCCGAAAACTTAGATTGAATTTAAACATGTATCAATATGGTGTTTTCCTTTCGTCTTTCAATGATAATGGGATTAAGCTTATCAGACAATATGAAAGGAACTTACTTAAAATAAATAGACAAAACTTGTCTATATTATTTAATGAAATATGCTTCAATGAAAAATGCTGCCTAAATATGCCTATAATATATATATATATATATATATATATATATATATATATATATATATATATATATATATGAATTTGGATAATTTTATTTGCGTTTTCTATCTTTCGGACTTTTTTCGTAGTTTCCGGTGCATATTTAAATATAAATTGTCCAAATCTCTGAACACTTTAGGCTTTCATAATGCATTATCAAAGAGTTTTTTTGTGTGTTATGTCTGTTTCATCATTTTCAAATATTGTCTCTTCACGTCTTTGCGTGATTTTACGTGCTATAGTGTCGGTTTTTTTTATGAAAACCGAAAGTACTCAGCAATTTGGACAATATTTTCTATTTAATTAGGTTTCACGTACGATTTTAATTTCAAGTCTTTTTTTCTCTTTGGACTGTCATGTCTGAAACTCCTCCCTCACATGCCAAACGTCTTAGGAATTGAGTTGGATCTTTTCTAATTGATCTCTTTAACTCTAAGTTGAAATGATGATCCACCTTCCTGTTATGACCTCCTGATACAGTTTTCCTTTCTACTGTTCCCTCTTTTTTAAACTTATTCACCGTTCTTTTGATGGTTCTTGAATGGACTTTGAAGATGGAAGCCAGAGTAGGAATGTTGGTATCATTACTGAAGGCCTGAATGATCTTTTTCCTCTCACCATTGTTCATTTGAGGAGACAGTGGGTTGACACAAAATGATTTTAATCTTTCTAGCTGAATAACTCAAAGAATTTTTCAGTGATTCTTACGACAAACGGTGTCAAGATGGCTAAACGTCTTATCTGAAAACCTGGAAAATGAAATTGAATTAGTTTAGTAGTTTTTTAAAAATCTTAAACATTTTGCAGGGTGGACAGTTTTGCTGTTACACGATTTGGACAATTTAGCTGTTACATCCGGTGTAAATTCTTTCCGGAAAGTATACAGCTATTCTGATATCTCGAAATATGGCGGATGTACTATGGCAACCAATCAAATGCCTTACTATGCACACATTCTCCAGTAATAGGATGATCTGTTCTTTGCGACTTGATATCCTTGTTAGCAAATCTGTTTTCTTTTTTTTTAATCATGTTTTCTTTTAATTCATGATAAAATAACGCATAACAACGCTTCTCGTACGATCACCGAAGTTAAGCAATATCGAACCTGGTCAGTAACTAGAAGGGCAACCGCTTGGGAATACCAGGTGCTGTAAGATTTAGTGTTGTGGATAATGGCTTAGAATTGTTAATCGGAGAATCGTTATATTTACTTACAGACGAATACCTTTGGTAAAGGCATGAATCTAGATCTCCCTCACCCATCGAACATCACATCTATGGATCAATTAGTAAGACTTGTACCAAAATACCATGATTATCTCCAAAATAATCCTTACAATTTAAAAATATTTCCCGGTTTTAAATAACCAGCAAAAGGTTGATAAACCGTAAAAACAACCTAATCAAATCTTATAGTATAGATTTGACACGCTGCAACTTCCCGCTAAAATCAACGTTAAAATGACTTGGACGAGAATAAGGAGAACATGAAGACAGCAATTAACGATCTTAATTGAGGACTTTGCAGGGTTTTTTTTAAAACTGTAAATGACTCTTGGACAAGTGTGTGAGATTCCCAAAGCGTTAATTTGAAAAGGACTAAAAGTGCTTATATTTGTCATACCCTTTGCTAAATATATTGCAGTATTTACGATTGTTACCAAGGAGTGTAAAAAGATGTCGTTTCGACAATGTCCGCCAGGTTTAATCTTCACGGCTAGGACCCACCATGACACTTACATAGTAGCACCCCACCCTCATTCCCGCCGTATTCCATCGGCAAAAAGAAAGTTCCACTTGAACAGATTCTTCCCGTGAATCATTGCTCTATGGAAGCAACTCCCAAGAGGATGTTTCCTCGATCACTACGCTTTTAACCTGTTCAAGTCAAGGCTTAACCGTTAGCTTCCCCTCTTATCCGCCTAAACTGCCTCTTAATATAACCCTGTACCTCGAGTGGCCCTCAGGCCTTGTACCAGGTGATACTGTAAAAAAAGAAAAAAAAGAAGTGTCTTACCCATAAGAGATAAAATGATTTGATCAGTGGATCAAGCCGAGAACATTTCAGCATCGGTTGTATATTTCAGTGTGTCAACAATATTACCGGGGAAGTTTCAAAATAATACTAGGCTCAAGCATCAGGGGATCATCCCCCCCCCCCCCAGATAGTACATCTCTTTCGGGTGGGGTCTGAGATCATTGCTCCAGAGGCGTCACCAAAAGGGGAAGTGCTGAGGAGACTTCGATAATTTTTCCACTGTATTACATGGTATAAACCCGCCCTAAACTGACCTTGTGTCACATTAGATAACAAAGTAGGAACACTGACAATAGGCACAATTATAGCGACGACTAACTAAAGAGGAGAAAATTGGGACAATGCTATTAGGAGGAGGAGGAGGAGGACAGGTGGGGAGGAGGAGGGCATTAAGAAACATTGTCACCACCAAGACTAACAATAGAGACAGCAGGAGGGTTGACAGGAGACATTTTATTATACTCAACTGCTACGATTAAGTTAGAATAGATAGATAGATAGATAGATAGATAGATAGATAGATAGATAGATAGATAGATAATGACTAAACAGATAGATAGATAGATATGAACAAACTGATAGATAGATAGATAGATAAATAGATAATGACCAAACAGATAGATAAATAGATATGAACAAACTGATAGATAGATAGATAGATAGATAGATAGATAGATAATGACTAAACAGATAGATAAAACAAACTGATAGATAGATAGATAGATAAATAGATAATACCAAACAGAAGATAAAAGATGAACAAACTGATAGATAGATAGATAGATAGATAGATAAACAGATAGATAGATAGATATACAAATGATGATAGATAGATAGATAGATAGATAAATAATAATGACCAAACAGATAGATAAATAGATATGATAGATAGATAGATAGATAGATAGATAGATAGATAGATATAGACAAATAGATAGATAGATTAAAAATAGATAGATATGTAAGATAAATTTAATAGATAGATATTACAGTTTGCAAAATAATCAATAAGAATGTCGTTTTTTTGACGTTAAAAAATACGTCAAAAAACGACATTATTCTCGTCATTATTTTGCAACCAACCTAATAGATAGATAGATAGATAGATAATGACCAGATAGATAGATAGATAATGACCAGATAGATAGATAGATATAAAAAAAACTCAGAATTTAAACATATAAACATCTACGTTTTCAATAACTGATAAGTCTATTTAATAATTAATTTATCGATTTCGTAAGGATCAGTTATAAAATCATCACGTTATTGATTTTTGTGGCGTCTTTTTTTCTTCTTTTTTGAATTCATTATCGCCACGCTTAAGAAACATTGTCACCACCCAGACTAACAAAAGGGACAGCGAGAGGATTGACAGTATTATAAATATAAAAATCAGTGTTTATAATAGCTTTTTGTGAATGGCGTCTTTGTTGCTGATATCATAGCCACACATCTTTATTTCTTAGAAACTAACCAATAAACCCCCACCATCTTTCTGTTCGCTAACCCATCCCCAGGCATCATTTTCAAGCACATGGTTTTCTCTGCTCTTTGCCAAAAGTTGTAGATAACCTCACCCGATTGTGTCGCAGTTATATTCTTCAGCACACGATGTAATTAACTGTCCGCTTGTCAATTTGCCAAAAGGTCAAGATGTCACTTCCGGTACACTTGTGCTGTTTTGGTGGTCAACGCTCTGAAGACCGAACAAGGTGGAAGATTACGAATGGAGTGACGTGTGTACGAGTAGAATAAGATAAAGTGAGTGCTTTATTATGCTCAACTGCTACGATGAAGTTAGAATAGATAGATAGATAGATAGATAGATAGATAGATAGATAGATAGATAGATAGATAGATATGAAATGACTGAGATTAGATAGATAGATAGATAGATAGATAGATAGATAGATAGATAGATAGATAGAAAAAAACTCAGTTCACGAATACGTCAGATATATAAACATACGATTTCAATAACTGATAAGTCTAATAATTTATCGATTTCATAAGGATCATTTATAAACTCATTACTGTATTGATTTTTGAGGTGTCTTTTTTCTTCTTTTTTGTACTTTATCCCAACTTTCTTGGTTTATTATTTAGAATGGATGCTCTTTGCTTTCCTCACACACACACACAAACATACATATCAAAAATACTTTTACAAAATTTTGCAGCTGATTCCTCATGCTAAACAAGGACAAAAGTCCATATAAACATATGTCCGCAAATCCTTTGTTTTTGTGTTATTAAGTTTTAAGGATGTTGGTGCTTTGTTGCCATTTAGACTAGGTTACATTTGTTATTCGTGTATATTTGTGGCTAGTTTGTATCAATGTTTAACGTGTGCAGTAGTGAGTTAACTGAAAAGTGTTCCGTTTAGTAATGGTAGGATATTCATAATGTGAGCAGGCAGATATTAATTTTACCTACGACCGCGCTAATGGCAATTTTTGTCTTCATAAAAGTACTTTCTTTTCTGGACACAAAGTGTGTAAAAACTGTCCAAAAGTTCTGTATATCCGAGCACGTTCGTCTAATTCTTTCAGCCATTATCAAGGGCGATTTTTTTAAATATGTGGTTTTTATATGTATGTCTAAAGTAATAGGAATGCTTTATTTTCTAAAGACAGTCAGTACATTGTAGCCATGTTTGTTGTTAATGTTATTGAATATTGGCTATTTCTTTTTTTATTATTAGGGCTTCCATTATTTTTTTTTAAATTGCATGTTGATGAGGTTATTATAATTTTATTTTCTACTGATATGTTGTAGATGGAGTTAAGTAGGGTTTTGTCTGTGTTTAAATGAGTCCCAATTGAGCTGTGGTAGGGTACGTGTAATGAAGGTCGTCTAGATAGGTATGTAGTAGTGTGACCAATGTAATTATTTATGAGTTTGGTCTGATCTGGAGCAAAGTTCTTTAAGGGCTGACTGAACTCCTAAATAATGTTGGCTCTTTGTAGTTTTGATTTTGCGGGTGTGTTGTTATTTTCATAATAAAGTTAGATGTTTAATTTTTTGTAATAGATAATTTAATTTTATTTTTCGCGTCGACTGGGATTATGTATTTTTTTTTACCTCCCCTTGTTAGCTAGACTCATTGAAAGATTAAACCATTCTTCATCGTTCTCTTTCCACATCGCATTTAGATTTTGTCTGTTACAATCATCAAAAAGATCACAATCTCTTTATGAAAATTCCAACTGAACAGATATTTACAATTTCAAGTTTGTTTAGGTAAAGTACATGCAGAATTAATTCATTTAATACAAATTAAATATATACCCCAGTGATTTATATGAACTCGAATATATTTACAAAAACATATTGGTTTTCGTTCCTCCAGCGACAATCTAACATGGCTGAATCTAGATTTACTGGTTGAAAAATAACGTTGGAAAATACTAACGAAAAACAAAATAATAATTTTTCAGCTATCACCATATCACTGGAGAAAATTACTTTCTATTGTCTAACGAGGAAGAGTGAAGAAAAATTGAACACCAATTTATAGAATTAAAATATAAAGGCACCAATGAACAAGAAGTTTCTAAGTTAAATACATTTAGCAAAATAAGTAATACAATATACTACTTGAATGCGGGCTGGGTTGACTTATCATTCTTAGAAGTACAATATCCTTTTCCTAAACAGTCACTTCAGGATGACACTCAAAGTTATCTTCTCTTATATGGGCAACATTCACACACCTTTCTCGTTCCATCAAGAACTCTCCCTCTCCCCGACAGCTAGGCCTCATCGAGAGATTGGGGGTTTTGAAGAACCTTTTAACTGCTGTTATTCCCTGGTTCACCCTAACCCGTGGTGGTAGCACCTGTTAGGGTCCCAGATATCGGCAAATAGTGAACTCCCAAACACAAACTGTTGTGGATTCCGGGTTGAAATCCGGTACCAAACGCCAGGAATGAATATATGAAAATAATGTATTAACGTCATAATACAAACTGATAAAGCAGGTTAGTAGTTCCAGGAATACGGGTTAGTAGCAAAATATATATACAATCTTTGGTATTGAAGTATCGCTGTATGACTTCTTACTGATTCTACGTGCTGACTCACGGTGACTCCTACAACGCTGTTACCTCATCCCTCACTCTTCCGGTTACCTACAACCTTTTACTCTGTCACTCTGGACTCGACTCAACTCTTCCGTCTTGCTCTCGTCTCACTCTCGGGTCTTCCCGTAGCAGTAGTATATGTATATACTGGGTGAGTTCATTTGTGTAAAAAGAGCTGGACCCCTCAACAGAAACAAAACACTATGAAAGTATAAAAATACATTTTTATAGCAAAAATACCAGCAATACATTTTATATAAAAAAAATTACCAAAAATACCAATTTGTAGAAGAATTACCAACAACATATTTCATCTGGAATTGAAGCCATAAAATTGTGTTTAAAATATTTAAATTTAAGCATTAAAGAATCCATGCAGGCATATATGCCGCTAAACAAAATCAACAACCAATGCTTCCCATCTATCTATCTATCTATCTATCTATCTATCTATCTATCTATCTATCTATCTATCCCTTTCTCACTAACGATCAATCTATCTATCCCTTTCTCTCTAACGATCAATCTATCTTAACTCTGCTTTTTATTAATGAGAATTGTTTTCTCTTCGATTTTTTCTATCTCTCTCTCTCTCTCTATCTATCTATCTATCTATCTATCTATCTATCTATGTTTGTCCGTCTGTTTGCCCCTCTCTCTCTCTACACACACACACACAAAAATATATATATATATATATATATATATATATATATATATATATATATATATATATATATATATATTTTTTTAAAATGATAAAATAAAAAAAAAAAAGAAAAAATAATTCATTTGTCTTTGATTTTTAATTTAAAAAGAGGTTCAATACAGAGCAGGGCTAAAATCATTTATTTGAATCAAAACATCCAAATTTTCGAAACATAATTAAAAAATAAATGTTTCGACAAAATAAATGTGTCTTTTCGGTCGATGTTATTTTTACTGGCAGTGAAAGATTAATTACCAATCATTCAATTGCCCGTAGTTTAACATCGTCTGAAGATTATAATTTAAGGTGTCGAAACATAATTATAGATATTAGTGATTCGATTCTTAATATATTTTAAGATCCTAAAATAAATAATATATGTATTTCTAAATTCTTCTGCTACATTTCTTGATCTCTCAATTCTCCATTTCTCTCATTCAGTCACTCTCTCTCTCTCTCTTTCTCTCTCTCGAAAATCTCTCTCTATAGAAGAAAAATATGAAATCTCTTTCTCTCTCTTTCTCTCTCTTCTCTCTATCTCTCTCTCTTTGATATCTCTAAAGAACAAAATTGATTTCTCTCATTCTCTCTCTCTCTATCTATCTATTATCTATTTATCTATCTATTTATCTTCGTCCTACATTATAATATCTATTATTATCTATCTTTCTATTCATCTTAGTCCTAATTTTAAATAAAATGGTGGGCAAAGGAAAAAAAACATTATGGACTGTTTTTCACAGCTATGTGCCATGCTGAATGATTTACAGCTTAAAGCGATCATGTAATCGATTTCGATACATGATTGACGAGGCAGATTTTTTCCGCATTATGTTGGCATTTCTTTCTGCGGATCAGACCAGTTGCCATCAAAGGCTTAGAACCCGGTCTTTGGTCAGTTATGTGCCATTTTGATACACGCTTAGGCGATCTTTCGATACATGACTGACGAACCTATTTTTCCCGCAGTAGGATGCCATTTCTTTCTAGTAGACCAGTTGCCATTCAAGGCTATAGAACCAGGGCTGTCCTACGATTTACCTATAGCTGGAGGGAGAAGAAGAGGATTCATATGTTTCCCAAGGGTATTGAACCCATGTATCTTGAATGTAATGGATTTGACTGGAATAATTTTTGTTTAGACATCTCCGATTCTATCGATCAGAGCCACTATCCATTACTACATCGTGCCTCCTACTACTCCTCTCCCTACTACTCATAACACCGTAAATAAAAACAAAATCATATTATTTTCCACTTAATCGAGTAACGATACCATGTTGCTACAGACAGAACTGACTTTCATCGCATAAAAAAAACTTTTAGATTATATACCCTTCAACATGTTAACACAACGGCCATTACACCGCGCAATAAAGAATGGCGTGCTCAATTGTGCTATCATGTCATCGAAGCCAATCTATTCTGGTGAATAATCAACTACAACGTGAGGATTTTCAACCTAGGCACGCAGGCTAAAAGGAGCGATATCCCCCCTCGTCCGACCGAGAACTACAATTATTTTTTAGAATAATGCCATTTTCGACACCAGCAGAATCTCCTAGAGGTTAGCCTTTACCAGAAAGAGACTTTAAGAGCATATCAACATTTGCGATATAAGCATACCTTTCGAAACAAACTGGAAATCTTCCCAAATTTGGAAAGTCTTTTAAGCATCTTTGCAGAAACATGCCTTTACTGTAATCTTGGCTACACATCCGGTCTCTCATCTCATTTGTCCACTGCTCTAAATATTTGACATGCCTAGACGATCCTCAGATTTCATAATTCGCCATGGGAGGTCTGTAACCCCAAAGGAATTGGGGATTTCTCAAACTCAGTTTGGTGCACGGGAATGGAAGTAGCGATAGTCGGTAAAGGATCAAGTGGTAGATGAGTAAGTAACAGATTCCGGCCATCTTTATCAAAGAAAGATTTCTTCGAAACTACAGCCTAATAACTGTGACTAATTCCTGCAAATGGAAAAATAGTCGAACATTTTAAAAATAAAAAGTGTTTTTATAAAACAAGATAAAAAAAAGAGATTTTATTTGGAGCTAACTTCAAGCCAACCATCATAAATCCGATTTATTTACCGAGTTCCTCAATCTCGACGTTGACTTGGTCGATTGGTTGAACGAGTTAATGTAATTCAGCTGAAAGTCACGGCTTTCGGAAGACAAGTGAACATGTTGCACTCAATGAGCGACTTATCAGTTACTATCAAAATATACTGAGAAGGGAAATATCTTCGACCTAATCTCAGAGTCACTTGAATTAACATGGGTCATTTCCAATATATATATATATATATATATATAGAGAGAGAGAGAGAAAGAGAGAGAGCCAATGAATTGTTGAACGTTGCAAACGAATCACGCTCTCCTAAATGCTGCTCTCCGCCTTTGTCCATTGAATTGAAATTGAACAGAAAGCAATTATCTGTTTATGAATATCGTGCGGTAAATATCCTCTTTCGATTTTAGACATTTCCTTTGTCAGTCGTTTCTGCTCTTTCTCCAAACACTGTCTCTTAGAGGCTGTTGCGTTTGTTGTTTTCTATAAGATAGTTTTTCTATAATGTATATGTTTTCTATATGGTATATGTTTACTATAAGGTAGTGGATGAGAAGACGGAAGAGAACCATGAACGGATTATGTAAGAGAAATTTAAGATCTTTAAGAGTCGGAACTTGTGAAGCAAGAATTGGTGAAGTTGGTTCAATCTAGATTCTCTATTCCTTTGTTTAATTGGAGATTATTTTTTGATGTGGGAGGAAAAGACGAATTAAAAGACGAGACAGATACCCCCTTTTATTTTAACCAGTGTCCCATGAGACTGTCGAATCGGGAGAAAATTTCACGCCAAACAGTAAAGGATTTCCGTCTATATTTCTGAGATGACGTATTATGAACACTATTTACATTTTTTCGTTATCACGTTTCGGCCGTTGTACACTCTGGCCTTCTTCAGGTGGTTGGACTGTCGAACTGAACATTTTATTTCATTTCACTGGGGGTAGACTGTTCTAGTTCCACGTCTAATAGATGTCATTTATCAGTTATCTCGCCCAGATATTTATGCATAAAAGTTCTCCAATGTGCCTTAGTCAGGTATTGAACTCATTAATTCTTTGGGTCCTGTCACTGGATTTAATCACGCCTTTATCCACTGTGCCATGTGTCCTTGAGGACATCTGTGTATGAATTTCTATTTATTTTAAACCTAATGTTTTTTCACCATTTTTTTTTACCAGTGCTCATATTGCAATTTTTGCTGTTATCGTTGCATGTTTTTACCAGAGCACATATTTCATGATTTTTTTGTTATTATTATCGGTTTTTCTCTGGCACTCCTTATTACTGGTTCCCATATTGTATTTATTTCTATGCTTGGTCGGCTCAGGGAGATTTGAAATGGCCAAGCATATGTGCTGATTCCTTAAGTTTTATTTTTTTCAATGATTTTCTTTGTCTATGATCTCAACCTGATCCCACAGAGGACGGTGATAACAATTTTCTCTCCATATGTGGTCAGCCACGCCTGATTTTTCCACTTCCCTCGTGTTACAGCTTTCTGGTGTTCTTGAACCCTTACCTTAAGGGGGCGGCCTGTCTCCCCTTTATATTTCTTTCCGCAGTAAATATTTCTGATCTGTCATTAAATCGAACCTCCTATCTCTATTACACAATCGGAACTCACAATCACAATTTCCACTAATTGAACTAAATACCTGGCCATATAAGTTCCTAGTACGGTGCCAGGAACCTCATAGACTATGATGCTAGTACTATCTATTTCAAAATAAACTTATTTTTCTGGGTCTCAATCAATATTAGGCGATGTTCAACAATTTATCTCACATGAGAAAAGTCGTCTGTTTTGCTGCCTTTTTTGATCCTTACCTCAAATTCAACAGTGATTTTCTTATAAGGATTTTAGCGTGTAAGACAATCTTGTCCGACATTCTATCAATCACAAAAAAATCACAAAATTTCAGAGCAACGACAAACTCGTGTATACGAGACGCGGAAGTGAAAATCGCATCGCAGCGCGTGATGTTACGTGGTCATATGTGACGTTACGTGCTGCGACGCGATTTTCGCTTCCGCGTCCCGTATACACGAGTTTGTCGTTGCTTTGAAATTTTTCATGCAACAAAAACAGACTATCATTATTGTTTTGTCCGTGTATTGTTTGATATATTGAAATGTAATTGTCATCTTTGATAATGGCTTATGTAAGCCGAAAGCTTAGATAGGATTAAAACATGTATCAATATGGTGATTTCCTTTCGTCTTTCAATGATAATGTTATTAAGCTTATCAGACAATATGAAAGGAACTTACTTAAAATAAATAGACAAAACTTGTCTATATTATTTAATGAAATATGCATCAATGAAAAATTGCTGCCTAAATATATATATATATATATATATATATATATATATATATATATATATATATATATAATTAATTCAAGAAATCTTATTAGAAAACTATGCTCTTTCCTTCACTATTTATACTTTGCTTGGCCACCAACGCGCTGTTGCCAAGAGGTCAAAGTATGTCAGACGGTTCCCCTAAGCGAACGCAGGTTCGAATCATGTCGGAGGGTACATATTTTTCTAATAAGATTTCTTGATTATTCAGGCCGGTAGACGAACATAAATACCGTTTAATAAATAAACGGGGCGTCTACTTAAATACGAGTATCCACTAAAAATAACTTATAATAATAAAAATCTATCGGTTTATATATATATATATATATATATATATGATAAAAATATAGTTTTAAAGTATACTATATTTATGGGTTAAATTAATGAATATTAGGCATAGAGCGTATGCAAATATAAAAGTGGACACAGATGTTAACACCGCAGTCTGTTTCAAACTTGAATGCAACGCCTGAATATTTCGTTTAAGCTTGAATGAGATGGCCGCCGTTTGATGTTGACTTTCAATGCCCATATAAGGAGAGAGAGAGGTTACATGTCCTTACGTCGACTTTCTTCATTCACATTCTATGTAACTGCAACTAAAAGATTCTAACCGGGTTCTCTTTTAAAATGTTTTATATTTATGCTACCATTTTGAGGACTTCATCCCACCACAGCGTCCACATTTGGAATTTACCCAACTTCGATAAATCTCTTGAGTAAAAACCCCAACACATCCGCTGATATATTTCGTTTTTATAGATTATTGTAATTTAATGATTTCAATGCCAGCAAAGCAATATGTGCGCTGGGCTTGCTCTCATCAAGCTGCACACACGCTAAAAACAGACACGTTTTCGTTCTGTCCTTCTGCATCAAAGGTTCGTTAGAGAGGGGGTTAGGCCAGTGATGTGGCTCATTCATACATCAAAGTATATCTTTATCTGATCAGCATACAAATAGTTCCATGATGTTTGTCTTCGTAATTAGCCAAATTCTTAATCCCCTTGATTAAATAATCGACCGATACCATCATTTCGCTTGTATTGGTCGACAGGCTTCAGGTCTGCAACGAACTGACCTTTAGTCGCAATGAGAAAGAAAAGAAAACATTAAAAATAATCATTTGTTGATTTGGGCGTATCTTACTCTTCCTTTTTGTTATCGTTATTATTATTATTAAATATTTCGACATTTAAGCTGATCGTTGGCGATATAACATTTTAAACACTCAGGATTTTTTGTAGTAACACGGCGAAAGACCGTAAATGCATACATCAACATAACTATGCTCCGTCCCATCGCCAGTCATCCTGATAAAAACGTCTCGTCGCTGGTATTTCACGGTTTTTGAGGGATGAGTGAATGAGTGAGTGCAGGCATAGGATCGATAAGAATATATATGACCTCTGTGAAAACGTTTTTCCAAACTACTATTTTGTGCATTTTGTATTTCATCCTTGAGATGAGAAATTGTCAATATAATTTAACTTATTCAAACTATTATAATCATCATTATTATTATAGGTGTCATTATAGACGTAATGTTTTGTTCAAGCACTCTCTAGCCATCTTTCAAAAAAATAGACACCTGAAGATGGTCATAGGGTACTTGTCCGAAACGTTGTGTCTATAATAGCATCTATAATAATAACGATTAGGATAGTAGTGTGAATAAGTTAAAGTATATTTACAATTCCTCATCTCAAAAATGAAATAGAAATTCATCAAGAGCTATAATAACCCGCCATGATAATCACTTATTGAAAACATCTGACATTCAATATAAAAGGCTCCAAAAATACACCATGGTGTCTCTCAAGATAGTGACGTAGTGAATATATGAGTTTATTAAACATGCATTGTTGTCATCTAGTGGTCGTCAGCTCAATCTCTCGGAAAAATATACATTGTTTCAGCAGGAACGAACACGAATTAGCATACCATGCCATCCCAAAAATGTGTATCTGAAGATGGGCAGAGAAGACTTGGCCGAAACATATTGTCTATAATAATAAGAAGCAGGACAATCGTTTGAATAAATGAAAGTATAATGCCATTCTGGTGTTGTTATTGATAAAAAACGTTGTTTTCTTTTATACTAATGTTCCCTCTATACAAGGCCCAAGAGCCACTTAAGAGAGAGGATTACTGTGTGGTGTTGTATGAGCGTAAGAAAAGGCAAGAGGTAATGTTCGTGGGATTAGACAGGAAAGATAACAGTTAACCCGAACTTGTGAATAGGTCAAAATTGTAGTGATCGGAAAAAAAAACACTTTCCCGGGAGTTTGTTTGACAAAGCAGTAGTTCTTGCAACTAAAAATCTGTTTTAACCAACAAAGTAAGGAAGACAAGACGAGTTGCAGCAACAAGCGTATAAAAAATATGCAAGTGCTCCACCCATTCGACAAAATTGGGAAGAATTGAACAGTACGACCAAAGAGAAGGCGGAGTTAAGCTGCTAGCCTTTGTTAGAAGTGTTAGTGTAAGAAAGTGTAAGGAAGTCTAAGTGTAAGGAGGTGTAAGTCTAAGGAAGTGTAAGGGAGTGTAAGTGTAAGGAAGTGAAAGTATAAGGAAGTGTAAGGGAATGTAGGTGTAAGGAAATGTAAGGAAGTGTAAATGTAAGGGAGTGTATAATTTGTAAGTGTAAGGAAGTGTAAAGAAGTTTAAGTGTCAGGAAGTGTAAGTATAAGAAAGTGTAAGTGTACGGAAGTGTAAATGGAATGAAGTGGAAGTGTAAGGAAGTGAAAGGAGTCGAGTGTGACAGCATGTTAAACAAACTCTTCTTTTTTTCAACATCCGACCTGCCGACGAATATCAAATGAGCTCGGAGTTAACATTTTCGTTTTTTTTTTTTTGCTTCTTCTTCTTTTAAGTGCCGTCTCCCTTCAGGGCGTAGACGATCATAGTCCTCCACATCTTCCTCTCCCTTGTAGCTCTTAATAAATTTTCTCTTTTTGTTATTTTCCCAAACCCTGTTCTACCATCCATTTGTTCAATTCATCAAGTATGTTACCTCTGTCTTATGAGTATCAGATTTTCCAAACCCTCCTTCCTCATTACATGCACCAAAAATTTCAATTGTCTCTTCCTGGTGTTAGGTATAAGTTTCCTTTTGTTTCTATTTCTCCAAAACCTCGTCGTTGCTCAAATATTTGGTCCATGTTATCCTCAGCATCTTTCTATAGAAGCATATTTCTGTTGCTTCAAGTGTCTTCTTCATCTCTGAGGAGTTTGTCCATCAGTCGCTGCCTTACAGGAGGACAGATATCACGTAACAGTTCAATACTCTTTTCTTTGTTGCTAACGGCATTTTTCTACCTCTTAATACTCTGCTTAGTATTTGGAATTCACCTTTGGCTATTCCAATAGATTTTCGGATCTCACTGTTGCACTTTCTGCCCTCAAAACACTTCCCAGATATTTAAATTACTTAAGCCAAAACCTAATTGTACGCGCGACTACAGATTACAGATTTCTTCTGCTGAATGTCAATAGTTCGTAAAATTTGAATTTTTCCAAACTTGTGACCTTTCCATGTTGCAGTTTAACTTCTTTTAATGAAACAAAATTCAATTGAAAATTGAATTGCACTTTGATTTGAAATGTTAGTCGATTCGCTACTTGTTAGCTCAATCAGGTAACACTGTTGCATAGGCCAGTGCATTTAAAGTATAAGTAAATCATGGAAAATCGTTACATCTGGTTTGTTATTATTTGGCGACAGATCGTCGAAACGGAGACGATGATTACCCTGCCGTTGAGTTGGCTGTCATGGGTTTAAGTAGTCGTCGAGTGGAGCGAATCCAATCCATTGTTTATGTGTCCCAAACGGTCGTATTTCGCCGGTTGGGGATTTACGGCCACAGTATCTTGACACCTGTGTCAGAAAAAGGGATAAGCAAGTGACAGACAATTTGTGTTTTCGATTAGAACTGGGACAACGGCTTTGGCGAAAAGCTATTGATGAATTATGAATGATCGTATGGAAAATCTGGATTACAAACATATATATATATATATATATATATATATATATATATTATTTAATATATGTGTGTGTGTGTGAAATATATATATTTATGAATATGCATATATATATATATATATATATATGAATATATATTTATGAATGTTCACACACACGCACACACACACACACACATATATATATATATATATATATATATATACCTTATGACAGGATATTAAATGCTTATTTTGCTTATGGTATAAGAAAGTAAGCTAAGCCTCATTCAAGCAAAATACACATTTACATTAGAGCGTGAGCAAAGATAGGCCCACACAAACACCCCCACACACATATATATATATATATATATATATATATATATAATGTCATTCGCAGACAGTGTTGTTTCGCTGTATCACAGCTCCTCAGTGCGACTAGACATCCGAATACTTCAAGGCCGGATCGAAACCCAAACGATCAGTCAGAGTTTCTACCACTGAGCTATCTTCATTCGACAGAGAGAAACAACTAAATCTAGCGTATTGTTTTTTTTTTACGAATGAAAACAAAAAAAAATATTTATATAATAGGAGTAGATAGCTTTGCCTATCGCCCAGTTCATTGTCCTCCCCAGGGTTGTGAACATGAGTCAAGATTTATCCTTTGTTTTCTGTTTAGGATTTGGTTTCCGGTCCCTTCTAAATGTCTGCTTCAGCTCTAAACTCCTAACGCCTGTCCTTTCTTAAATTAATACAACTCCACAAAGTAACCCTCTACTTTCAATGGATCCATTGTGCTTTGTATTCGGTGAATATATATATATATATATATATATATATATATATATATATATATATATATATATATATATATATTATGATTATTTTCTTTTAAAAAAATATGATTCCATCGCCACACAAAAATTTCTGTTACAAAACTAAAATTAATTATAAAACTTAAAATCCAGAATTTCGTTCCATTGTCAAGCGATGCTAGGAATAACTTTCTAAGAAATTTACTTAATTTCTAAACGCAGACAATCTTAATATTTTGATTTCTTAAGTTTAAAGAAAATTCAATTTACAATTTTAGTTTTGAAACATAGAAAATTCTGTTTCATGATGGAATTACATTTCTTAAAAAGAAAATAATTATATTTTAACTCTGATATTTGTATTGAGCACTGTTTTTTTATTTAAAAATAATTGCTAAGAACACCGGATAGATTATAAATCTAACAGTTCTTTGTTATTTATATATATATATATATATATATATATATATATATATATATATATATATATATATAATTATTTTCTTTAATTATTAAAAAAACAGTGCTTAATACAAACAGTAGAGCAAAGTATAATTATTTTCTTTTTAAAATATGATTCCATCGCGACACAGAAAATTTCTGTTTCAAAACTTAAATTAAGCACTTTGTTTTAAATAATTAAAGAAAATAATCATATATATATATATATATATATATATAAAATAAGAAATAAAAATAATTGCTAAGAACACCGGATTATAAATCTTATTGTTCTTTCTTATTATTTTAATATATATATATATATATGTGTGTGTGTGTGTGTGTGTGTGTGTGTGTGTGTGTGTGTGTAAAATATATATGCTTTGAACAATAAAAATATTAAAAATTAAAATTTTCAGATGCACTGGGTTGTATATTAATATTTTTTTTTATTATTTCAATTAGGTTCCTCGACTAGTTTCGGCCAACATGGCCATTATCAGGAGAAAAAATTCCCTGTTTCTTAATAGGATTGAACTTCAGGAGGGAATGATTGTGAACTTTATCTGTAGTTTTCATTCGTTTGTTTTTGTTTTTTGGGGGTTTTTTTATATCAACAATAAGGGCGTATAGATAGCAGGTGTCTCTACATATATTTAAAATGAAAGTAATTTAAAGAGTATTTTATAATGTCTAATGGAGCTGAACATTATTTTTATGTTTAGCTGCATTTAAACTGATCGAATTTTATTTCAGAGAACAATAAAATTAAATTTTGTTTGATTAAAACACTGCTAACATGGAAGTACACAAGAATCATTTGAGACACATATTGCTTTATGAGTTCAAGAAAGGAAACTCAGCAGCCGAAACGGCTAGAAACATTCACTCAGTTTATGGAGAGGAATGTGTGAATGAAAGAACTTGCAGAAGATGGTTTGCAAAATTCAGAGGTGGAGATTTCCCCCTTGAAGATGAAGATCGAACCGGACGTCCAGTTGAGTTTGATGAAAAGCTTATTGAAGCAGCTCTTGAAGAGTAATTGGCAGTGGTTCTCAGTTCAAACCATACTACTGTTCATCGTCATCTTCAACAACTTGGAAAAGTTCCTAAACTGGGAAAATGGGTGCCTCATGAATTGTCTGAAAACAACCTCAAATCCCGAGTTGACCTGTTCTTCTCTACATTCTCGTCAACTTGTTTCACCTTTTGGATAAACTTGTGACTGGCGATGAAAAATGAATCTTTTATCGAAATGTCGTAGACAGTGGCTTGGTAAAGGGGAAGGACCCCGGCCACAGCCGAGAAGGGAACTTCATGGGCAAAAGGTTCTTTCAATCTGGTGGGATTGCCAAGGAATAATCCACTTTAAATTCTTACCACCTAATGAAAGGAAGTCATAGATAATCAGGGAAAATACATTGTTGATTGAATCTGTAATTAAATGTAACATTTGGTCACTTGTTTTCTTTATTCGAAATTCAGACAGAACTTATGGGATGACCTGATACAACGCATGTACTGCATATGCATTACATTTTTCTAGGATAAATATTTTTTGTAATATAGAATTAATTAAGCAAAATTATAAACAAACGATATTACGTCGAGAATAATTAAACAGATAATAAAGTAGAGAAGAGATTTAGAGATTAATATTTAAGGCAAGAAAATAACATTGAATTAATTGCTTTCCTGTGGCAGATTAGACAGAGAAAATCCAGATTCTTGTTACTTTTCATCCAAACTTTTCAACCTACCTTCGTCTTCCGTGTCTTTCTTTCTGGCCCCTAAACAGGCCACAACAATGCCTATATATGTTTATTTACCCTTCCTCTTCCTTTTCTTATATTCTTTACAAACTCTCTATTTCCCTTTCTCTCTCAAACTCCTACTTCCACTTCTGCTTTCTTATAACTTTACTTCTCTTTTTTCTCTTTATCTCGTTTCCTGTGAGATGACTTATTAAAAATGTCGATGGCTGGTCCTTACCCCCTACCTTACTCTTAAATATCTTAATAAAAATAGATTTAAAATTATTATCTTTCCCTTCCCTCTCTAATTTTGACCGTGTCTGTCATACTCCTCCCCTCCTTCTCTCTATATCACCTTACATCAAATTAAAACTACCCCTCAAAAGTGTATAAAAACTATATGTAAATTTAAAACATTTTTCACCTTTGGAAGTGTGGTCTGATGAACCAGGTAAAAATCATACACCTGGGGAAATAAATTATAACCAATGGACCCTTAAGGTTCTCTGTTTTCTATTTAAATTGAATTAAGATAGATAGATAGATAGATAGATAGATAGATAGATAGATAGATAGATAGATAGATTGTTGTGGCCTTGTTAGGGCCAGAAATAAAGACACAAGAGATGAATTGAGTTATACAAATATATTAACAGAAACAATAATACAAATATATACAAACGAGAGTGTAACTGTAGAAATTCTGACGAATGTCCATTACAAAACCGATGTCAAACAGGCCCTCTTGTTTACCTAAGCACTATTTCTACAATAGAAAATCCAACAGTTACAAAATTTTATATCGGAAGTACCAATAATTTCCTTTAAAACTAGGTGGTACCAACATATATAATCTTTCTCCTATAACGCGTACAGAAATAAGACGTCCCTTTCTAAATATGCTTAGAACTTAGTTAATAAAACCTCTATGGTAAAATGGAAAAGACGAAAAAAACTAGAATTTGTCAATCTTTAAATAACCTTGCTTCTTATGTTTACATGAAAAATTAAAAATTATCAGATTTGCTGGCAAAAATCCCTATTAAACCAAAGGAGTGAATTAACTGTAAATTGTCAACACAATATATCTTTTACCTTAAAATATAGTTAAATTTTAAAAATTATGTATTACCATTTCTTATAGCCATAATTTATTAGTATAAAACCTTCTATCGGTTATTACTTTTTTTGTTTATTTAGCTTTAATATTGCTATGTATTGCTGTCCAGTTAGTATTATTGATATCTTAAATAGATGTTCCACATTTTTAATTTTATCTACAGGACCCTTTAAGAAACTTCCTGAATCTAAAATTTAAAAAAGAAAAATCTGTTCATTTTACGTCTGATTAACCTCCTACCCTTCCATTCAACGTCCTTTCAAAAAATAAAACATGTCATATTTGTCTACAATCACGATACATTTGTCTCTTACATATTTTCCGCAATCGTCAATGATGGCCTGTCTATGTTTTGGTTTATCATGGCTTGAAAAAATAACTCCACCCCCACCGCCACCCACTGAGCTTACTTTTTTATTTAGCATAGATCTGACATTTCATTGGTTAATCAAGACATACCCACAAGTCTAATTTTAATTCTGACCTTATGTTTCTCCCCCAACCTTTAACTTTCGGTAAAGAGGTAAAAATTTGTTTTTAAATTTCCTTAAAAATCATTAAATCACCAATTACTTACGATGTCATTAGTAAGTTTCATTTAGTTAAGCCACATTTTGTTTATCTGCGTCTTCCCTATATTGGTGCAAAGGGTGAGATTTTATCTAGACTAATTTCATGTATGATGAATAGCTGTTATTTTTCGGCAAATGTTAGGGTAATATTTGTTACCTGTCCTGTTTTCTCTTCCATTCGTAAGGACGTCCCCTCAATCATGTTAATTCAGTGATTTATCAATATAAGTGTAGTTGTGGACTCGACTACATAGGGAGGACGCCCCAACATCTGGATTCGAGAATAAAACAACTCTTATCCACCCGCCAGGATTTTGAATCCGGCTGCCATGAAGAGCCAACTAACCAATAGTTCTGGCTCTGCTATTGCTGAGCATGTAATAAATAGCAGTAAATGTGTGTTTGATTTTAGTGCGGACCGTTTTTTGATTTTATCGACGTCCCACTCAATATTTCAAGGTTCTAGGGTCCTTGTATATCAGATCCCGTAGGCCTTCCTTTTGTAAAGAGAGGGAATGCTTACTGGGTCTGAATGTTAATGGACTCTAGTTTCTTAAAATTCATTATTTTTCCATCCCATTCGTTAATTTAATTTTCACGGTTTTATATTTTTATTCGCAGAAAAATAAACTTGTTAAGTCCTGGGACGAAACCGGTTGTTCTTTTTTAGCTTTTTTATAAAAATGACATATAAATTTTGCCTTTTCCTAGCTAATATATATATATATATATATATGTTGTTTAAAATTTGGTTTCTTTATTGGGGAAGTGTGATGAATATAAAAAGAAAAGCTGAAACGAACAGTGCAGGTTGATTGGCAATGTCTTGACATCAAAAGATCATCAGACTGTTTATGTGTAAAATATCGTAAGATGTACGCTTAAGGCGTGAACAGGTCAGCCACTACAAAGTGGTGATTTGTATGTCGATACCATATATATATATATATATATATATATATATATATAAAAATATATGGGTGAATGTGCTCAAGCATGAAATAAGCATACGCCACTCAGTGTTGACCTCAGTGTCCACTTTTATATTTACACATGCTCTAGCCCTGATATTGATCATTGTACTGTATTTTTATCACACACACACATATATATATATGTGTGTGTGTGTGTGTGTGTGTGTGTGTGTGTGTGTGTGTGTGTGTGTGTGTCCCGAAATGAATAGAGTGAAAGAGAGACACAACATCCATGACAATGATCGATAAGCTGATGGACAAACGTATACGGCTGTACTGAATATATGGCAAGGATTAGGTTAACTGATACATATAAAAATCAATAGATATTTATCGGCTAATCCAGATCGATAGACCAGTGGGATGATTGATAAATACGATTGATATGAACGGAACGACGTTGATGAATACGAGACAACTGAGATAAATAGGCAAATTTTTTGCAGTGAAATGATTCGTTTTAACACAAAAGAAATGAATTGATACCCACAACCACTAACAGACAGAAATATACGTGTGTCGAGTTTGTTTTATGATAGATAGATAGATAGATAGATAGATAGATAGATAATGAATAGACCGAGATAGATAGATAGATAGATAGATAGATAGATAGATTCGTAACTAAATTAGTACATGTATTGGCGAATGAATTTATTTTATTACGAAAAAGAGCTATTTTTTTATGAAATTTATGTCCGTACAACTTTATAGTTGATTTTACGTCAAGAAACCTTTACCCAAACACATAGGAAGAACTAATATACAATCTACTTAAACACTGAGGTCAAAACGATAGTCTGCTTTTCTGGAACGCAATCTTCAGGCCATATGTGCTGTGCTTTGGTTTGACTATTTATATATTCTGGTCAATGGTGCATTATGGGTAGCAACGTCTATTGTAGTATCCTAATTTGTGTGTGTGGTAAAGATTATGTTTTAAACTATTCTCGAGGCTATTAAGTTGAAATAATTGTGGATCCAAATGCCGTTATTTGTAACATAGTGATGTTTGGTAACTTTTTACTCATTATTTCTTATAAATTAATTAATAATTTGTTGTTGATTATTATTATTAAATTTGCATGTGTTTATGTGTGCATTCGTATATTGTTCATTTACTTCAATTATTTATTTAGATTTTTTTCGGCGGTTGGTTAAATTATTTGTTTAGTTTCAAGTATATTATACTATCTGCCTTATATATAGTGCATAGATATGCCTTATATATAGTGAATATATCTGTCTTATATATAGTGCATAGATATGCTTTATATATAGTGCATAGATCTGCCTTTTGTACATTATATGTATCTGCCTTATATATAGTGCTTAGATCTGCCATATATTGCATAGACCTGCCTTATATATAATGCATATATCTGCCTTATATATGGTACATATATCTGACTTTTATATATATCGCATAGATCAACCTTTTATATAGTGCATAAATCTGCCTTATATATAGAGCATAGATCTGCTTTATATATTGCATATATCTGCCTTATATATAGTGCATACATCTGCATTATATATTGCATATATCTGCTTTATTTATAATGCATATATTTGTATTTTCAAAGTGGTATTTTGCAAGGTTTCGTTTGTAGTTTTCGATATTTAAGGAATATAATCAAAGATTGATTTCGTGTCTGCATTTTGAGATAAGTTCTGGTCGCTTCTTTTTTTTTTTTATTATATCGCCCCAAGCAAGGCGCGATGCCACTAATACGCAAGGGTTTACAGAGAGTGGGAGCAAAAGTAAAGAGGGGTGTTCGGGGAAAGGATAAAGAGCAGGACGGAGATCAGGAGCAAGGCATCAGAAGATGGCCATTGACATTACATTTGAATATTTGAAGAGGAAGGGAGTTTCACTGTCTGGAAGTGAGAGATAAAAAGCTATTTGAGTAGAAGAGGTACCCTGTATATGACGATAAATCAATACGTACGCAGATTGATTATATATATATATATATATATATATATATATATATATATATATATATATATATATATATATATATATATATGTATGTATGTATATGTATGTATATATGCTAAAATAATATATATAATAATTACATTATAAAAACAAAATTCATCAATGACAAAATTTACTCACCCTTCATTTATTAAATTATATCACTTAGCATCCTCCATAATTTATCTTGACTTTCAATTAGCCTGAAGGATTTTTAGGACCAATCTTAAATTAAAAAATTCTAAAACAGCTAAAGACAGTTTTACTTCTGTTTAGAAATACTTATTGCAAAATAAAAATCCTTACATAAAGATAATAATAAGTCCATCAGAAGACGAAACGCCTCGAATAAGATAAGTTTTCCTTTTCTCTTTATATATATATGTGAATTTCTCAGAGTTAACCTGTAGGCAATATTTATAAATATGAATGACAAGAGGAAAACTGTAATAGTTATATAGAAAATCCACATTGGACGAAACGCGTCGGCAACTATTACAGTTCTCCTATTGTCATTTATATATATATATATATATATATATATATATATATATATATATATATATATATATATATTGAACAATAAAATATTATAAAATTAAAAATTAAAATCTTCAGACACACTGAGTTGTATATTAATATCCTTCGTTGTTATTATTATTTCATTTAGATTCCTCGACTAGTTTCGGCCAACATGGCCATCATCAGGAGAAAAATAATTTTCTACTTACTGGTAGCAGTGAACTACAGAAAAACACACACACACACACATTTACATGCACACACACACACATATATATATATATATATATATATATATATATATATATATATATATATATATATATATATTTAATTTGCCTAAAAAAGGTTACGGGACCGGGAAGCCGTGTAGCAAAAAACATGAAGAATAAAATATAATATATACACTAAAACAAATCCAACATTCTAACCAAAACGTTTACGGTTTCTCTCTTTTCTTTAAATATACATTTTTTCTCTCGTTGGATCAATTATAACCTTTTCCATATATATATATATATATATATATATATATATATATATATATATATATATATAACAAAAAAATTAGATAATCACGAAAAACCCTGGCCGGTACACGTCAATTATTCTGTTTAATAATAAAAAAAAAAAAAGTTTTTGGGTTTTTGTTTTTTGGGGTTTTTTTTTTTGGGTTTTTTTTTTTTGGTTTTTTCAAACGCGTGTATCAACGAAATATAACGTTTATAATAAAAAGATATATGTGTGAATGCATCATTTATTATATATATGACATAATTTATATGTTTTTTATCTTATATTCTACACACAGATGACTATATGCAATAATGAGAGAACGCAAGATATATATATATATATATATATATATATATATATATATATATATATATATATATAAGTATTTTTCTTTTGAGCGTTACACATATAAGCATTTATGAATGATGGATATGTATGAAATTCAACGAGTAAACATATAAGCATTCAGTTTACTCACACCCTGTTCTTCAAGGCAACTGACAGGTAGACTTATATTCCACCCCCTCTTCTTGTTTTACCAACGTGAGCTAAAATAAGTAAAAGAAAGATTAATGGCGAAGAAGAGGTTAGGGCGTGGCCAGAGACAACTTTAGCTGGAAATGACGGACCACACGTTTTTATTTATTTATTTATGGTCAGAATGTAGCCACCTGTTGACGTGAGTTTTATATCAATCTCCGGCCTTTAGCCTGACCCCAATTAAGTCCAGTCAGAGAGACAGGCTTAGAGAACTTATCCCACAGACCAAAACCAATATTTGACCGATCAAAAAAGACACTTGTAAATATACATCTGGTGTCCAGACTGCTTCAACAATGATTCTTTTTATCTATCTATCTATCTATCTATATATATATATATATATATATATATATATATATATATATATATATATATATATATATACTTAGGTACCATATCTTAATTTAGACATGTTTCACTGAATAATATAGATATATTGTGCTTACTTATTTTTTATACTAATTCTTTCCTGTTGTCTAATATATAAGGCAGATCTATTCACTATATATAAGGCAGATCTATTCACTATATATAAGGCAGATCTATTCATTGTATATAAGGCAGATATATGCACTATATATATGGCAGTTCTATGCATTATAAGGCAGATATATTCACTATATATAAGGCAGATAGTATAATATACTTGAAACTAATTAAAGTAAATGAACAAAATACGAATGCACAAATAAACACATGCAAATTTAATAATAATAATCAACAACAAATTATTAATTAATTAATAAGAAATAATGAGTAAAATGTTACTATACATCATTATGTTACAAATAACGGCATTTGGATCCACAATTATTCGAAACTGATTGTGTTGAGATTAAACACATGTCTATATTATTCAATAAAACTTGTTTGAATGAAAAATATATATATATATATATATATATATATATATATATATATATATACATATATATGTATATGTGTGTGTGTGAGTCAGAGAGAGATAGAGTGTGTGTGTGTATGTGTGTTTGTGTGTGTGTGTGTTACTTTCAATATATATTTATCGTTGAAGTGTGCTCAATTGGGGATAGACATTTCATTGATAAAAAACAGTGTGGACATAGAAATCAACAATCCATAGTGACTGACAGTTTCACGTCTTAAGCATGAATCAAACGTTATACACATGTCTGATGAACGCTTCAGGCGTGAAATTGCCTGTCAACATGAAATGATGTTTTTATGTCCACACTGTTTATATTTATAAATGTGTCTACGTGCGCGTGTGTGTGTGTATGTGTGTGCAATCCACATACAATAAATCAATCTATTTTATTATCTGTGTTGTCAAGCCATAGTAAAATGTACGCTAAAAATAAGTTGTGATGCCTGAGCGAAATAGCATCTAATATCTATATGAAAATCGTAATTAAAAAAAAATCATTCTTTCGTTTTTATCTAAGCAAATCTTCCTCGGTAATTAAAGCATGCAAAAACGCACACAGACATGCCGATGGAGATGTATTCGGTTGAAACAGGAAGTCCCAATGCCGTATTTTCCAAGAATGGATCACAGATACTTGGAGAAAGTAATGCGTCTCTAATCCTTGGGGGGGCATTACTGAAGCTAAGGACTGGCGGTGGATCACTGGCGCTTGTTGCATATTGTAGCATGCAATGGATTACTAAATTGGATCACTGTTGCTTTGGACATGCAATAGATTGCATACGTTTGAAGTAGTCACTAGTCAATAAGGTTTCCTACACTCAATAAATTGCTGCATTAGATCAATGTGGCTTGGCACATTCCATGAATCACTGAACCAGGAAAGGAACCTTCTTGCTGGTTGCTTTAGATCATTAGGTTTTTGTGGATCACCAAGATTTGGGGGCAGACACAGAAGCTTTTGATCACTGAGGTTTGAAGCATCCAATGGATGGTTGCATCCATTAGAATGGGATAGTTAATGCAACACTGTAGCTTGGGACGATTAACGAATCATTGAAACATAGAACAAGCAAGGGATCACTCTTGTTTGTTTCAGATAATGTCACAAGATTTGATACAAGAAATTACTGCTTACCATTTTGGCTGGGTTACTCAGTGGTCTCTAAAGCTTGCTATAATGAAGAACCGAGCCTAATTTCTGGTTGACAATGGCGAATAACACAAGTAGTTGATCATAGAGGCTCGTGAAAGATAGCGGATCACTACTATAGGCCACTGACGTTTGGTGCAAGGTAACTGTGGCTGGTGGCAGACAATGGAACATTGAGCACTGGAAAGCAATGTATCACTGATACTTGGAAAACACTATGGATCATTGGCGATTCTGGATATCAATGGATTATTGAGCCTTGAGATTTAGGGCGAATTAATAGATTACTGTGACGTTGAGCAGTGTATGGTTAGTAAGATCATTTAATTTGAGGACTAATAATGGATCCCTAAGATTTCGGTAGACAAGGTATTACAGTCGTATATCTTGGGAAATACAATGTAATTCGTTACTGAGAGTACAGACAGCGAATCATTGAGTCTTGGACAGGGAATGTATCATTGTGGCTAGTTGCTAGCAGTAGATCAAACATATCCCAGAGTCTTTGATAGAGTTTGATACAAGCATTGGATCCCTGCCATGTATACTTACGGGATGCGTAAGTCAAGCATATTGTTTTATTTCTAATTTCTAACATCTCACACAGCTGTGTAAGAACTTCGACATTGAAATAGGCTGACCCATTATTTTACAGCTGGAAGTTTGGGAACGCTCAAAATATATATAAAGTAATCATAATTGCTTTTGAGCTTTACGACATTTACGGAATATTTTATAGGAAGGTCTTATTTTTTAGAGAGGTAAACCTATATATATATATATATATATATATATATATATATATATATATATATATATATATATATATATATATATTAAAGAATTAATGTGTTTATTTTTAATCCCAAATTTTTATTACTTCAAACGTTATTTTAGTGGATATTCGTATTTGAAATTGTTTTTGATTCGTATACGAATCTAGGCCGATATAGAATTTCGGTAAAAAATAATCAGAACGAGGTAATGTTCTTTCGTTAAAAGAGAAAATAGATCTCTGCCGGACTGTTCGTTCTCTGTAGCCGAATGTAAGGCACACCGGATATTAAACGGTGGTTTCCTCCCACAACTGGGTACGCAAGTTCGAACCCTGCCGGAGGGCACATTTTATTTACTAAGACTGCGCAAATTAAATTACAAGGATTTTCAAATCCATCAGATTAACAAGAAAGATTCAAATATTTTTTTTATTTTATTTTGAGCTTTTCTTTTTGAAAATTTGAAAATCCTTGTAATTTGATTTTAATTTTACAAAGTGAAATGGTCATCATCAATATCATGAAGTAATCCTATGTGTGTGTGTGTGTGTGTGTGTGAACTTTTTTTTAATATTTTTCAATTGCAACTCACTTTTGCCCAATGAGAACGATTCTTGTCCGAAATCATGAATTTTATTCATTATTTTCTCAAAAATGCGAAAATAGAAGCAACTTAACGACTTTCTTTTCGTCCTATCGTATTTATACAAATGAAGTCATTTATAGTCGTTAAGTTGCCCACTCCAACTAAAATCTAATTAGATTTGCCCTAACCTCATATATAGAATAATTTTTACAATTCCTTGATATTCTATAACCTTCATCAATCTTTTAATCATTTTATTAACATTTATACACGTTCGCTTTTAAAATTACTTGCAGCAGGTTTTTTTTTATCTCGTTCCAGAAATTTTTGATTGAATTTTGTTTTCCATTTTCATATACGTTTCTTTTAATGATGGAATATTAGTTTTCTGTTCGATTAATATCTGTAGAGGTTTGGACCGATTCTGTTATTTTAATTAGTTGCATTTGAAAATGTTTTTAGCAAACGGAGAAATAGTCAACTGTGCGAAATCTGATGAGGTTTTGTGCTCAATTTATATTTTAGGCTAAGATTTTTTTTTTGTTGGGGTCTGTACCACAAAAAATATTTTTCATCGACTTTTACTATTTATAATATTTACATTGTTCCGAATATTGTCCTCATCTTTGTTGTTATATTCACGACGTTTTGGCCGTTGTACGTTCCGGCCTTCTTCGGGTGACTGGAATCACCTAGAGAAGGTAATGTGAATAGTGTAAATAGTTACTCATCTCAGAAATATAGACACATACTAATTTTACTCCTTAAAATACGAATCGAAAATATTACTTCCCTCTTCCCACTGCAGTTTTATAAGTTGTCTTGGCTTTTAATTTCCATGAAGACCCATCGTCTCGTTCTGCTTTTAATTACTGTTGGCATCTACCCATACAATTTGCTTTACAATGTTTGCTTAAGGGGGTGTAGTTTGTCACGTCTTTTAGGTTTTATGGCTTTCAGACGATACTTTGATTGCTTTTATGTCTCTAACCAATGCGAAATTAAAAATAAATATCAGTAACTATACTTTCATATATATATATATATATATATATATATATATTTATAACATGATATACAACCGTGGAGTTGATGTTGTAGCATAGTTACGGACGATAATGGGTATGTTCAATTCACATAAATACAGTAGTAAATACTGTATGTTGGTCTGCAATCTGAGATTTGTCTCCGGCTGTGCTAGTCAAACTCTCTGTCTCCGAGCAGAGAAGATCCCCAGATGAGGATATGTCAAAGGCCAGAGTCTCGTCTCTGGAAACAGCTACCCTACCCCGTTTTATACGGGGTTTACCCGGAATTTTGGTCCGAGCTTACAGACTGGAATGCCGCACATTAAATTTGGCCTTGTGCCACATCTGACCGCGTGGGGCGGTCGGTAGGTATTGGTCGGTAATTGGAGATTCGTCTCCAGCCGTGCTGTTCAAACTCTCTGCCTCCGGGCAGAGAGGATCCCGAGACAATGTTATGTCGAAGGGTAGAGCCTTGTCTCGGGAAACAGCTACACTACCCTGTTTTATACGGGGTCTACGGGGAATTCTTGGCCGAGCCTACGGGCTCGGATACTCCACATTACATTCGGCCTTGTGCCACATCTGACCGTGTAGGGCGGTTGGTAGATATCCTGCAGGTGGAGATTC
Source organism: Acanthosepion pharaonis (assembly GCA_903632075.3). Taxonomy (NCBI): domain Eukaryota; kingdom Metazoa; phylum Mollusca; class Cephalopoda; order Sepiida; family Sepiidae; genus Acanthosepion; species Acanthosepion pharaonis. Next base: position 68,479 of record CAHIKZ030001355.1, read on the forward strand.
ATTGTGGAATTCACTTGACTCTCTTCTAACAGTTGACTACTTCTTCTACGCGCCGCTGGCGAATCTTATATGTTTTGTTCTTGTCCTAAGTATTATCGTTCATTACCAAACTTCGTGTGATTATTCTATTCAGTAACCTTCCCTAGGTTACAACAGTTGCATAATAAAATATCATACCACCAAATAAGTTATTCTAAATATTTATAGTAAAAATGAATATTATAAGATGAAAATTCCAATGATCTCCATTCTCAACACAACACTCAGCAGCCCAAAATTTGATATGAAGGGCAGTGTCCCTAAAGTAGCTATTTTGCATCTGATCATAGATTTCCTACTAAGCAATCGGTTCCAGAGAAAGGTGTTAATAACAACTTTGATGTCCCTATGGGTTCACATGACGGAGACGAAGACAGTGAATTAGTCGGTCTGTATATTTTACATAATATCATAAAGTAATACATAATGAAGATTATGGACTCCATCGAGATGCTGGGCTTATGGTTAAGGCGGGGGAAATAAAAATAGAGGTTCAGTCAAGCTATTGGGTGATTCAATGTTTATACGTTAAACCAGATGTACATAAATAAGATCATAGAGGAAGCCTCTACTGTATCTTCTATATCTATAGTTCTCAAAATGCATGTGCGTGTGTATGTATGTATGTGCGTGTGTATGTATGTGTCTGTGTTTGTGATCGGATTTTGTTTATGTGTTTCCACAGTTTTCATCCGATTTCGATGATTCTTTTTTATATATAGATAATTCTTCAGTGCCGGTTTTGAGTCCAAATTGGCTGAAAAAATTACAACCTTGAAGGTGAAAAATCGAAAAAAAATGATTTTTTACACTTTGCGCAAAAATCAAAGGCAAAATTTAGTGTCTATAAAAAAAAAACGGCGTACAATCAATTTAGAGAGTTGAAATCTAACGCAAAAGATTATTAGAATTAAAAAAAAAATTATATTATAAATAAAAATTGTCATATAATATTATTATTATGACGGTCCATGGTAGAGGTTCCTTCCTTGCAAAATTGAGAACGCACGGCCACCCCTATTCAAATTGTTAACCCCTAAGTTGAGGATGTGCCTCAGTTGCACCCAATTGTTGGTAGGTGGGCTAACTTTAAACTTAAAGTGCTCCAATTGAACGGCAAAAATTCCCAATAATGAAACACCCAGTAGAAGACAGATTATACTGCTAGTATTTATATAAGTACAAAGCCTAACTAACTTAAATGTGTTTCTAACGGATTTAGGTAATAGTATAGAATACAAACTATCGACTTGGTAATCAAACATTAATATACGAATGAATTGAAGAACGATTATGAAGCGACAATGGTTTCAGAAGGGCATATACAAATCAACCATTCGCCCTTGCATGGAGTATTGCTGCCATATATGGTCTGGGGCAGACCTTCTGTTTACCTCGGAGTTCTTGACAAGATCCAGAGACGGATATGTAATATAATTGGCCCTGATCTGGCGTCTCGTCTACAGTCACTCTCTCATAGACGCGCCGTCGCCTCTCTGTGTCTTTTCTACAAATACTTTCATGGTAATTGCTCCGATGAACTGCTTTCACTGGTTCCCAGACTTCATGAATTCAAGCGCCCTACGAGGCTGGCATCCCGCTCCCACCCTTAAACTGTAGAAAATTTTAAATGTAGCCGTCTCTTCTACTCCAATAGCTTCATACCTCGCACCTCTCGCCTGTGGAACACCCTTCCCTATTACTGTTTCCCTGAGAGCTATAATCTCCAACTATTCAAATGTAATGTCAATCGACATCTCCAGTTACTTTGATCTATCCACTATCCCTCTCCTCATCCTTTCTTCTATCACTCCTATCTGCTCTTGCTCCAAATCTTCTGCAACCCCTTGCATCCTAGTGGCTTCACACCTTGCTCGGGGCGTAATGCTTAAAAAAAACAAAATGAAGAGGTTTTAAAATTTGAATAAAAACAATTCCTTTAAAAATGAAAATTATAGATGAAAGACTATGTGATTCCTGCCATTAATTGTTAAAACAAAAACTGTTGATAAACTCTTTATATTATTAAAACAAGCATTTCCTAAAAGAATTTGCTTTATGCAGTATTTTCAGTACGAATCTGTAAAACTAAATGTTATGCCTAACGTAGATATATATATAAGAATACATAATAAAATATTAAACATTTACTCGAATGACGGGGAGCTAAAATGCAATTGTAGAAGTATTAATTTATACCCTCTGAACAGTGCATGTCAAACTGATGAAATTGCAGCAGTAAGATTAGAAGGAAAAGAACACATATCTATATTGGATTTTCGAAAGTATTGTTTAAGAAACGGTTTTATAAGATGTCCTTCGAATTGCCATGTGGAACAATAAGGTAAATAAAAGGGGAAATTTACTATAAATTCGCTAGTTATAAACCAGTTTTCTAAGGCGAAAAACTGGTTACGGCTTTGTTTGGGGAAGCAGATATATTATGAGATAAAACAAAGGAAATTATAGTAAAATAAAGGCATGATTTTATGTAATGTCTAGGCGCGTATGATGTTAGGTACAAAAATATATCTAACAAGTTCTAAATGTTCGAGAACTGTTCTGTCTCTTTTCATAAACTGTTCATATCAAGGATCGATAAAGCTTGTTCTCTATAAAATCGTGTTAAAAGTTTCTTTAGAAAAAAAAAAAGAAAGTCATTTTATATGCGTGGATGATGCCGACATGTCAAAATATATCTTAATATCCAAACGTATGAGTAAACATGCGCGGGAAAAATAATTGTTTTGCTAAATGATGAAAAATCATCGATGACAAAACTAACCTTGGAGAGAAATGGACAGAGATGAAAGAATTGCGTTGTAATAAACGAAAAGAAGGAAAGGAACCCTTTAAAAACAGACGATAAACAAAATAAAAATGAATACAAATAAAAAAGACAATTTCTTTACTCGCCTAATAAAATCTAACCTTATAGAATCAGCGTTTACAACGGGATGTTTTGTTTTTGTTGTCATTTCATTTAATATATTCTTTTATTGTTCTTATTGATTCTTTTTTTTTTTGTTACTGTTGTCGCTGTTACCTTCTCTCTCTTTCTCTCTCTTTCTCTCTCTCTTTTCTCTCTCTCTCTCACTCTTTCTCACCTTCCTACCTTTTTCCTCTCTTTTCTACTGTCTTTTCCCTTTCTTACGCATTTTTCTCTCTATGCGTCTCTTTCTCTCTATTCTTCTCATTTTTGCCTCGATCTTGAATCTCACTTTTCCTGCTCCTATCTCTTCTCTCTCTTATTCTACTCTCTCTCTCTCTCCCTCTCTCTCTCCCTCTCTCTCTCTCTCTTTCTCTCTCTCTCTCTCTCTCTTTCTATTCTTTCTACCTTTCTCTTTTTCACTTTTTCTTTCTCTTTCATCGGTCTAGAATCTTTTAATCTTTAACAACATATTTCTGTCTATTCTTTTTCCATTTATTTTTTTCTATCAATCTAATCTTTTTCTCTCTGGAATCTCTCTCTCTCTCTCTCTCTCTCTCTCTCTCTCTCTCTTCTTTTCTTCGACATGATATTTCTTTCTCCTTCGCTCCTTGTTTTTATTTCTTTTATCTTATTTTTTCATATTCACTCCAGAATTTTCATTCATACATTCATTTTTCTTCATATTTTTCATTTATTAATCATTTATTTTTCATTCATTCTCCTTTTTGTCTTTCCTTCATTTTTGTCTTTCCTTCATTTTCCTTTAAGCATCTCTCTTTCATTTTTTTCAATCGGTTTCATTTCTTTTTCTATTTTTTCTTCTTTGTTTATTATTTATTTGTCTTTCTCTTTATCTTTACTTTTTTCTTTCCTCTTTTCCTTCTCTTTAATACGCACCTTCCTTTCGTTATTTCTTTTCTTCCTTTCATTATTTCTTCCTTCCTATCATATTAAATTATCAATGATAAACCTTCCCACCCCTTATCTACTCAAAAACTTGTTATAGCTGTTTTTATTGTTCCGCTGAGGGGCATAATGTTTGGGTAGACCGTCTCCATTTTTCGCCAATCGATTTCTTGCTCATATAATTAAGTCTTAGTTTTGTTTTTTCTTGATAACATTTTACATTGTGAAAATAAAGATGTTTCCTCTTAAATAAAAATGTTTGAACTTAAATAAAGATTTTCCATCTAAAACATTGTCAGAAAGAAGTTTGGACAAAATACTTTTTAAAATACTTTTCGAAAAATAATTAAAATAACAATAAATTAATTTTAAATAAATGTTCGGGACTTTTGAAATATTTCAGATTTAAATTTCATGAAAATCTGTGATCAATGCGAAAAGCAGTTTCACGTCGCTCAAAATTCACTATTTTCATTTTTGAATTCCAATACAATTATTGTCCTTCAAGTCTGGATTTGAAGAAAAAATTTCATTAACTCTATTTTTTATTAAAACAGATTAAACATGGTTTTTTTTCGAAAGAAGAAAAGTTTTAACTTCTTTTCTGGGGTATTAAAGCAGAATAATGTACCCAATGAATATCATACAGATTTGACAACTTGGTTGGATACATAACACAATGAATGTGCTAAAACTGACGGCAATATGGAGTTATTGCATCGAGTTCACGTGAATCTTGCAAAATGCATCAACCTTTGCATGACAAATGATGGAAATCATATTGAAGATGGCGTTTGTTAATGTTCCAATTCAATAGAATGTTGTTGAAAATTTCACTTCTTGAGAAGATGCATTTTTACCTCAATGTCCAGACTTTAGGGACAACCTTTGGATTGCAGAAAAGGCATCAAGATATTAATTACTTAATTGTTTAAGTACAAACTACATCACATAATGTGGAGGTACTGTTTGATTAGAACAGATCCCCAGTGCCATAGCAATGATGAATTAGACACAAAAGTTAGATTCCCACATGCAAGAGAACTGTCCAGCAAATGCGCTAAGGACCATAGAGTCTGAAATGTCTGATAAACAGCAATGGGCCTTTCCTAAGTTTAAAAAGATTTTTGATATATATATTTTGATCTTCATAGATATTTACTAACCTAAGATTAATAATATTTATAGCCAAAGACTCTAGCAATAGATTACTAGACTGGTTAGCTAACCATGGTAGGACGTAAACAATGTTAAATTTATATATATATATATATATATATATGTGTGTGTGTGTGTGTGTGTGAGTAAATATATAGAAAAATAATAATCAAAAGGTCTTTAGTCTTTAATTTTATTTTTAAAAAAACAAAAATCAATACATAAGTAGAGCCTAAATTATAATTATTTTTAAAAATATGATTCCATCGCTACATAAAGTTTCAATTGGGTTCTAAAAACCAAAATCTGTTTCATTCTCAAGAGAATTTTGGAATAAATAATCCTGAAATTTCGTCCCTTGACTTTAATGATTTGATAGTATGAAAGTGAATACCTTACCAGGCAAGGAAATCTCACTTAGCAGTAAGCATATAATATTTATTGGCTAATTCAAGTAGTCTGGACTTAGTTGCCTGTGTTTTTTTCAGAAGAAAAAGGAACAAATTTAATTAATTAAGTAGTACAACAAATCTCAAACTCAGTAAAAATGTGCTCCTTAGGTATTTTTTTAGAAGGTGGAATGCAGAAATCAAAACCGTATGAGAAAAAACTGACAGTTCAATCCCAGTCAAAGTGATAAAAAAAAAATTGAAAATATGTTTATTTAAATTGCTTTCAACTTCAAACCTTCTAGAAATATTTAAATATTTGTTATTATTATCTCCCAAACTTAATTTAATACTAAGTATAAGTGTCTTTTTTTCCTTTTATACTCTTGTGAAACTTCCTATTTTCATCCCCTCCACTGTTGAATTTTAATTGTGTGCAATTAAAATTTATCGTTTTAATCGCGTTTCAACTTTCTCTCTCCTCATTCATTATATTGAGTGTGTCTTCGTTTGTTTTCCAATTTGCCAACGTATACCTTTGAAAATGTGTTAGACGTTAGTTTTGTTTAAATCTATGTTTCATATATAAGAGCCGTTGGTGTCCGTTGGATTATAAATCAGTTTTGAAACCAGAAATATTTTATACACACGCACGAACATATATATATATATATATATATATATATATATAAATTTGACGAATTGCGTCCCAAATGTAAATGGCCTGTCGCCTCTGAGTGTTGACTTCAATGTTCACTTTTTAAATTTATATTTACACACGCTCTATCTCTGATATTGAGCTCTTTAAATAAAAATAATTTTAAAGTTACAAAAATATATTTATATATATATATATATATATATATATATATGTATGTGTGTGTGTGTGTGTGTGTGTGTGTGTGTGTGTGTGTGTGTGTGTGTGTGTAAAAAATATAGAAAATAGGAAAGAACTAATTAGGTAAATAATCCAAAGTTCTTTAGTATTTTTATTATTAAAATAAAAAAATAGTGCTCGATACAAAATTAAAGCACATAAATATAATTATTTATTTAAATGATTCCAAACTACATAAGAGTTCTCATGTTTCAAAACAAGAGCCAAAAACTTCAATATAATTATTTGAATTAAATTGAATTAAAATACTAAGCACTGTTAAAGATGGAACAGTATTAAATGTAGCTTTTAAGCTAGTAACAAATAAGTCACTTAAATGCAAACTTAAGATCCATTACCAAAATGACTTAAATATAAAATTGAAACTTGCGACCCAACCTTTAATGACCTAGATAATTAATAACAAAAAATCCGACACGAAAATCCAAAAATCAAGTAATGAACATTTTCCGACCCATAATTACCCTTTAGAATAGCACAGTAAACCGAAAATAACAGGCCTTCCTACTCCTAATTCCACGGTAACTAATATATATTTATATATATATAGTCACTTAAAGATTTGGGATGCGATAAATCCTGACAATTTATTTATAAACATATAAATCTCTTGTTATTCAGTGTTAATACTTATTTATACATATTTATATAGATAGATAGAGATAGATAAATAGATAGATAGATAGATAGATAGATAGATAGATAATATTAGTGGTAAATATACACATATTATACCAAAATATATAAATATATATATACATAGATACATATCCATACATATATATTTTTTAATAAAAATTTCAAGAGGATAGAATCAGGTAGAACTCAATGTCAGTTTTATAAGAATATAATAAAAAGTTTAAACATAATAAAAGTTATATATATTTTTTCCTCAAATTTCAATTCCAAACAATTGGACCGGAATTAATAGGTCAATATATTGGATCGAATTTTATTTAAATGGAATTTTAAATTACAAACAATATGTTTGAAATATTTACAATATATATATATATATATATATATATATATATACATATATATATTTATATATATATATATATGTAACAGCAAAATTGTCCAATTCGTGTAACAGCATGGGATAATTGCCCATCCCACAAAATATTTAATATCTAAAAAAAAAAAAACACTAAACTAATTGAGTTTCTTTTTTCCAGGTTTTCAGATAAGACGTTTAGCCATCTTGACACCATTTGTCGTAAGAATCACTGAAAAACTCTTTGAGTTATTCAGCTAGAAAGAGAACAGGTTAAAATCGTTTTGTGTCAGCCCTACTATGTCTTCCCAGCTGAGCAATGGTGAGAGGAAAATGATCATTCAGGCCTTCAGTAATGGTACCAACATTCATACTCTGGCTTCCATCTTCAAAGTCCATTCAAGAACTATCAAGAAAATGATAAAAAATAGGGAACAGTAGAGAGGAAAACTTTATTAGGAAGTCACAACAGCAAGAGGGATCATCATTTCAACTGAAAGCTAAATACATTCTTATTGTTCAAAGTAGAGTCTAATAGTGTTATAAAACCTTGGAGAAATTCCAGTAAGATATCTTTAATCATTTTCTTCGATGCGACCTCAATAAATGGTTCTTACTGATATTAGCATGAGGTCCTCGCTAACGGATATCGAATCGTTTGCCCTCCAGGCAGTAAGTATGGTTGCAGAATGTTCTCACTACATAAACCACATTTCACATTTACCTTCCAAAAAGAAAGTCAATCCCTGAGTCCAGTGACGTTTATAAAGAGAACTAGGCAATTTCTGGCACTGCGCATTCATTCGTTTGGGGACTCCTCGTTAATTGTAACCGTGTGTAAAACTTAGCATCTTTAGTCGTGTAGTTAAACAACATCAGCGTAGTTATTGATTCTCTAGATATGAACAGACTGAGATAGATAGATAGATAGATAGATAGATAGATAGATAGATATGAATAGACTGAGATGAATAGACTGAGATAGATAGATAGATAGATAGATAGATAGATAGATAGATAGATATGAATAGCCTGAGGTAGATAGATAGATAGATAGATATCAATAGACTGCGATAGATAGATAGATAGATAGATAGATAGATAGATAGATCGATCTATCTATCTATCTATCTATCTATCTATCTATCTATCTATCTATCTATCTTAGCTCAATTTACAATTTTCCTGTAAGAAAAATGAAAAAAAAATCAGTTTACCGTAATTACTCGTATAATAATATTTTGTTCCCAAAGTGTATTATACAAAAGAAGTACTATTCACTTTTTCCTATCAGGAATGCGTCACTATATTCGGGAGAGTATGACCGAAAATAATTTATGCGTATGGTTCATACCAACTTATGTCTAACAAAAGGTTTAAAACTCTAACCAAGTTCTTTGTATGTTCAAAAAAAAAAACTCTTCCTATTCATCGTTTCATTAACAGTTTCATAAATGTTATCAAATGTAGAAGATGCGTTCGCAATGTTTCATGTTGTTGTTGTCTACAGAGAAACAAAAATTAACCCACTGCGAAATTCTGTTCGTTTATTATTTCCTTTTATTGCGAGTATATTTTCGGGACAAGCTTGTTGCCTTTTTGTGTGGACCTTTTCGTATGCTGTTTTTTATCTGGTGGTCACCCAATATAAGGCCAAAGAGTCAATCAAGGTAGACGGTTACTGTGTTGTATTGTATTAGCGTAAGAAAGGGTAAAAAATAAAGTTCTTGGGTCTACGATTGGAAAGAAAATGGCTAACTCCAGATTTGAAGAGGCCAAGATTTATTTAATGAATAAAATTTCAAAATCTAGGCGCAGACGTTAAAGGTATGGAATTGAAGTAGACTTTAGAAGGAACCGGGAACCCAATCCTAAACAGGAAACGAAGGACAAACCTCTACTCCTGTTCAAAAGATCGCGGACGAGTGTGAATTGTATATTTTAAATACTGTGTAAATGTCATATCTCAAAACATTAATTTATACTCACCGAAAAAAAATGTGGAATAAATGTAAATTTTAGGTTAAATTTAGTTGCAACAATTTGTAAGACGTCAGTGCGTACTATACGCCATGATAGATGCCATTTTTCCAGAATTCCGTAGATCAAAATTAGGGTGCGTATTATACAGGAGCTAGTATTATACACGAATAATTACAGTACTTTGTATGCATTTGTGATCATTTCACTGCAGTTAAGTATTTTTCATTGTGAGTTTTCGTCATGTTTCTATCGATCCAAGCAACGCCAAGAACTTCTGCCGGCCTTTTGATAGTTTAGACTATGGCACCAAAGCAAAAAAAAATCCTTTTTAGTTTCGATAAAATTAGCTCCCATTCAACGTTCCCATCCAGGGCGGTGTTGTATATACATATATGTCCATGTGCCTACACAAGTGCGGTTAAAAGAACGAGGCAGTAAATTTCCGCTTAACGAGTTATCGTTATTATAAAAGTAATCTATCATGTGAACTAATGACTGTATTAGATTTAATCAGCAATTAATTTCTACTTCCAATCAAAAACAAACACTTCTTACAGCCATTATTACGATTTCATAATGGGTTTAACAAATTGATATTAATAAAAGCTGAGAACACACAGAGAATGCTGGGACGAAATTTGGTACAAGTTTACAAAAGAGATTCAAAGTATCGTTATAGGATCGAAGGGTGATGAAAGTCAATATCTTTACCAAGTAGGGATGAGTGACATTATGTACTGACAAAATCTAACTAAATATAAAATAATAACTTAGAGCGATAGATAGATAGATAGATAGATAGAGAGAGAGAGAGAGAGATAGATGTGAACAGAATTAGATAGATATATAGATAGACAGATAGATGTTAACAGAATTAGATAGATAGATAGATAGATAGATAGATAGATAGATAGATAAAAGACTGGCATGTATTTATATATATCTTACAATTAGGGGATCAATATGTGTACGTGTATACATATATCGAGTGTAACCTTCGTACATAAACATGTTGATGTATTAATCGCATTTTATATATACATATAAGCAAACACACACATACACACACACACATATATATATATATATATATATATATATATATATATATATATATATATATAGATTTAGAGAGAGAGAGAAAAGCTGCGTAAATGTGCATATATATATATATCATAAATATTTATTGACATGGTTCTATATTTGAATTAATATAATTGGTATTTTATATTTATGCAGCCATATAGATAGATAGATAGATAGATAGATAGATAGATAGATAGATAGATCTAAATATCCATAGTTCGTAGCATTTGCTTTTTAAAAAAATGTGCTCAATACAATGTAGCACAAAATATTATTATAATATATTTATTATAAAAGATTATAATAAAAACATTTTACATCGCTACACAAAAAATTTCATGTTTCATTACTATGATTGTATTTCTTCAGGCAATGCTAGATAAGTTATCTAGAATCACCAATGTTTGAAATACAATCATAATAAACATGGCTATGAAAACTTTCTTGCGTCTCAATAAATTTTTTATTAATCTACTATAACAAAATATTATAATATATATATATATATATATATATATATATATATATATATATATATACTATGCGTATAGAAAACTTGTATATCTACATACACATTATATCATAATATATATAGAGATATATAATATATATATATATATAATAATAATATATATATATATATATATATATATAATATGCGTATGTGTACCTGTATATCTACATACTAATTCACATTAATATACTTATATCTTTATATCTGTTTTCCTATAAATATATACAAATATATATATATATATATATAAATATGAATACTTGATTTTATGACACATATTTGCGTAGACACAGTAATAACCTTATATATATAACTTGACATACATACAACTACACACACACTTTCCTCACACACACACACATACATACATATACATATATATGTAAAATCTGTGAATGTGTGCTTCAATTATATATGTATTTGCTTCATTCTCTCTCTTCTGGTCTCTCTCTCTAACTCGTTCTCTCTCTCAACATATATATATATATATATATATATATATATGAATAGTTGTCTTTAGGAGATATTTTTGCGTAGAGGCATATAACATCGCATACATACATACACATACACACACACACACAGACACACACACATATATATATATATATATATATATATATATATATATATATATATATATATGAATGTAAGTTCTTTAGGAGATATTTTTGCGTATAGGCATATAACATCGCATACATACATACACACACACACACACACACACACACACAGATATATATATATATATATATATATATATATATATATATATATATATATATATATAAATTGAAGAAGGTGAAAAAGCTTCCCATTAGCTTGTTTGGCTTATGTTTGTGTCGCTACACGTCACTGATTCCGAAAGCCTCTCCCTCGTTCTATTGTGAAACTGAACCCAGATCTTGCATCCTCTGTCTGGCAAAAGCACTCGGCAGATAAGATTAATGCCATCGAACAAGTAATTAGAAGAAGAAAATTCTTCCCACCCACATCTGTTCGTCAAGTGTACTCCCCCCCTAATCAAGCAACATCTTTGCCACCAACAGGGTCCACTCTGTTCCTTTGTGTTGCGGGCCCCGCTCTTACCTATACCAAACGCAGATATGAAATAATGAAGCTTCCCCCCCACCCGACCCTATGAAGCACAGGGGTTCCCAGTTCGGGCCGTTTGAGCTTCTGAATACAAAAATGTCAAGCCACCAAACTGTCTGCTTGATGGATGTTGCAGCTTTGCATCAGGGTCACCTTTTACCGGTCGATATATGTATGTTGTACACTTACCGGGGGGGGGGAGAGGAAGAGTGCGCTGGCCCGTTGGAAAAGACTGTATTTGGACACACAAGACAGACTCTGTCCCCGACTGGTTTAAACCTGATAGCCATTGGCTAGTGGCCTTTAACTTGAAAATGTTTTGTGAATTGGACGAGTGAATATGGCGCATAGTGTTTCTCGCCACTAAGCAGATGGTCAATGTCTTTTTGGAAGTGAGCGTGAAGATAGGAACAGTGTCTATTAGAGTTGGGCGTAGGATTTAATCGCTATTGTTTGTATACTTAAGTGCATGCTTGACAAACTTTTGATGAAGCTTGATCGCACTGTGTTTCACAATATATTGTTAACTATGTTTGTGTCAAGATTTCTATGTGCGTACAGTGTGTGAATAATTAATGTGAGGTTTAGCAAACCATTGGATATTTGATGATGCTTCAAAACTAAATCTTCTTTTACATACCGAAGACTTTCGCCTAAACCTATTCACAGTATGAATGCAAACACTTTTTTTAGATTTTAAAAGCGTTTTAAAACCTGATTTTACCTTTTTAATGAGTATTTTATTTTAATGTATGACTTCTAGGTTTAAAAGTGTTGCGTTCCATTCCAACAATCATTTTCTGGATGATATCAGAAATTAAAAATCTTTTACCCTTACCGGGTAACGGGTTTTCAATTAATGGTCAGTAAATTATCAACGATTTGCTGTTTGTGTCATGAAATCGTTGAGCTGAGTTCGAATTCCACTTAGGTTCGTTATATGTATTTTCGCTCCCTTGAATCTATCACTTCTTTTCCTCACTATGGGTTAAATAGCAGGATAGACTGGGTTCTCTAGCCGTGGTTGGAAACCAGTCTTGGAGAATAACAACTCTGAATCCAAACCAGCTGTGACAAGGCATGTATTATACAGTCACAGAAATTCAGTACGACGTCAGGTTATGTGTTCTGTGGTCTTTGACTGAAGTTAAATTTTTTTAAAAAATTGATAACCAACTGACAGAAAATTTCACTCATTGCTTATTTATTCCGCTAATTGTTTCCTTATGAAATGAAAAGTATTAATGAAATTAGTTGCGTTCGGGTAGAGTAGCGGTTATCAGCGCAGAAAGTGGAATTAGTAAACTAAGTTCAAATTCTAACCAAGTCTTGTTTTGCTTATTCGCACTAATGCCCTCGGAATAGTCATGAGTCCATCATTCTCCGGCTATGGATTAAATAACAGAATAAACTGGTCTCTTTTGCCTTGGATGACAACCAGTCTAGGACAAGGAAAACTTTTAATTCAAAGCTAGCCTCAAGCACGATGGTTTTCGTCAGGTTATCTTGTTCGAGAACAGTGTTTCTCAACCTTTTTATGCAACGGCACACCTAGCAGCAAATGAAAATACAACGGTACACTTAGCAGAATTTTTAAAGGGTATACATTTAAATGTTATGAAATAAAACCATAGATATTTTTTTAAAAAATACACAAATATGAAGTTTATTTTAATGTTTCTATTCAACTATTTGTGCAGATTATTTAGTGTTTAACTTATGCCTGGTGTTTTTTTCACGATTTCTTCAATGTTTGGTCGAATGTGCGATAAAAAGACCCTCATTTCTTCTTCAGTTCAACGTAATCTTTCTCGCTTCTTAGTTTTGATGTTATTTAGGGTTGAGAAACCAAATTCATATAAATAAGAATTAAAAAATTGCAATAAAAAGGATAAAGCCTTTTCAGCTAATGTGGGATAAAAAGTTTAATATTTATTCATTTCTTCAAATACTAACGCTGTACCATTATTAATTCCACACATATAGTGATTTTCCAAGCTTAAAAGGCCAGAGGTAGAGTCACCCACTGAGGATCGAACTCACTACTCAGTCGTAACTCTTCTAGCGAGACAAGTTTGGTAAGCGAAATCTGTCCTATGGCAGTACATGTTCTAACCCTAATGGATTGCAAAACTCATGATGTTGTATGGGATTAAAAAGCAATATATATATATATATATATATATATATATATATATATATATATATATATATATATATATATATATATATATATATATATATATATATATATATATATATATATATATATATATATATATATATTCTATCATTCGTCTGGCATAAAAACAGCCTGTCGCCTCTAAGTGTTGACTTCAATGTTCACTTTTCTATTTACACACGCTCTATCTCTGATATTGATTACTTTATCCCATAAATATAGCACATCTTAAGACTATATTCCTTCATATATATATATATATATATATACATGAAGAGAGATGTGGAGAAAGAGAGAAGGAAAGACTACACTAGAGAAAATCGTACAGGTATTAATTAGAAGCTGCTCGATAAAAGCAGAAATCAACGGGATTTAATTATTTCTGTTATTGCAAATTTTCAAAGTTACAGTCGAAAACAACGTAAGCAAGAATTGGCATCATAATTGTTATCAATATATATAAAGTTGTAGCCTCTGTCCGTCTGTTTTTTGTGGTTTTTTTTGGTTTTTTTTTTGGTTTTTTGTTTTTTATCGAATTCCTCCTAGGGTTTTGGAGATAGACCCTCATAACCATATATATCCTAAAACTACATTACCCAGGGTACTTGGATAAGTATATTTCACTTTGACCAAAGGGGATCCCCGGGGTTGGGGGCACAAACCCACCTCGTGAAATTTGCTCCTCTTTGATTTAAATTAAATTTAAATTTGAATAAGGGAATGACTCCAAATCAAAATATAGAAGTCCAACCCTTACCTCACAGTCGGTGGGGGGTGTAAACGGTAGTGTCAGAGCTATGCCGTCCGGAACTTCGTTCCTGGTAGGTCCACCCAAGGCGGACAGGTCTGACACACACGCCGGCTAACAAGGGCTCTGGTGAAAATCCAAGGTAACCGGCGGCTTCTGGTCGTTCCTGTCTCTGCGTCTGTGGGAATCCCGCGGCAAGCAAGAACGTTATCCGAGTAGGCCTGGGTACCCTACTTCTGTAATTTATCCCAAGAATCTTCTTCACACAACAGGAAGAAGCCGGCTCAATCCGCCCAGGGTGAATGCCGCATCAATACAATCAATTCAAAAAATATATAGAAGGAGAAAACCAGAAGATGGAGGTCATATCGGCAAGATCATTGAGTAATAGGGAAATGCATCCCCAAAATTGTGACACCCAGCAAGGCGCGGGTATTTCGGCTAGTAGATAAAGCTGTAAAAACGATATCCAAGGGAAAAAGAAAACCCGAAAGCATTATCAAAAAAGAAACAGGAATAGAGAATTGAAATATTTGGATTTGAAGATTTTCTAAGCAATGATTGTCTACAAATAACACCGACTAAAAATCCAGTTGTTTAGTTGTCTGGTTGGAAAACCTATTTTCTTCTTTATTGTAAACGGGATGAAGTAACAATGAACACTGGCTTTAGAATATCAAACTTCGTGATTTTTATTTTATGCGATCCAATAAAGTGGATCTACCTGATATTTATAAAATATTTTTGGTGTAATGATTTCAGTTAGGGTGTCTGGTCAGGGAAACAGGTTCACTCCAGATTTATCCTCTTATATTGAGACGACCTTATTAAATTAGAGAAGAGAAATTGGCCCTAGATTTGGTAGCTGACCCCAGTGACCACAAATAGCCATCTTGCAATTGACTCCGTCAAACAGCGAGAGATTTATTTCTCTGGCCGATTTGGGATCTTAGATAGAAGGGATAAACAGGTGAGTAAATGTCTGGCAGTTTGCGAAATTGGCTTCTAGCTTCCAAGACAAGATTTTACATTACTTTTAGAGTCAAAGAAGTCACAGAACAATATACACACACACACACACACATATATATATATATATATATATATATATATATATATATATATATATATATATATATATATATATAAATTTGGATAATTTCATTTGCTTTTTCTATCTTTTTCAATTTTTCATGGTTTTCTGGTGCATATTTAGATATAAATTCTCTCTCTCTCTCTCTCTCTCTATATATATATATATATATAGAATTGAGAAGATTTGAACAGACAGACAGACAGACAGACAGAGACAGAGAGAGACATACAGTCAGACAGAAAGGGAGAAAGAGAGAAACTTAGAAAAAGAAGGAAAAGTAATTATGAGAGAGTGTTAGGAAACAAAACAATTATGAAAACAAGAAATAACTACGACATTCTACAGGTGTGCACATATACACACATACAGGCATACACACACGCACACACATACACATATGTGCACATACACATATGTGCACATACACACGCCAACACACACACAAAGAAGAAGAAGAGAAAGAAGAAGAAGAAGAAGAAGAAGAAGAAGAAGAAGAAGAAGAAGAAGAAAAGAAGAAGAAGAAATCAACCTCACACCAATAAAAACCGCATAAATTATTTTTGGGAACTTAATATAAAAGCAACGGAAAATAGAAATCGGCAGACAATTGCTGATAGCTCCTGACGAATGGAGTGATTGATTACAAAAAGGGTTGTTTATGAAACTCTGGAGTTGGGGCGCTGAATATATCATCAATCAGCTAAGTGACAAATTTTATATTTGTATTAATTATCTCTCTCTCTTTCTCTATCTATCGATCTCCTCTCTCTCTCTCTCTCTATATATATATATATATATATATATGTGTGTGTGTGTGTGTGTGTGTGTGTGTGTGTGTATTTAAAATAACTTGGACCGGTTTTTAAATGTGAATTAAGTTTAAGCGTCTAATAATTTTTTTCTTTTAGATTTAACAACTTGAGTCTTTGGCAATTTCAACCATTGAAAGATTAACAATCAAGCAACGTGTTAAAATTTCAAATGTGGAAATTGGAAAAATTGTTCGTAAATTCAAACTGGGTCGGTGGTCGATGTAAAAACACTATTGCGTACTCGTTTATGCTGTTCAACTGAAAACATTGCTGCAGTGCACGAGAATGTGGCCGAAAATCCAGTCCCCTCTATTGGTCATCGGGTGCAGGAATTGAACCTCTCCACAACACCGTTACGTCACTTCCAGTTGCACTCCCGGTTGGTCGACCTAAAAAATCGCGCGAAATGCATTTCTGTTTGAACGTCCATCTTCATAATAGGTTTCGATAACTTTAAACCGTGGTTCATTGTTAATCTTTACAGGGTTGATCTGCTCTATCGTTAATTCTTTAACGCGTTCTGACGAGTTAGGTCCTTTAGTCCCACCAGCCCTTGAATCTTACAACTGGGACCCACCCATGTCACGTCCACAAGAGTGAATCATCCTCATTCCCTTTGCATTTCCTTGAAGTAAATTCCATTCAGACAGCTATTTCACGAAAACGGCTGCTTTGCGGAACAGACTCCCAAGAGGATGCTTTCCCAATCGTTACAATCTTGACCTCTTCAAGTTTAGGTATAACCTTTCCTGCATGAACTTTACTTCTTGCCTTTTCTTACTCTAATACAATGCCACACAGTATACCTCTGACTTGAGTGGCTCTTGGGATGAACATTAATCCAAAAAGAAAAATATTTTTGCGTCTCCCCCACTTTACCAGTAAAATTACTTGCCGTCACTTTCTGCAATAGAAATAAAAAAAATATTGCGGGAAACTGACAAATAATTGATGTTACTAAAACTTGGAATTATCGTCTTTAAATTTGCAGGAGAAAATTCTTCGATTATTTCTAGATATTTTCTGTGTAATGAAGAAGGAATGGGTTGATATTATCCAGGAATTTATTCGAGCGTTACTCACACAATAACCAATAACACTTTATTTCTAAGTTTATTCCTAAATAATTCTCTGCTAAAATACATTGCAAATCGGGAAAGAAGAGATTTTTAGTCGTCAAGAATAAAGGCAAGAATCACTGACAAAACAGAACTATTATATATCCAAGAGTTCCTGAAAATTTGACCTAGCCAACTACACAAAATTAGTATTTCAATGACCAAACATCAGATTTTTTAAAAAATTTGATATAGATCTGCCTGGATGAAATTCTTCCTTACAGTTATATATATATATATATATATATATATATATATATATATATATATATATATATATATATATTAAAAATTCGAACGTTCGATCTCCAACAATAATAAAATAAAAATGAAACATGGTTATGCCTGCTAAATACATCATTTTCAAAACATATGTATATGAATTTAAAAGAGTCAAAAAGGTTTAAATATAGTATTTAGATGAGTTATCGTCTTTGGGCAGTTGGTCCACAGAAAAATCTGAGGTTTAAAAGACTTTTAATGTTTGGTCCACAGGAATGTCTGCGGTTTAGAAAACACTTTTAATGTTTGGTCCACAGCAAAAATCGATGGTTGGGAAAAGATTTTGATTATCAGTGAATATTCACTGACCGTCCCTGCTGTTGTTATTGAGGATTTATTTGAAGTCACCGACACATATGGAGGATGAAGTTATATTGTCTCGTCTTCTCTTGTGATTAAGCGGCTTGTTCTCGGATCTGTTGTCATGAAACTTAAAAATCTGCAGTTTTTTAATAAAAACGATAGAAGACCCATTAAGTTTTTATAGTAAACAAAAAAAGATTTTATTATATTTTTAGTGATTATGGTCAGTGCCTGAAAGGAAAAACATAAAATCTTACAGGAAAGAAGTTAAAAATATTTCAAAATAACTTCACTCGTTAGTTGCTTGGTTTTTGTGGTATAATGTACATGTCAGGTCAGTGAATGGTCTTAAGTAAATGGACTGCTCTGAAGCATATTTCTACAACAACTAACTTTGCCAGTCAACTCGCTTAATTTTGGCGCCAACTAATGAATACAAATGCTCGGATGAAAGACCTCCATTTTGTAAGGTCACCCGACCACATCAAATGACCCAGAACTCGCTGAAGTTTAATTCATAAAAACAGATTCTCTTAACAGTATGCATTTTGTGTTTAAAATAGGGTTTATTTCCTCGATGCCAAGTGCGTAGTTTTCATGGCTAAAGTTTGTTGATTAGGGAGATCAGTCAGTTATATGCCATGCGTGATACACGCTTAGGCGATCATGTATCTTTCGATACATGACTGACGAGGCAGATTTTTACACGCATTCCTTTCTGCGATAGACCAATTGCCATCCAAGGCTATAGAACTCGGTATGTCTTGCTATTTACCCATAGCTAGGGGGGAGAAGAAGAGGATTCATACTTTTCCAAAGGATATTAGTAACGTAAGTGAATGTAAAAGATTCGACTGGAATTCGAACTCGGCTCTCCGATTCCTTAATTCGAGCCACTAACCATTACGTAGGTTTTCAAAACACCACGTATAATATGGATTCATTTCGAAAATTCATTAATTATATTGTGGATTTCTTTAAATAAAATCTGTAGCGTATCGATACATTAATATTCGTTGTAACTGATCAGTAGATGTCAATTTAATACGTACAAACTTTGATCGAAGATCAAATTATTATTTTATTTCATTTTTCTTTGGTTCATACAATTTTCAAGAAGATGGTTTCGAGAAAATACGATGATCAAAAAATTGACATGACATCAGTTACAGAAAATAAAATATAATTATTAACATAATAGTAATGAGGATGAAACAATTTTTGGAACAGAGTTTTACTATTCTTTATTGTACAGAAAATATTATTTTTGTTATTAAATATTGTCAGACTTGAAATAAAGTTGTTTTTTCCACAAGATACGCGTCCTGTTGTCAATGCTGCTAACGGAACAGTGAGGATCTCTTTACTGAATCCATTGAATTAAATAACTTGTAACAAAAAGTGTTTCAAGATAAAACAAAATTGGTCATTACTTATCAAATATTTACTGTTAACAACTAGAGAAGCAGTTGTATTTAACCAATGTTTTAATTCACTAGGGTCCCTTGAGACTATAACAACCAAGATAAGGATACTGGTCCATGGAGCAAGACATATATAATAAGAATAATCGTAATTTCGCATCAAAAAAATCCCAACATAATAATACTTGTAGATAATAGAGATTTGATTAATAAATATATGAATAAACATCTGAAAAAGATGAGAATAAACTTCAAAATATGAACAAAATTGATCTTGTTTACTTAACAAATATTTATTTACTTATGAAAAAGAAATAAAATTTGTTATAGAAAAAATA
Source organism: Acanthosepion pharaonis (assembly GCA_903632075.3). Lineage (NCBI taxonomy): Eukaryota > Metazoa > Mollusca > Cephalopoda > Sepiida > Sepiidae > Acanthosepion > Acanthosepion pharaonis. The sequence continues at coordinate 88,779 of CAHIKZ030001355.1, forward strand.
ATTATTGAAAATAACAGTAATGATGAATTATATGTTCTATAGCGGAGGGGGGCAAACTTGCTTAATGTCAGATCCACATACAATAAAGTCCAGATGTTTGACAGACAAAAGATGAACAAAATTTACACGATTTGTTACACATTTTATTACAAAATTCTAATAGAAATATTTTTGAAAAATGCATGTCTGCAATAATATTTATTCATGTACGCAGTTTTTTAAACTGTTAATTTGTATTGGTTTCCGTAATCAAAAAGTACACACATATATATATATTTTAAGACATCTTTATAATAAACAGCATCAGCAACATTTACCGGCCGAGAAATTTTCATTGAAAATATGCGTCCTCCGACAGGAATCGGACCTGTATCCTATACGCAACCGTCAAATAGCCTGACGTGCTTTTACCGATTGAGCCACAGAGGTACGCTTTGGTTTCTCGAACATTCGGGCCGGTAAATGTTGTTAATACTGTTTATTATAAACTGAGCATTTAGTTAAATATTTTATCTAAAAAAAAGAACTTATAAACATAAAAAATGTTTTCAAATAATTGTAGGACTTTGTCCATATATATATATATATATATATATATATATATATATATATGAAAAAATATAGTCTTAAGGTGTGCTATATTTATGGGATAAAAGTGCCTCGATATCAGAGATATAGAGCGTGTGTAAATAAAGTGAACATAGAAGTCAAAACTTAGAGGCGACAGTCTGTTTCATACTATATATAATCGTCAGGCCGATTTTATAAATGATTTGTATGTAACTTTCAAATTGTTATATATATAAATATATATATATATATATATATATATATATATATATATATATCAAATATTTTCATAATCTTGACTGATGATTATTTTAAGGATCATTTTTAATACATACTTTATTTTTTAATTAAAAAATTTATTTAAAATTGTATACAATTCTCCTCAAATATTCAATTGGAAATCGTTGGGAAATTCTTGCATTGCACCTTAGTGCTTTGGTCATAATCCCCAAGTTTTATGTTGCTGCCTCTTTGACTAAACTTACCAAAAACTAAACTTACCAACTACTAATAAATGGCCTTCGATTGTGCAAATATTTCTTTTCCTCTTTCACTAAGAATTTCCATTTTCGGTGTGATGAACAGTTTGATAAGTAAACAGCTTTTTCTTCTTTTATGTACCGTGTTCCTTCAGGACGTAGGCAACCATAGCCCTCCACATCTTCCTGTCCCTTGTAGCTCCTAATAAGTTTTGTCTTTTTGTTATTTCTCCCAAATCCTATTCTGTCATCCGTTTGCTCAAGCCCATAGCTGCTTCCCTTTGCCTCTCTTTCCCTGTCACGTGGGTGTCAGGTTTTTTCAAGCCCTCTTTCCACATTAAGTGCCCCAGAAATTTCAAGTGCCTCTTTCTGATGTTAAGTATAAGTTTCCTTTTTGTTTCTGTTTTCTCCAAAACTTTGTTCTTGCTCACATGTCTGGTCCATGGTATCCTCAGCATCTTTCTGTAGAACATTTCTGTTGCTTCAAGTAAGAAATTTTTTATCATTGAACAGCCAGACAAGAGGACAGAAATCACGTAACAGTTCAGTACTCTTTTCTTTGTTTCTAAAAAGAAACTTTTCTGTCTCTTAATACGCTACCTAGCTTTTGAAATGCATCTTTGGTCATCCCAATACGTCTAGATCTCAGTGTTGCACTTTCCGTTCTCTGTTAAAACACTTTTCAGATATAAATTTTAATTTTGCCAAAAAAACATTCCAAATTTGCTTCAAGTCTCTTCTTCAGTCAAACGAATAAATCCCTACGACAAACAGCCAATCTTTCAAAATCTGTATGATTCGACTCAAAACCGATCAAAGAAATGTGCATACTATCACAGCCAACACCGGTTGGTCAATGTTGAATTGGCGGTGATGAAATGTCCACTCCGGACAGCAATAATCATTCACATTGCAATTTGAGAGAAGTGCGCTTTGAGGGGGAGACATCTTTTGCACGTTGGTTTCTGTTACCAATAATCAATGAACGTATGCATTATATACACAGAACGATGCATTCACACACGCACATGCATGTATACATTCACATATGCAGAAAAAATATATTTTCATTTACAGAGATGAAATGAAATTTGAATAAAAGCGTATCAATTTGAACTCTGACATTAACTTCGAAATATATAAAAATTTATCATTGAAGTTCCAAGAAGAGATTTTAAAAATTTCAGATTTGTTCATTTGATCAGATTTTGTGAAATGGATCTGATCGAGAACTCTGAAATTCAAAAAAAATTTTCATATATATATATATATATATATATATATATATATATATATATTGCATCTAGCATGAAACAGACTGTCGCCTCTAAGTGTTGACTTCTATGTTCACTTTTTTTTATTTACACACTTTATCTCTGATATTGAGCACTTTATCCCATAAATATACAGCACATCTTAAGACTATATTTCTTCATAAATTTTAATATATATATATATATATATATATATATATAATGAGGGTAGAAACAAAATAATTAAAACATTAGCAAAATCCACTCGTATATTTCAAAAGACCTATTATTACATTAAAATTTTAACTAAAACTTCGTAATTGCAGGTTATATCTAAAAAATACGTTTATTTATCTAATTTACTGTCTTTGCCTTATCTATTTTTAGAATTTGATAAAATTTAACAAAATGACCTAAACGATTTAAAAAAAAGAGCAAAAATGTTTTTGGATCTCGCATGACAGGAGCCTCGATATTTGTTAAAGGTTACTGAACTGTTTGGTTTTTCAAGAGCTACCATATAACACTGATTCAATTGGGGAAACAGGGCAAGACCTTTGCAAATAGCAAAGGCGATAAACTAAAAAATTTGCTAGACTATTTAGTTTTAAAAAAAACTAAATACTTCTCAGTATTGACTTCAATGTTCAATTTTATATTTATAAACACACCGCTCTATCTATGATATGGAGTACTTCATCCCATAAATATAGCACACCTTAAAACTATAAATTTTTCATTCATATATATATATATATATATATATATATATATATATATATATATATATATATATATAAAATATTTTTTAAGGTATGCTAAATTTATGGATTATCGGGCCAATATCACGAATAAAAAAAAACAAGAAAATGAAAAGTGGCCATTGAAGTCAAAAATCAGAGGCGACAGTTTTTTTCAAACTTAAAACATAATTTCAACAATGTGTTTCATACTTAAACGCAATCGCGACGGTCTGTTTTATGCATAAACGCAATTGTGTTTAAGTATGAAAGAGCCTCTCAGTATTGACCCCAATGTCAATTTTCATCTATCTATCTATCTATCTATCTATATATATATATATATATATATATATATATATATATAAAATAGAAATTAGGAGGATTTGAGATAATTATAATTAAGTAATTCATCTAGAAGAAACCTCAACGGAAAGCTGTAAGCACTGACGACCATTTCATCCTATATTCGATGCTTCTTCGTCGCCGAGGTCCGTTGGAATAATTGTTATGACGTTTACCTGATAACTTAAATGGCCGGGTTTCAATTCTCGGTAGCGGATGCGCACTGCTGATGAGTCCCAAATGTAGGACGGAACGGCCATCCAGTTGTTCTTTTTTCTAGACTCGATGAATTACTTAATTGTGTGTGTGTGTGTGTGTGTGTGTGTGTATATATATATATATATATATATTAAATATGTTATGCCTTTACATGTGTATGTATGTGGCCGTGCATGAAAATCTAGAAATAATAAGGTGTTTATGAAATATTTATCTAAGATATATAGATGGCATTTCCATTCTAGTAAAAAAAAAATACACAAAATATATGAACTAAAAATAAAAACACTCCGAATTTTTTTAGATATGAACTTAACGACAATAAAATCCCGTTTCTTGATGTATCGATAAACACTAATAATAATACACTTACTATCACCCCAGTTAAAAAAACTAGCTATCATAACCACGTGCACTCACAACTATAAAAGAGAATGTCTTATGACAAAATAGCTATTATACGAAACTTAATAAACGGCGCAAAAACAAGCTGTCCAACAAGAAAGATTTTCTATACTGAATTAAAAAAATATTAAACAATCCACCATTAATATCTTCCCTAATTACGTCGTTGCTAGACAAATGCAAAAGGACGTTTATGTTTCATAGACGATGCCAAAGGCTTTCGACAAAGTACGACACAAGGATCTGATGGAACTGCTCAGCAACCTTGATATATTCGGGAATGATATCAGAATAATCAAGAACTTATACTAGCAACAAACGGTATATCTAAAAATACCATCACCTGTTCAACCTATAAAGCGAGGCAATTCGAAAAGAGAATTGAAACCCTACCAGGATTTAACATTGGCGGCCACAATTTTAACAACATAATATAAGCAGATGACACAGTACTGATAGCAGACACGGAAAAGAAATTACAAAATCTCCTACAGAAGGTAGCGACGGAGAGTGTGAAGAAAGGACTAAGCATAAACTACAAGAAGACAGAATGCATGGTCATCAGTAAGAGGATGAGCCCGAAATGCGAAACACTAGAATCAAGCAGACGCGGAAGTTTAAATATCTCGGAATCGTCTTGACAGAGGATGGTAAATGCGACACTGTTATACGTAGACGTGTTGGGATGGCCAAGGACACATTCCAAAAGCTGGGCAGTGTACTGCGAGACAGGAGGTTTTCTTTGGTAACAAAGAAAAAGATATTGAGCTATTACGTGACATATGTCCTTCTTTATAGCAGCGAATATTGGACGATTTCCTCAAAGATGAAGAAGAGATCGATTTTACGGAGATGTGGTTCTACAGAAGGATGCTAAGGATATCATGGACCGAGCGTGTGAGCAACGATGAGGTCTTAGAGAGGATGCAAACAAGGAGGAGCCTTATACTTAACATCAGGAAGAGGCAGCTGAAGTTTCTGGGACATAATGAGGAAGGAGGGCCTGGAGAATCTGATACTCACGGGTCGAATAGGGAAAGAGAGACAAGGAAAAACAACGCATGACATACCTGGCGGACTTAAGCAAGTGGATGACAGAACGTGGTCTGGGGGAGGAAGCAGAGGGAAGGATCTTGTTGAGAGCTGCAAGGGATAGAGGGAGGTGGAGAGCTATGATCGCCTACGTCCTGAAAGGATATGACACATAGAAAGAAGAATTACGTCGTTGATGAACAAATTAGACGAACTATTGGGAATACTAACATAAATAAAAATGAACTTATTACGTTTTCAAATAACTTTAAACTTATCAATAATGTAATCAAATGCATTCTAACTATAAACAGGAGGAAAACATTTTTTAAAAGATTCATAAATACTAATATATCCGACACTGATCCAAGTAAATAACGAAAATTAATTATATACTATACTAAATTTAATACAACCAACCTAGTCATCCATAACAACTCTTTTCCGTCAACTAGTGTATTACAAAAGACCAACATCGTATACTAATCGAAATGGGCTTTGGTAGATTGCATCTCTGATAAAAATTTTACAACAACAGCGATGACCAGAAGGCTTACGTTTAACTCGAAAGATCATAGTTCAATCTCAGAACATTTAAAGGAACATTAGATAGATATTAGTCGAAAATACATCAGAGCTCCATCAAGATAATAATAACCGAAAACTTAAAATTCTGGAAGCCCTTTACATAAGAGACTATGCGAGTATAGCAAAAAAGTTCTGAAATGTTTGTAACAGCAAAGTGTTATATAAAAAAATATTAAATTAAAATACTACAATTAAAAATCTTTAAAATATCACTCACGTTACCTCCCTTGAAAATTTTGAATTTACGGTGTTAACGCATAACATATCCATAGATATACAACCCCTGACAATGGTCTCAGATGAGATTGAAAGTACCTTGGAAAATAAAAAATATTTGAAAGAAAATTTAGGAAATTTTTCTTGATCAATTTTCTACAGCCACCAAGAAATTAATTCGTGGACTTGAAAGGATTAAAACTAAAATAAATAGGCATAATACGTCTAAATTATTTAACCAAATATGTTTGAATGAAAATATGCTACCTAAATATAAATATATATATATATATATATAAATGTTATTGTGTGTCAACGTGCGTCTATGTGTGTATATGTGTGCGTGAATTTCTGAATGTTTAAATATGTATATAAATTAAAACAATAATAAATTTTAAAAAATAAATTTAAATTATTCATATAATTAATATTAAAAATATAATATAATAACTGAGAAAATCAAATAATAAAAAACGAAATACATTGCAAGTGACGGTATATAAATATTCCCCCTACCATTTAAAATTAATATAAAATAAATATATCTTTAAGTGAAAAAATTACATACACCTAGATTTTTCAAACTGAAAAAAACCCGGGAATGCTCAAGAATTAATATGAGCAATGTCTCAAAAGCTGGATGTTGAATTGGTAAATTTGTCTGTGACGCTCAAAGTTGAAAGAGAGAGTAAAAAAAATATAAAAACAATGGCCGGAATATCAAGAATCGAACCTAACTAAAACTTTCAACATGTCGAAATCACCTTTTAACCCATTCTTGTCTATGACCCGTCTGCCAGGGAGAACGTTGCACCAAGGAACGTACTATTTTCTCTTGCTTGCTGTGATGTTCAAATAAATTTTTCGGATCCCTTGTTGTCTTAATGCATTTTCTTTCGAAACTTTCTTTATGCGAAGGCCAATAGATATAATACGGTCGTTTAATAAATTTCCAAGTCTTTTTCCTCGTCTTGAAATGCATCGTATGAAAAATTTTCTCCTCAAAATTCAATATTTCTTTTATATATATATATATATATATATATATATATTTAAAATATATAATTAAACTCAAGTCAACACTTACAGGCGACAGTCTGTTTCATGCAATATGTAATCGTCAGGCCATTCGTTTAATTTTTCTCAACTTTTATACAGAACTTTCTTTCTGATGAAACTTAGTCTAGCCATCTTGGTTTTCTATTTAAGTCAACACTGACATTAGAGTGACTGTCTTGTTGACTTTGTTTTACTTTAATTTTTAAGATCCTCTAATCTCTGATATCTCCACTGTTTCCATAAATTTAAAATAATAAAAGTTTATATTCTTTTTTTTACCATATATATTATATATATATTAATATATATATATATATATATATATTTTTTAAATTTTTTAATTTAATTTTTAAATTTTAAAATATTTATAGGAATTGGATTCGGTTTAAAAAAATGTCTGGCACAATGAATTTTTAATAAACCAGTTACAAAACCGGGTCCTTCGTAATTCCCAAAGGTGTCTTTGATGATATCGATAAAAGACTCAAAGTATTTTTTTAGGAAAAACTAGTATAATTTCTTTCCTACCATGGATTTGGAATCTGGATTTCCGGCTGTTGTGGATGTTTTCAAGAAAAAGAAAGAGCTCAACAGCAGATAAAATAAATAGACTGAATGACAATATATCAAAATTATTTCAATGAAACATGTTTGAATTAAGATACGCTGCCTTAAAAGGCCGTGTTTCTTGCGTCAAAAAAAAAAAAGATGAAGGTAATCACTAGTTGAGTTGTGTGTGTGTGTCATTGTGTGTGTTTGTGTATGTGTGTGTGTAATTGTTTACTAAAAATAAATTCTTAAACATGCTCATTCTCTCTTTTATTTGAAATCATTGAAATTTTATGGATGAAAATTGAACTCTGTAAATTTTAAAATATGAGTGGTCCATTTGAAGTTTTTAAGAGAGATAATGATTATTCCGCCTTTAATGCATTAATGCATTTTATATTTTTACTGCATTAATTCCCAGGCATAGATTGCAATTCTGGGATAAAGTGAAACCGGTCGTTTTTATCTTTTTTTTTTCATTTTATTTAAAAAGTTAATTCTAAATGGTTTTTATTTCCAGTATATATATTATATATATATATATATGTAATATAAAAATATGTAGTGTCATGTAAAATTTAGGAGTTAAGCTCTCTGGAGTTAAGAAAATTTTAAAAAAAACTATTGTTCAAATAATGATCACTTCGTTAAAATGAATTAGTTCTCTCAGTCACTGTTTTTTATCTAAAAAAATAATTTTAAATTCACCTTCATAGATAAACATTTGGAAGACAATTAAAAAAAAATTACCAGTGGTCAAATGATAAAGAGGAAACATTCTGTCACATCGGATGACTTATAAAAAATAAATATTTATATTATATATATAAAAAAATTCTTAGAACAAGGCCAGAGAATTAATGAAAATATACTATTTTGTTACATTTCCTACCTTATGATTTGGCAAAAACGTTAATAAATGAAAAAAAAGCTCCATACTTTCTTTCCATGCTGTACGGCGCCAAAGCCGAGTGTAAAAAGACACCAGATGACTATATCAACACGATAACTTAGTTTTTACTCATTATTTCAAATTATGAATACTTTAAATTATAGATTTTCTCAGTTTTTTCTTTACGTACATTCTAATTTCCCTTTTTCATTTACGCAAATATTCACACATTAAAAAAAAAAAGACGCAAAAGCAAATTACCAAATGTTTCTTGATTTTAATTTAATGAATTTTTCTTTATTTAATTTTAAATGCATCTGGCACTATAAACGTCAGTTTTTAAAAACGTTATTCAAGGGCTACATTAAAAGCCCTCCCATCGAAGCGACGTTCCGATTTGTTTTCTGTCGGGCTAAACATTCAACTGATTGCTGATATTCAATGTTGTCATTGACGACGGAAATGGTTACATCATTTAACATCACTATTTTCACTTACGCAGTTAAAATTTTTATTTCAGAATGTCCCGGATTAATTAACCTTCCGCTTGTGATAATCAAGTCCGGATGAAGAGGGAAGAGGGAAGAAATAGGGGCGAGGATGAAGAGTTAGCAAGGGAAAGAAAAGAAGGGAAAAACACTCGAAAATTATTCACAAATATTTTTTCATTATTATTAAAAAAAAAAATGACATCAAATTGATTGTTTTTCTTATCATTATTCATCTTGTGACAGTGTAAGCCATTACTGATAGCAACAATTATCCCTTCAGAAATCAGCTATGAGAATTATTTATTTTCATAAAATATTCATGAATATGGACATTGCGTTCCTTGTTACATATTCAGAAATAAAGGTATATACAGAAAATGGATTAGGAATCCCATTTTGATGTATGATTGTGTATATAATCTCTATTCATCGTATATTCGTTTTATTTATAAATCTCAGTGTATTTGTCACAAAGAATAGAGCGAACGTCGGCTTAAATTACTGATAACATACGCGAGAAGCTCACAATTATTCGGCAGAGATCTTGAGAACTTTCAAGTTTAGATAAAGAACATGAGGAAGTTATGAAATCGAGATAATAATATAATAGTGAAGGCAGATAAAGTGAGCGGAATAGGGCTTAGATCAAAATTGGGGACGTTAAATAAAGAAGAATACTATGAATGACTCCTGCTCAGCAATTTATTCTCGTAGATCACTTTAGCAAGTTTGATCCCCAATGTGTTCTTCCATTTGTGGTCTTATATTTTTCGATATATGACTTTTCTAAATAATTTTTTTTCTCGCAGTTGGTTTCATATTGCGGTAAAATTAAAAATCAAGGCTAGAGAAATAAATTCAATTTTCCTATTCACCCATCTGGAGGAGGATTCAACCTTTCCCAAGAAACTTAGCATGTAGGAGTGCTACGAGATTCGACTGGAATTAGAACTCAACTCTCCGATTCCTCAATCCGAGCCGCTATCCATTACTCCAACGTCCCTCCCTTATATCAGACTGATAATAAAGAAAGATAATAAAGTGCTACAACTCTGCAGGAAAATCCAGAGGCTGTAAAAAAAAATAATTTAAAACATAGCAATTCATAACGATTGGACTTTCGTGTTATAATTTCATAATGCTTCAAAAATCTGAAACGAAGAAAAATTCAAAATAAAATGCAAAAAGCTTACGAGAATGCTAAGAAAGGGGAGGCTGGTATGGAGGACTTCTTGTTCATAGTAGAACTTAGTAAACAAAAGCGAATAAGAATAATTATTAATAGAACCAGTGAAATATTTTAAATTTCAACCTTTCGAATGTTAAATCATCCAATCATAGTTCTAGTACTTTTTTCACTTTTCAACAATTATAAGGTCTCCAATTGAATATTTCATTGTTTTCTTGGCTCCAATTTTCAATAAATTTTTTATCTTATAGATTAGAATAATCTTGTATATGTGTGTGTGTTTGTGTGTGTGTGTCCAAGCAACTCCTCCGTTCCTACTTGTCCGATTTCAATGATTCATAGCTCATTCAAAAGCCCCAAAAAAGTTAAGTGCAGGGAACGATTTTCGTTGAGCTCAGATTATGCAAGGTTAAAAATATATATTAATATATTATACTTATTATCGTTGCATTTTTTGGTTCAAAAATTGTAACTCTTATTTTCCTTTTTATTATAAATTGCAGCTAGCTTAAAAAGACGCCCTATCGGGTGGCATTTAAGCTAGCTCCTGTTGAGGAATCTTGGTTTGGCCATCATCACAATGATAGGCATCAATAAACTACAGAAGAACTCAAAATTGATTGCTGCATTTAACTACTGAATTAATGTTTAAGCAAACCTTTTAAAAAAAGTTCAATGATAGTTCTTCTGTCGCCACTTAATTTAAAGACGATTTGATATACGTAGATCCTTATTTTCCGTACAATTATTTTTATTTCATGGGTGACAAAACCGGGGATAATTTATAAGATAAAATTAATATAGTGTAAAGATGGGAAAATAGAATTAGTTATACATTCAACGTTTGAAGAGTTAGAGAAACAATAGCTAATTAAGTAAGACCTATATTATAGAATCTTAAGAATAAATAGGAAATTGAGCTCAAGTCTCCCACGAACTATGAGTTTAAAAAGGCCCCATTTACTTTATAGTAATTTCCGTCTCAAGTGCAATACCTGTATTTGGTTTATGTTTCTAAGCACTATCACTCTTCAGGTTTAAAAAAAATTCCCCATATTGATGCAATTTAAAAAGTTTATTTCATTAATTAATTGTCCTTGATTACTGTTCTTTTATTCAGGAGGATTTTTTTTGATTTTCATATCAAAAAATAGTTTTGTTTAGGAATATTGTCTTATATAGTGCAGAAACGTGTTTGAAATTTGCATTTTACTTGGCCTTCAACAAGTTGACATCTATTAGTAAATTCTTCCTTAACTATAACAAGCCAATTTATGAATGAAATGTTCATTTAAAATTTTTGTTTCAAAGATTTCAAGTAGTGAATATATTTTATTTTGCGAAGTGATAGCGAGCGGGCAAAGCCTGCTAGTTTAATATATAACCGTTCCCGCCTATACAATGACCGTTAGAATAACACAATAATCCTGCAGTATACTTAAGAAAAAAGTAAAAAATAAAATGGGACGTCTATTCCAAACCCGAGTATCTACTAATAAAAACATCTGAAGTAATAGAAATGTCGACTTAAAAATAAATACATTAATTATGGGTGTCAAGAAAAATATCTCAGTGAGAAAGTTTGCTTTCCTTAAAAGGAAAAATAAAGCCTTGATGAAAAAATAAAGCCTTGTCACGCTATATAAAGTACACCTGTTCAAATGGTGGTATCACCTGTAAAGAGGACGTAGGTTCGATTCCTACCGAAAAACACATTTTCTTCTTTAGGATTTCTTGAATACGCAAACCGACAGACGTAATACACAATGTTTAAAATAAAAATGGGGCGACTATATCAAATACGTGCCTCCAGTATAATAACATTTGAAGTAATATATATATACTAGCAGCATGACCCGGCGTTGCCCGGGCTTGATTCAAAAATCGTACGACTCATACAGCAATCGCTATCACTTGACTTAAAATATTTTTACCCTTCCTTGACTTTAAAGGAGTGCCCTTTGCTGTACTGATGTTGCTACATGCCTTACTTCTTGCCTATCTCACACTGCGATTTTTTTATAAGCTGTATACTCAACATTAAATATGTTACGAAAAAAAGAACTAAACAAAATGAACACAAATTCAGTTCAGCTTAAAAAAAAGGACTCGTAACTGGAAAAACCGAATGAAAAAGAATGTTAACAACAAATAATTTTTCACACCACCCAGTTCTGCGGAAACGGAATCAACGTTGAGTTTAAGCAAGCGAATGAGCCAATTTAAATGCAAAGTGCCATGCAGATTTAAATTTTTCCCACTTGTGACGAATGTAGCTATCGATTTTTTTTTTTGCATGCTAGCATGCTAGTTAACATTTGTGTCAGTCAGCTGTTGGCTCTCAAATATGGCCAATAGAATCTTTCTGCCTATTCGTATTCAGCCAGCTATAGGCTCTCACTCTGGCCAGTAAAAAATGGCTGCAAACTAAATGAAAACTGCCGTAGAAGCATGAAAAATCGATTATTTCCAATATCGATGGGAGTTTGGAAATGCAAAGTCAGTCTTGATTCCGTTGTTTAAACTGACATGTTATGTTCATGAAAATTTTATTTGCAAATCCGCTGAAAATTACGGCCGTGCATTCGTTACACACACACACACACACACACACATCATGTCCTTATATATATATATATATATATATATATATATATATATATATATATATATAGGTTTCATTTTGTTTTACGGCATATCAGAGAAAAAAAGTGTTATTTAATGCCCACAAAATTTTTTGCTGGTAATATTTTTTCTTTTTCAAAAAATGTATAGCTGGTAATAATATTTTCCTTGAAAAATTCATTGCTGGTAATAATTTTTTACAAAGTATTTCTGGTATTAAAACCGATTTTTGCACTTTCATAAATTAGGAGGTTACCTATTGGGGCATTGCTGGGACCCTAACAGGTGCTACCACCCCGGGTTCCATGCTCCTCAAAACCTCCTGATCAGAGGCCGTGCTGCTGAACCTAGTTTATCATCTTCTTACCCAGAACGCGGATGTAATTTGTTATATATATATATATATATATGTGTGTGTGTGTGTGTGTGTGTGTGTGTGTGTATGCACATTTCATTGAAAACGACACACAATTTATACATTTAGCCATTTTCAAGGATTAAATATTTTAACTGTTAAATAAGAAATAGTTTGATGTATGTATGTTTTATAAAATGTTTTCATTTTTCAAAACACGGTCAAGATATTGTGTCCATGTTCATAGTTGATAAAAAGAACATTCGGACAGTTTTTATATAATTTATCATGTGAAAAAAATATTAGATCGCGTGAGGAATTGTATAAAAATCTAAATCAAAGCATCTTGTCTGTCGTATTCACTGAAATGTGCATGAAAGAAGGACTGCTGCTTAAATACACAAACACACATATATATATATATATATATATATATATATATATATATATATATATATATATATATATATATAACGAAGATAAGTAACAAATTGTCTGCACTTTCGCCATAACATAAGGCTGTGTGACTGACTTAATCATACTGTCTTCTCATGTGTGCTTATAGTTTTACAATTACGGTCACGTGATCGAAGTTTGAGTTTGAACGCACCACTTTTCTTGCTGATGTTACAGTGTAAACATTGTCGCTCCGCTAGCAGTTTGCACCAAGGAGGAAAACAGATTTCTTTTTCAGTGCCTGTTTCACGCGTCCCAACGGCTGCGTCTACAGGTCAGCAGAGATGCTTTGTCCCGTTGGTAAAAATTCATAGTTCTTCAGTTGTCGACTTATCCATCAGATACAGAGCATCTTGCGTGGGTGTATAGGTGGTCTTATGGTATGTGACAATTGCAGATATCCTTAACATTGAATCTGAGTCAACATGGTCTCTTTCCAAAAGTACTGTATACGAGTCATCCAAGGAAATGCTTTGATGTGCCAAGAAGACACGTCAAGACTGGTTTGACTCAAATGATCCATGTATTCTCTATCTTTTAGATAATATGCACAAGTGCCATCGCCAATGGACGTCAGACAAAAGCAATATCACAAAGCGCCATGAATTCAAGACAGCCAGAAACGTATGCCAATTTCAACTACGTCCGCCGCTATCCTGGGTATGACGATAAACTACATCCGCGTCCTGGGTAAGACGATAAACTACATCCAACAGCAAGGCATTCGATCAGGGTGTTTTGAGGAGGGTGGAACCCCATCTTAATTGCTAGTATTCCCAGGTTCACTCTGTCCCGAGGTGGTAGCACCTGTTAGGGTCCCAACTATGGGTAAAAAAGTTAACCCCAAACTAGAGCCAAAACACTATGAAAATGTAAAAATAGGTTTTAATACCATAAAAACTTTATAAAAAATTATTAGCAGCAATACATTTTTGAAAAAAATATTACCAGCAATACATTTTTGAAGAAAAAATCATTACCAGCTATACATTTTTTGAAAAAATATTACCAGCGAAGGAAAATTATTACCAGAAACAGATTTTTTAAAGGAAAAAATATTACCAGAAATAGATTTTAGGGAAAAAATATTACCAACAATGAAAATTTTGTCGGCATTAAATTGAGGACGATATGCCCTAAACCAAACCAGCAATAGATTTTTGAAAAAAAAATATTACCAGCAATAAAAATATTACCAGCAATAAAATATTACCAGCAGCAAAAAATATTACCAGCAATAGAATATTACCAGCAATAAAAATTGTCAGTATCTTTGAGATTGATATACCGTAAACAAAAACCAAACCAAACCTCGTCCGCAGTGTTCCGTTTCGAACAGAGGCCCTTGTGAAAGGCATGAATCGATCTATTCTTCCCACATGATTTAAACAGTATGGTAGACTTGGCTCACTTTCCTTGGATAGTAACTAAGCTAGGATAATAAAAACTCAGAGAAGGCAACTGAAAACTATTCTTTACCAAGGATGCGTTAATAGGAATTCACAGATAATAGTGGAAGAAAAAATTAAAAAAAACAACGAAGGAAACTATGTGAAGTGATGATCGTCTACGTCCTATAGGGATTATAACATTTTTTAAAAATATACTCATACAGCCCTTGATTAATATTAAGCAAAAAAAAAATTAAAACGAAAAGACTGTAAAAGTATTAACTGAAAAGTTCTTCGCCCGACCAACATCTAGAAATCTGACCAAATGCCAAAATATGAATATTTTTGAACGGCTTTCTGTCGTGCCGATAACATTTCAGCATGCCATTTATTATTACTGCCCCGTCGACTTAAACCCAGAGGTAAAGTGACCGACATTTACCAAGATCGGGCAACTTGTATCGCCTTTTCCGTCGGCATTCGACGTTCCGTCCTTATCATGTGATCAATATTCGGAATCTGACAATAACAGATGGTCTCTATTATCTCGCTGGCACATACACTTTTAAAAATAATATTCATTCATAGATATCAACTGATACTGACTGAAACACACACGCATATAGGAGGCACGGTGGAGTAATGGCTAGCGATTCGGATTGAGGAATCGGCAGAGCTGAGTTCAAATCCATTACATTCACTTATATGCTAATACCCTTGGGAAAGATATGAATCCTCTTCTTCTCCCTCCAGCTATGGGTGAAATAGCAGGTCCTTCTCTTAGACCAATTGCCATCGATGAGAGAAGGACAACTCTGAATTCAAAACCTGCGGAAGGTTGATTGGGGACTTGTGGCACTTAGTGCACCAGGTCTCTGTATTCGGCGCTTCAAAAAGGGTGGATGGTTCTGCACAAAGCCTTCACCACTATAATCAAATCACACATGCTGGTGTCTGGCTGACAGTTCCGAGGAACTGAACTGCTTGACCTTCATACGTCGAATTCGACGGGAGAGTACCCCATACATACATATATATATATATATATATATATATATATATATATATATATATATATATATACGGACTAAGGATTGCATTTAATCATGAAACAGACTGAGTTAACCTCAGAACCCACTTTTATATTTACATACGCTCTATCCCTATATATATATATATATATATATATATAGATAGATAGATAGATAGATAGATAGATAGAGAGAGAGAGAGAGAGATGGATGGATGGAGTGAAGTGAAGTGGAGTGGAGTAATGGATAGCGGCTCGGATTGAGGAATCGGAGATCCGAGTTCGAATTCCAGTTGAAACCATAAGCTTAACATTATCATTGAAAGACGAAGGAAAATCACCATACTAATACATGTTTTAATCCTATCTAAACTTTCGGCTAACATAAGCCATTATCAAAGATGACAATTACATTTCAATATATTAAACAATACACGGACAAAACAATAATGATAGTCTGTGTATACGAGACGCGGAAACGAAAATCGCATCGCAGCTCGTCACGTCACTCATGACCACGCGAGAGTGAAAACGAGAAGTGTTAAGTATGGAAAGCCGTTGGTATTGTATCACTATGGTGTTTTCTTTTCGTCTTTCAATGGTAATGTTATTAAGCTAATCAGACAATATGAAAGGAACTTACTTAAAATAAGTAGACAAAACATGTTTATATTATTTAATGTAACATACATCAATGAAAAATTGCTGCCTAAATACACACAATTTATATATATATATATATATATATATATATATATATATATATATTATGAAATGGACGAAGTCCGACAATTATTTTAAGACATTTTTATGTTTATACATTGATTTTATGGATACAAATATTATAAACAGAGCATTTAATTGAATATTTGCATCTATAAAAAGAATGTATAAACATAAAAATGTCTTCATATATATATATATATATATATATATATATATATATATATATATATATGTCTGTCTGTGTGTTTAGAACACAATTCATTTCGCCATCAGATCGGAAAATCGATTATCATTTACTTTCTTTACTCTCAGTTCGATTCAAAAGATATAATCCTTCAGAATGGGTAGAAAATAAAAAAAAATATTTAGTCACGAGAAACGCCAACTTGGGAAAAATAATAAGATTTCATTATTTAAATATCCACAAATTCACATCCACGCTATTTATTCTTTTGCTTTCATTTTTCGGATCTGATGAGGCCTTAAATGGCGAAATTCATTATCCGATATATTTCTAAACAAATCTACATTCAGAAACATTTCCTATTGTCAAAATATTTTAAAACTTGTTGGGATTATATATACTAATTTTAAAACATATATATATATATATATATATATAGAGAGAGAGAGAGATAGATAGATAGATAGATAGATATAGATATATATAAATATAAATATATAATCAATGAATTAATAAAAGTGTAACTGAGTAAGCTTTCAATCGAAGATCAAAATTTCGCGAACACACTGATCATCACGATGAAGTCAAATAAATTCTGCTCGGTTTGAAATACGTTAAATTCTAGCAATTTTATGCATTTTTATAAATTTCACTATATATATATATATATATATACATATATATATATATATATATATAGTTAGCTGTATGGATGTGAGTTTGATGAACAACGCATAAAACGGTATAAAAATGGAGAGAAATGATGTCGCCAAGTTCTGTTAAAGAAAACTTGATTAACTAAAACTAGCAATACTTGATTGGCGGTTAGGTCTCATCATTTTTGGTGGAATAAATTAAGTTTGTATAATTAATATTTATTATTATTATTATTATTATTTCGATTTCTGTTATGGTTATACTACCTACCAAGTCTGCAAGAAGACCTAAGGGAGGTAGTGGCGTTGCTATGGTTACATTTTATGATTTTTTTTAACTCTTATAACATCACTAGCGTTACATAGACATCCATACAACTATGTTAGCTCTATCACTGATATTGAGCGCTTTCCAATAAGTGTAGAACGTATATAATATATAAATAATTTATATATATAAATCACGCACACACACATACATATATATATATATATATATATATATATATATATATATATATATATATATATATATATATAATACGTATGTGTGTCTGGACGGACAAATATGTGTAGGACTGTGTAGGGTTATAAAATGGATAAAATAAAATAACTGAGATGATCTTTCAATGTATTCAAGATCAAACGACTAGATAATATAGCTTGATTACGGTAAATAATCGAATATACAGATCAATACACGCACAGCTTCCAAAAGAAGGGCTGTAGTAAGAGTACACTGACCCGATATTAAAACACGGTATATATTCCGCTCGTCTATTAATAGGCCTGTCCACGTAACAGACTTGTACAATGACAGTCGTTTGATAATAAAGATTTTGGGACCAATGGATTTCCTTCATTTTACCAATGACGTCTTGTAATATCAAATCCTGAAACTCTAATGTTCTCTAACAAAAATGTCAATCCAATATCAATTCACCATCTTTGCTTCTTCTGACAAATAACATTTATATGTTTTGTTGCTGAGGTTAGCCAGAAATGGTTGCAATCACTAGGACTGGCAATAAAAATATGGACACTTTCTACCTATTCTTGAACTATTTATTCCCTTGTATGAGCACAAGAGAGAATATATAAAAGAATTAAAAGTATACCTTGCATAAAATTATATCTATACATATTCAATAATGCTCTACAAATTTACAGTAAGAACAGTGTGTGGATGTTCCAACTAAGAACAATCCACATTTTTTTTTAGTTATTTAAAGATGTCATTTATTTTATTTTATTTTTAGATATTTTTTTGTAACAATGTTTCCCCTAGTTTAGGATCGTTAATTAATCTGAAACTTTTTAAAACCATTTATTTTCTTTTTCAACATCATCACTTGATAAGACACAGAGTGTGTTGAAACAAAATGGCTATTTTGTAGTGATTTTATAACATACTTATGTTATAATTTTTTTTATAAAATAATTATATCTGCTCTACTTTGTATTGTGCACTCTTTTAAGAATAGTAATTGTTGGTTATTGGAATTCATTCCGTGTATACCAATTATATACTTTGATATATATATATATATATATATATAGTGTCATCCACAGACAGACTGTTTCGTAGCTCATCAGTGTGGCTAGACATCCGGTTGCCTCTAGCTAGGATCGAAACCCGACTGAATTGGCGTCAGTCGGGATTCTACCACTAAGCCGTTGGCGCACGGATACTCCTAATGATGGCCGAAATGAAGTAATAATAAAACGAAGAAATATTAATATACAACCCAGTGTGTCTGAAGATTTTAATTTTTATTAATTTTTTAATAATTTTTATTGTTCAATATATATATATATATGTGTGTGTGTGTGTGTGTGTGTGTGTGTGTGTGTGTGTGTGTGTGTGTGTGTGTGTGTGTGTGTGTGTGGTGGACTCTCTCGTCGTATTCGACATATGACGGTCAAGTGGCTCAGTTCCTAGAAACTGGCAGCCCAGACACCAGCACATATGCTTTGATTAGAGTAGTGAAGGATTTGTGAAGTACCAACCATACTTTATTATTATGTCTGCTCACGAAACGTACCTTAATGATAAGGTACGTTTCGTGAGCAGACATACTCGTTCGGGGAAAATCCCATTTACATATATATATATATATATATATATATATATATATATGTGCGTGTGCGTGTGTGTGTGTGTGTGTGTGCGTGTGTGTGTATGTGTGTGTAAATATTCTCAGATGGAGTATATCTGTAGAAGAGACAAAATGAATGAAAAGAAAATTGTAAAACTATAGTTAGTTTAGCCGACGCGTTTCGTCACTCGGACTTTATCAAAGCAAATGTGATGGTTTTATTTTGCAACAAGTATATATTTGAGAGTTACTCAAAATTTCCAAATTTAAGAATACTCATAAATATTCAGTACGATTTATGTGTAAATATTCACAGAAGGAGTATATCTGTAGAAGAGACGAATTCACGTCCACATATAAAAAAAAAATCCCAAAGACACGTGACTTCCTCGTAGATATATAAAAGCCATAAAGGAATTAGGTCACAACCAAAAATATCCACATATGACCTTCAGATAAAGGCGGGAGTATTGTAATCATGGATGAATTCATCTGCCAACAGAAAATGAAAAACCTCATCGACAATGACACACATCTACGAAAAGGTAAACGAAAAGAAAACCAAGAAAGAGACAGAAATTCATAAGCAAAAAAAAAAAAAATAAATAAATAATGAAGACACCTCCGTGAATAACAACCAAAAACACCCACACTATACGGGCCACCAAAACCACACACAAACCCAGACAGACCAGGGATAGATTGTCATATCAGGGATAGGTAGTTCCGCACTTAAACTAGACGGCACACTAAGAAAAATCCTTACCCCACTCCTTGGCACAATCAGTCTCTCACACATAAAAATCTCAGGTAACCTAAACAAATTAAAAACCTAGAAATCAAAAACAAATATAAGGCCAGTTTAGACATAAAAAAATCTCTATAACTAACGTACCTCAGTATCTGTCTATATTTCTGAGATGAAGTATTAAGTACACTATTTACGAAATATGAGCAATATGAGCTCTGGTAAAAACATATAATGATAACAGCAAAAATTGCGATATGAGCACTGGTAAAAAACGGTTGCTAAAGACATTAGGTTTATAATTCATACCCTGATGTCCTCAAGGACACATGGCACAGTGGATAAAGACGTTAGTGAGATCCAGTGACAGGACCCAAAGAGTGTGAGTTCAATACCTGGTTAAGGCAGTGGAGAGGGGAATTAACAAGAGATAACTGACACCCATTAGACGTGGAACTAGCTCAGTGAGTGAAATAAAGGTTTCAGTTCGACATTCCAACCTCCTGACGAAGGCTGGAGCGTACAACGGCCGAAAGGCTGTGATAAATATGGCAACAATAGTCCGAATAATGTAAATAGTTTACTAACGTCCTTACAGAAAAATACCTAAGTCTATTAAATACACACTTAACAAAACCAAAAATTCACTTATCCCGACACATAAAATTATAAAAAATATGCCGACTAATTACCTAACAATATTTCTTCACTTTTGTTAACATCTTCTCTTAGCGGAGTTCAGGCTTATCTATTTTTAGAGTTTCTTAAAAATAGCCCTTTCATTAACATTAAGCTCTTCCTATTTCAGATATATAGACGACGCCATATTAATATATCCACAAAACACCATTTTAACAGATCTTGTCAACCAACTTAAAAACGCTGAACATACAATAGACTTCACTTTTGAACCCAATCACATGCTTCCCTTCCTAAATATCATGTTACACAGAAACAATAGCGAACTCAGTTTTGACGTTTACAAAAAATCTACCAACAAAAACGACCTAATCAACTTCTAGTCAAACCACTCTTATAAAATTAAATCTAATATAATCATAGGTTTCTACTTAAGAGCACTACGAATTTGCAATCCCCAATATCTAACCAAAGAAGAAACGCACATAGAAAACTCATTCAAAAATCTCCATTATCCCCATCACTTCTTCCATAACGCAAAGAGTAAGGCACAAAAATATACGACCGCAACAAAAATAACATTATCCACAATAATAAATTAAACAAAAACTGATACATAATACTAGCTACCAATTCTAAAACATCCACAATCTAAAATACGTTATTCCATCTCTAAACAACATCCAAATACTTACAACATCTTCTAAAACAATCATGGATATGGTCAGATCTAAAAACACCCATATCGGTCGTAGTTCGTGGGCAGGCATATATAAAATAAATTGTCAATGCATTGGCTGTCCTTCTTTATGGTCCTGTAGATGATGACAACTTCAGCAGGCATCCATTGTGTTTGCTGTTGTGATTCATTGTGTTGTCATTTTGCACAAGGACTTCACATATCTTCAAATATAGCTAAACTGTAGAATACAGAACGGATAAGGTTGGTATACAGTAGAATCCCTTACAATCGGACTAAGAAGGCTTTCCGGATATGAGGAATTGGTTACAAAGTCCAGATATGAGGAGTTATATTTAGATTAAAATAAAAGAACTGAAATCAGGTTTAACATTTATTTTCAATGTTTTATAGTAAATAAAATAAGGTAATGGTGAGTGAAATTGATTTTAAGGAAAAAGAAATAAATTATGTAATGTTAATGAAAATTCATTAAATTAAGTATCCCACGTATGCAAATCAAATAATGTAACGACGAATGTTTTAATCGCTGTTGCATGAGGATTCTTTCTCTGCTAATGTCATTCTCAACTTTTTCCGCATTTCGTTTTGCTTTTGTTTTTGAATTTTTTTTTTTAAATGGAAGATACTTTTTAACTCTGCGTGCGTTATTGCAATCGTCATAGCTGAATGCTGGCTTTCTTTCTATAAAACTGACAACCTTTTCAATAGCTTTTTCAATTTCAGAACCAGGCTTCATTACAATCATGTTTTTTTTTTATTTCCTTGTTCATTGTGACAGTGTGGACGCTGGAGAATAGTTGCTTTGTAAGATTTTATATCATACAATGTTGACTTTCCTATGTTGAACTCAGCCATTAGTTACAATGAACTTTCGCCAGCGTCTAGTCTGTTTAAAATTTCCACTTTTTGCGATAACTCCAAAGTTGTTCTTTTCTTCTTATCCCATCATCTTTTGCACCAATACAAGCCATTAGGGTGAAATAAGCATAAGCAATTATCCAAAGTAAATTTCCTGAAAAACAGAAATTTCAAATCAGTTACGTATCACCCAACTAGTTCGAATATACGCATCAAAATCATGTCCGGATATGCGGGATTCCGGATATGAGGGGTTCCGGATATGAGGGATTCCGGATATGAGGGATTCCGGATATGAAGGATTCTGCTGTAATTTGAAAATATGATTACATTTTGATACCAAAACAGTGACTGTCTATATTTCTGAGATGAGGTATTATGTACACTGTTTACATTATTCGGATTATTGTCCTCATCTTTGTCGCCATATTTATTACAACGTTTCGGCTGTTGTACGCTCCGGCCTTCTTCAGGTGTTGGAATGTCGAACTAAACCCTTTATTTCGCTCACTGGGGTAGACTGTTCTAGTTCCACGTGCCATGTTTAATGGATATCAGTTATCTCCTGTTAATTCCCTTCTCCAAGTTCTCCACTGCCTTAACCGGGTATTGAACTTACACTCTTTGGGTCCTGTCACGACTTTATCCACTGTGCCATGTGCCCTTGAGGACATCTGTTTATGAAATTCTGGGTATTATAAACCTAATGTCTTTAGCAACCATTTTTTACGCAAATCAGTGGCCATCATGTTTTTTTACAGATAAAAATTATTAAAAATACTCTTTCTGGACAAGTCTGCGTGGTACCAACTCATTGGTTGTCTTTTGTTCTTTGGTACATCTTAGTGAATCCCTGTCTCATCTCATCTGACTATCCTGATTTGGAAATGTGCTGTCTGTGTTGCGCAGATTCAAATGCAGTTAATCAATAACCACCCCAGTTCGTTCAAGGAGTTTGTCAGCATTCGGGAAACCCGGATTTTCGAGTAGCCAAAAGAGTACAGTAAAATTTCAATACTTCCAAGCTTCACCCGACGTCTTTCGTAAAGTTTTGCAACAGTATCAGCATGTTTGGCCTTATTTTCATTTAGAGCAGGAGCTGGCCTGTCACTTCGGGGTCTGTCAATAAGATCTGTTCTCCTTTGTCTTTCATATTGCCATTAACTCGACAGACGCATTTATTAGATAGATAGATAGATAGATAGATAGATAGATAGATAGATAGATAGATAGATAGATTTTTAGACCTACTCATAAGGTCGGGGAAAAAAATAATTCCGTTTTGCTCTCTACCTGTGAAGATATTAAATACAAGTGTATTATACATTGTACAAAGACACATACACACTACTTTAGATAGATAGATAGATAGATAGATAGATAGATAGATAGATAGATAGATAGATTTGAACAGACTGGAATAGATAGATAGATAGATAGATAGATAGATAGATAGATAGATCCTTTTTTCTGGCCTTTTTTTTCAAACTGTTAGAAGAGAACGATTTGTAAAACCCTTTTTTCAGGTGACAGGAAGCAGCTACGTTTACTTTGGGCCCCAAATGAATATTTAGGAAGACATAAAAAATACATAGAACAGTTCTTTATGAGAGAATGCTGAAAGGTTATCGGCCCGATTAATAATGGCTTTCAAAAAATGAAACTTTTAATATTTTGTCATTTGATTAATTTTTGAGAAGACGGTTGTTATAAGATATTTTCCTCATTCACCTCGTAAAAAAATTCCTTTAACACTTACAACTTATTTTCCTCCTATTTTCCTAGGCTCTTCATTTTTTTTTCAATCTTCTTTTATGTGAGGTTTCCCTTATGGCTCTCCACAAATTGATATGTCCCCTTATAAAATTAGATTAAAAATTGCCACGAAAAAATAAAACTTATTATCTCAGCAGAATCATTCGTATTTAATGTAGAAAAACTTAAGTTTATATACTATTTAAATTGTTGGAACTGTTTTCCACATCTTTATTCTCAGATTCCTGACGTTTCGACCGTTTTACGTCCTGTCCTTTTTCAAGTGATATTTGTTATAATTTCAAAACGAACCCTCGAAGGTAGATTGTTTTTATTCCAGGTGCCATGCCTTTGGATATTTCAGTTTCAGATGATAACTCAACTGTCCAAGTTTTTTTTTTCTTTTCACCTCGGCGCTGGCCAGGTATAGAACTCAAAACTCTTTGGATCGATCAAGCAACGCATTTATCCACTGGGTCATGTGTCCTTGGGGCCGAAACGTCATGAATATGACAATAAAGTTCAGAACAACAGTCCGAATAATGTCAATAGTATAAATACTTACAATAACTCATCTCAGAAATATAGACAAAACCATAAACAGTTTGGTTGTAGATCGTTCAAGACACCCTTTGAAATGTCTCCCGAGACAGAATGCTAAAAATATAACGCTAACATGCTCCCGAGGATAGATAGATAGATAGATAGATAGATAGATAGATAGATAGATAGATAGGAAGGAACAGACTGAGATAGATAGATAGAAAGGAAAAGGAAGGAAGGAAGGAAGGAAGGAAGGAAGGAAGGAACAGACTTAGATAGATAGATAGATAGATAGATAGATAGATAGATAGATAGATAGATAGATAGATAGATTATTTACTAATATTCACCCACTAGAAGTGCCACTTAAGGTGAAAGGTTAGTGAATGAGGTGTGTGATAGGAATGAAATTAGAAGTAGAAGAAATTGAATATTATGAGGATAAGGAGGAGAGAGAGAGATTGACCCATGACTTGAAGTGGTTAATACAAAGCCCAAGAGCCACTCAAGGTAGAAGCTTATTGAATGAGGTGTGTGATACAAATGTAAGAAGTACAAGAAAGTTAATATTATGAGGATAGGGGGGATAGATAACGATTGTCCTTTGATTTGAAGATGTTAATACAAAGTTTAGTGAATGGTATATTTATAAACTTGTACCTTTGTGTCTGAATTTCCTTTAAATTTGTTTTTCTGAAATTAATAATCTTATATTCATACAAATAGATCCATGCAATTTCAATATGTGGATCGTAAGAAATATGCATATAAATTGCCGATGCTAAATAAAGGAATCTGGTGAAGAGAGTTTGTCTTTGACTTACACTTAGGTATAATGGGCCACAATGCAAAATGGGATTCTTGTTGTGAGTCGTAGTAAAAAAATGTTTGAAAAATGCAGCTGCAGATGATGGCGAGCCTCGTTACTAGCTTGGCTTTGAAGGCCTTGAAAGTTCAAGTCCAGTTTTTCACCATAGAGCTGATCAGAATGAATTAATATAGAGATCTGAACGAAATGGAATAGACTATTACTAGATTAACGAATTCAAGCTTAACGTGGTGCTTCACGTTATAACCTTGTGCCAGACTATGCTATGATCAGTAAATACCTAAAAGAAATTAAATATCAGAGCTCATTAATTTCTAAATGTTGAACAGTGTATTTTTCGGTTATCAGTCCAAGAGGCTGACCAGAGAACTATTATCACAACACACTATTAAATCCTGTCACTTATGACATGAATGGACAATTACGCTTTCAAACTTAAAGGTACCTTTGGGAGAGAGGTAAATGGCTGAAACAAATAAATCTACTTATGCTACGAAATTTGAGGCTCTATTATCTCGAATACCCAAGCGCTGAAACTGATGTGAAAATTTAGACATCAGCTTAAACTAGAGATGCCTATACACACAATAAGAAAATCGACAATAAAATGGCTTATCCTGGAACATCTTACTTACACAAAAGAGCAAGCGTGTTCATCTATATATGGTGTAATGGTTAGCAAGATTGTCTCGCTAGGACAAGTACGACTGAGTAGTGAGTTCGGTCCTCACTGGGTGCCCCTTACTTTCGGCCTTGTGCCACATCCGAGCTATGTTTGGAAAATCACTATATATATATATATATAGAGAGAGAGAGATAGATAGATAGATGTGTATCTGCGAAGCAATCCCTCTTTAATAGATGTTTCGTTGAACAATGTACTTATGTACTTTCATTCCGTTTTTGATGTTTTTTCTTGAAGGTTTACTAGTATCTTCTTTTCAGGATATAATGAATGTAAAAATTGTCCGAAAGTTTGTTGGCTCCGAGCGCTTTCAGTTAAATTCTTACCCATTTTCAACTGTTTTAGTTCTACAACTATATAAATGACGTGTAAGTGATGTTTTATACAGAATTAAACTTGCTGAAAGTATACATATTCTTAATTTCCGAATACGGCCAGTACATTGTGGCCATGTTCATAATTGATGCTATTAATGTTCCGTTTTTTGTTTTTGTGTAAATGCTTCCATTATTTTTAAACGCTTTTTACGCTTGGCGGTACCAATCACATTTCTGTTTTCTTCATGTTGTGTATCAGGGTTAGTACAAGTCCATGCTGTTTAAACGTGTCCGTATAAAGCTCTGGTCAAAGAGATATAGTCTTGTCTTTCATATAATAGAGGAGATACAAAGATAGCATTGCATATATAGTGGCCCTATGCAGAGAGAGTTACATATGTTCTATTGGTGCCAAAAACTATTGTTAGAACCCAGGTAAAATCTAACAAAATCTATTAATGATTTTCAAGGTCGTCAGCTTCCAGCTTCCTACTCATAAGGTCGGGGAAATAAACAATTCTGTTTTTTCTCCCTACCTGTCAAGATATTAAATACAAGTGTATTATACATTGTACAAAGACACATACACACTACTTTAGATAGATAGATAGATAGATAGATAGATAGATAGATAGATAGATAGATAGATATGACTAGACCAAGATAGATAGATAGATAGATAGATAGATAGATAGATAGATAGATAGATAGATAGATAGATAGATAGATATGACTAGACCAAGCTAGATAGATAGATAGATAGATAGATAGATAGATAGATAGATAGATAGATAGATAGATAGATAGGCAGAGAGATAGATATGAACAGAACGAGATAGATAGAGAGAGAGGGAGAGAGATATATGATGTGGCTGAGATAGATAGATAGATAGATAGATAGATAGATAGATAGATAGATAGATAGATAGATAGATAATGAACAGACCGAGATAGATATATATATATAGAGAGAGAGAGATGTGATGTTTCTCAGATAGATAGATAGATAGATAGATAGATTATGACCAGACATAGATAGATAGATAGATAGATAGATAGATAGATAGATAATGAACAGATCGAGAAAGAAAGAAAGAAAGAAAGAAAGAAAGAAAGAAAGAAAGAAGTAGAATTCAACAAACTCTTCTCCCAAAACATTACGGTTGTAATTGTTTCACTTCTTAGCGACCTTTGATTGCAACCATGTGCCATACTTAGTAAAACACCGAGCACTCAATTTTAAAACACTAGTTAAGAAGTTCGTCCTTGAAGACCATTACTGCTCAACTGAATTCGATCTTTACTGGGGGGGGGGGTTACACCTTTTATTCGCTTTACTATGTTAAATTTAGTAAATATCTTCTCACATATCGCTAGTTAGACAGGTGAGTAGACAGAAATGACAAAGCTTCTGAATTATACATTTTACAGGTGTGGATGCTAAGTCATCTTCTTACAATTAATGGTCAATGAAATGCATAATGGTGAACCCAAGCGTCAGTTCAAGATGTAATGTACACATCGAGAACACGTCAAAATTAAAGAAGCGTCAAGATTCTACTACCTGCTTGAGTGATAACAGACGGTGACACAGAAATCCGAGGGCGAATAGAGACAGCAAATAATACTGAATAGGCATAACAAAAAATGGGAATAGCCTGTAGCAGCCGCTATACTTTAGTTGGCTAGATGGCATATGTTAAAACAATGTAAGCAGAACCTCTTTTCAGTCTTATGAGCATGCGTATAACACTGGGAGCATGCGTAACGCGAATTTCAAATGACTAAGTCGTGATTTGGACAATATCAAATCTCGGCGTGCCTAAAACATAACGCATGACACTAGACTCACTCCTCCATTCAACAACAAAGTAAGCTAAACCGTTCCGTTCTTTTTTGCGGGGATTATCAGAACATTCCTTAGAATTATTCACTCTTTCAGGGATTATCCTCTGACCATTCATTAGACTAAAAATTCCAGATAGAATAAAAATTTCCATTATAATTTTTTATTCTTTTGTTTCCTATTTCTTCAGCGTAAGCAATTTTCTTCGTCATTACACATCTCTTTCTCAAACTTAAGGGACACTAAAAACAACAATTGTGACCCCAGGCTGATTTGAACACACTGCTCCACCCTTACAAAGTAGAGCGAAAAATAGGAATAGCAAAAAGTATCTGAGTGATCAAAAGAAAAATACTATCTGTCTATATTTCTGAGATGAGGTATTATGTACACTATTTACATTATTTAGACTATTTTCCTCACCTTTGTCAGTATATTTATTACAATGTCTCGGCTGTTGTCCACTCCGGCCTTCTTCAGGTGGTTGGAAGGTCGAACTGAACCCTTTATTTCGCTCGCTGGGGTAGACTGTTCTAGTTCCACGTGCCATGTCTAATGTCAGTTATCTGTTATCTCCTGTTAATTCACCTCCACTGTATCAAGGACACATGGCACAGTGGATAAAGGCGTTGGTTAGATCCAGTGACAGGACCCAAAGAATCGTGAGTTCAATAAAAAAAATTGTTTTTTTGTTGTTGTTTTTTTTTAATCTCCAAACCTCTTCGTGTTGACAATCCTCGCCAGGTAATTCTTACGGGGAGAAATAACTATACATATGGGTTATTTTTTAATTTCTCTTACATGTAATTTATTTATATATGCTCTTTAATAAATACATTGAGCTCTCTTTGTGGATCAGTTTTAATATTTTATATGCCGGATGTAACAGCTAATACTTCAAAATCGTGTAACAGCAAAATTGTCCAATTGTGAGATTAAGTTTTGAACCGTTGTATCTTCGAAATGATTAAAGATATCTTACTGGAATTCTTCGAGGTTTTTATAACACTATTGGATTCTACTCTGAACAATAAGCATGTATAATTACTCTCTACGCTTAACAGAAGAATTGTGAGGAAATCGATCATAAACGAAAATTACATGTTCATTAATTAATTAATTATTGCTAAGAATCGCAAACTCATTGAAATAAAGTTCAAATAATATATATATATATATATATATATATATATATATATATATATATATATATATTATTCCATGATCATTTTCCAACTTATTCAAGATGAACTTCACCCTCTCTAACTTTCTGTTCTGAGGTAACAAGGTGCCTCCCAGGTTTCACGTACGATTTCGTTTTCAAGTCTTTTTTCACTGCTTTTTGAACTGTCATAGCTGAAACTTCTCTCTCACATGCCTAACATCTTATGGATTGAGTTGGAATTTTTCTAAGCGATCTCTTTAGCTCTAAGATCAAATGATGATCCCTCTTCTTGTTGTGACCTCCTGATCCAGTTTCATCTCTACTGTTCCCTCTTTTTTCAACTTATTAACCATTCTCTTGATGGTTCTTGAATGGACGTTGAAGATGGAAGCCAGAGTAGGAATTTTGGTACCATAACTGAAGACTTGAATGATTTTTCCTCGCACCATTGCTTAGTTGAATAGACTCTGGGGCTGGCACAAGCCGATTTTCACCTGTTCTCTTTCTAGCTGAATAACTCAAAGTTTTTTCAGTGATTCTTACGAGAAATTATGTCAAAATGGCTAAACGTCTTATCGAAAAACCTGGAAAAAAGAAATTCAATTAGTTGTAGTTCAATTGTATTTTTAGATATTAAACTTTTTGTGTGGTAGACAATTATGCAGTTACACTTGGTATATATATATATATATATATATATATATATATATATATATATATATAAGTGAACATTGAAATCAATACTCAGTGGCGCCAAGCTGTTTCCTGCTAGATGCAATCATCAGGTAGCCTGAAAGGGAAGAGGTTTTATAAAATTAAACCCAGATATTAACCTTGTCATTAAATTGGGATTATATAGAGAATGAAATGATAATTTAAAACTAAGAGAGGAATAAAAGGGGGTTTGAAACGTTTAAAAAATATAGATAAAGGTATATGTAAAAATATTAGATAAAATTAATTAAATTATATTTAAGAATAAGTCATATTTATATAATTTATATTTAAACATAAGTAAAATTATATTTTTAAAAAGTTATATTTAATAAGAATAAAATAAATAGAAATAAATATATTTATTTATATATTTATAAGTATATTATTCATATTTAATAAAATAAAAATAAAAATGAAATAAATAGGTTATATTTAAAAATAAACATATATTAAAAAAAATCAAAATATAATAAGATAAAATATATATATATTTAAAAGTAAAAAATATAAATAAAAATATAAAACAGTTACATTTAATGATAAGATATATCTAAAAACAAGTTATATTTAAAAATACAATGTTATATTAAAAACAATCTTAAAATATATAGATAAAGACATATAAGTGATAAAATGAAAAAGAGTTCTTAGAACAGGGTACAAATTATAAGATAAAATTAATATAGTATAAATATGGGAATATATAAATTAGAATTAATTATATATATATATGTGTGTGTGTGTGTGTGTGTGTGTGTGTGTATTTGGACAGCAATTCCTCTTTTATACAAATTTCATTAAATACGACTGACAAGTTACAAAGTTTAAGGTTTTTATTTAAGTTTTGTTGTGTTCTTATAATTGCCTTCTTTTATGTCCAAAAATGAATAAAATTATATGAACACAAGAAAAATTAAATAAAACTTAACCGCAGTCCCTTTCTGACGTTTTTAATGAAACTTTATATAAGAGAGATTTTTGTTGAAAAAACACAAATTGCATATATATATATATATATATATATATATATATATATATATATATATATATATATAAATGTTAAGACAAAATAAGATTTATTTGGCGAGGATATCGAACTTGAAACTCAAGGTCTAACCTTTAAATAGATTTGAAACCAACTGTAGACATAGAAGGCCATTTTTATCGCCTTTTTATAGAAATAAAGCCATAAATCGAAAAGAAAACACATTACTCCTGAGTTTATTCCGTTTGGCACCGATTTCACAAGAATTGCATCTTTTACAAGTACACAAACCAATTGATTGCACTCGATGCAGTAAGGAAATACGTCAGCCAACCTCTCTTCTTGGTTGGTCGGTTTAGAGACGTTGGAAGTTGTAAATACGTTATCTGCCTCGTCACTAAAAGATCTAACAACGTTCACTTTGCTACGTCACCCCCCCCACCTTCCTTGCTCTCCGTTTTAGACACGTAAATGTTTAAAATTACCGATTCATATTCTGAGTTATTGATTGCCCCAATCAGCCGAATGGAGTCCGGGGAGGAGCTTATGAATATTCATGATATTACTTATTACTGATAACGGCTGATGACATTGGCCAATGACGAAAGTATTATTTTGAAATTCCATCACAAGAGTGAGAGAGAGAGAGAGTGAGTGAGAAAGAAGAGAGAAGAGAAAGAAAGGAGAAGAGAGAGCAGGAATGGGGAGGTGAAGACGACGAGGGAAAGATAGACTGACGACGGGGAAGATAAGTGGAAAGGTGTTAGCCATGAGGAAAAGAGAAAGAGAACGAAAGCAAAAGAGGGAGAATAAGAGAAGGAAATGAAAGGAGGAGAAAGAGAGAACCAGGGGATTAATGAAAAGGAAAGAGAGAGAGAGAGAGAGAGAGAGAAAATAATATGTGGAGAAGGAAAAGAAAACGATTATTGTAAAGGAAAAGAAAGCAAAAAAAAAAGGATAGCGAAGAAAAGAAACGATAGAAAGGAACAATTTTTTAAAAAATCTTTACAGATTAAAAGAAAAGATATTTAGAGCCAGTGGGTATTGCATATTTTACAAATATGTAAATGTACTGCTAGAGGATATTAGGGTTAGGGTCCTTCAATATTAAAAGCCATCTGCTTTCAATCCCGGCATTGAAAATAATGACTTACAGAGTGCATTGCAAGAGAGCAATGGTTAACAAGCTATTTAGGCAGACCATCACGAAAAGAACGAAGGTGATCCTCAATGGGGATCCTACCCTTATGATTATATGTCAAAGAACGTTAATCTTAGTGAATAAGGAGAGTAAAGGTTAGCGAGATGATCCCATATTTCATTATATTTTAAGTTCGATATTCATTTGATGCCTCACACTTTTGATCTTGTGCCAAACTCAATTTCATCGATACTTATGCTTTTATATCTACATCTATATATCTATCTATCTATCTATATATATATATATATATATATATATATATATGGGTATGATAAAAAATATCCATATACGCACATATACCCAACACCTGATGATTACAAAAAAGCATGAAACTCCGAGTTGTGCTATCGACGCTGGATATATATATATATATATATATATATATATATATAAAGTGAACATAGAAGTCATATATGTTTAGAGGCGACAGTCTGTTTCATGCTATATGCAAAAAAGGCCACATTTTTAACATTATTTTTCTCGGCTATTTATACATATACGGGTCAGTGGTGCATTATGGGTAGTCTATTATGGCGGTTATTTTACCGGAAGTCGTTTATTTATTTATTTGGGTTAAATTATTTTTGCTTTTTTTAAATTAATTTTATTTTTTGTTTCTTATTTTATTTATTTACTTATTTTTTAATCGGTGTTTTTATTAACTACAGTTCAAAAGTTTGAGGTAACCCCGGTTAATTTTTTAAAATTTGCCCAGAAAGTAATTGTTTTGTATTTAAATAAGAAAAAACTATTATACATGGTTAAAAAATTGATACATGATTTTTTTATACAAGAAATTTTATTATGACAAAAAGAAAAAAATCATTTTATGATTAAATTTTGCTCTCGTCAAAATATCCTCCTTTAAGCTTAATTACTGCAGCACAAAGTATTGGCATCCGTTGCAAAAATTTCTCAATGTATAAATTTAATAATTGATTTTATTCTTTTTACAATGATTCTAAGAGGTTTTTTCATTTTTTTTTTTTTTTTTTTTTTTTTACTCACCTGTCAACTTCATCCCATGCTAATTCTGTGGGTGGCTTCATACTTTGGCACTCTGAAACCCAGGCCGGTAAGAAGGCAATTTCATTTCTAAAACAAAAGATATGTCTACTAATTATATATTCGCCAGACAATTTTCTACAAACATCGCCAGACATGTAACGTTAGAGAGAAGTAGCTTTACTATATGAAAAATAGAAAGAGGAAGAGAGGAGGAAATAAAGAAAGAAAAAGAGAGGAGGAAAAAAATAGCGAAAATAGAAGAAAGAAAGAAAGAAAGAAAGAAAGAAAGAAAGGAATTGAAACAGAAGGAAGGAAGGAAAGAAAGACAAATAAAAGAAAAAGTGAAAGAAAGAAAGAAAACATTTTTTAGATAGAAACAATGATGTAAACTGTGAAAGAAATATAGAAGGAAAAACTGAACAGCAAAGTAACAAAGAAGCCTAGTCGGGGAACCAATTTAGTCGTCGATGCAGGTAGTACTAAGTTACATGATACCAGTATAACTCGTACAATGACCTGCTATAATGACTAACTGTTGTAGAGTAATTTTCACAGTGGAGGCTTGTATTTCACTAAGTCGGTCCTAAATTAGGTTCGACGTACAAAACGTTAAGAACTTGCAATAATAGTGACGCAGCAATCTAGTTGTGGGGCACACACAACTCACTGAGCTTCACTGGCGACTGCTACTACTACTACTTATCTGTGGGAGAGTCTATTTACAATAGAAATAGGTACGTTCCGGTATAACACCCCCCCACAAAAAAACTTTAATCTGTAGGAGTAAAAAGTTTTATTTATTTATTTTTCAAACATCAAAAAAAAAATTTTTTTTTTTTTTTTAGCAACATCGTAGCGTATTTCCTACGTTTTTTTTATCCACTTTTAAATGATCAGTTGCCTTTCTTTTTTTCTTCTGGATCGGCGTACCTCAGGTAGAATTATTTGCAGGAGTTGTGAGATCAAACGTATTGAAAATCACCTCCATCGGCGTTTTTTTTTTCTTTCTTTTTCTTTTTCGTGGGACTTCTGTCAATCACGTCTGAAAAACGTCGTCTGATCTCGTTACTGCACGTGAGTTTTTTCCCCTTTCACCAAGTACCTCATATAGCCAATCCGCTTTTCTATTTTTTTTTTTTTATCTCCATAATGTTACCAGAAACAACCTTCCGCTTTAAACATCTTAAAGATGGACTCACAGTTTCTGTAGGGTCTTCCTGTTGACTTAAAACATTTAATAATACTGCATGTCCTTGGCTGCGGTAACTCGTTCCCCAGTTTTTTTTCGGTGTCGGCTTCATTTTTACTTTCTGGAGCTTGTTTTTCACATATATCGTCGGTGTTACCCACTCAACTTTTTAAATACACCGGTTTTCTCTAATCTGTCCAATTCTTTATCTATCTGTTAAATTGAAGCAAACAGCATATTCCGTTTCTTTTTGAATATCGCCTGAGGGTTTTGTTTTGGCTGTAATTTTGCCTCCATCTTGGTACACGTTCCCAAACCTGGAGAAAAAACAGTAGGAAAAGTTCCCTTAAGTTTTTTTACTAATTTTTGGACTTCATAGTTTAAAAAATTTACCTTGTAACAGAAAGAATTTATGGGTAGATCCCATAATTGAAATTCTGTTATCCAATCCGTACCAAGTAAGTTAGTGGTATTTTCAATGACAAATAGTTTAGCTTTTCGCGTTTTTTTATTTAACGTGACGTTTGTAACAAATTCTCCAATAAATTGTATTTTTTCTCCCGTCACTGACCTCGCGATTTTATTTGTTTTCATTAAAGTTGGTTTTTCCAACTTCTTCCACGTATGCAAATTTATGATATATAGGTCGGAACAAGTATCGAGTTGCATTTTTATTTTTTTATTACTTATTTCGATGGTAACAAATTTTCTGGTTATTCCATCGTTCACTTCGTCGGGCATTCTTTTTGGTAGACTGCTTTTTTTGTAGGGTATTTTTCTTACATGCGAAACGCCAGACTGTTCTATCTTTTTCGAGTCTTTCTTTACGTTAACATATCTTGTGCAGTCTTCTGCCAAACTCTATATCGTAAGACTTTGTTGGTTTTCCAATTTTGATAATACCAATTTCCTTAATTCTGCCTCACTTTCTGATTCCAGTCCTTGAACAAACACTAAGCATTTAAAGTTGTCAGCGCTTAATTCTGCGAGCTTGAATTCTTCACAATGCTTGTTCACATTGGCTGCATACGTTATATTGTCTTGTTCTTCATCTTTCATCAGATTCAAACATTTCCACCTTTTGTGAAACAAAGATGTCTTTTTACTAAATAATTCACTTAATATATTTACCGCCTCGTTAAAAGTTAACTCGCTAGTTTTTTTCGGTAAAATGTAGTTTACCAATTTGTTATGCTCAGCAATTCCTAACTTGCTTAAAAGAAGTCTAACCTTCTTTCCTTCAGATCACGTGTGGCAGTCCTCGTTATACACGTCCGTATATCTTTTATAATACTTTTCAAATGTTATCTCTTTGTCTGGACTGTACATGAATATTTCAATCGAATTCCATATTGTATTCTCTGGCAAAGAAACATTTTGTAAATTTTTCTCTTTCCTCTTCTCAGTTATTTCCAGAATTTTGTTTTGAAACTCCTTATGCATCAGTTCCATTTCTCGTTGAAACTGTATTTGTCTATTAAAAGTTTCCTCCTGTAGTTGCATCTGGAATGTTTTCTGTTGCTCTAATATTGTCATTTGTTGTTCCGTCTGGAACTTAAAAAATTCCTGGAATATATTTTTGCATTCCTCCATCTTCGCAAAAAGTTTACACAATGCGTAAATATTGTAGAGGGGGGTCCAAAACGAATTTGTAATTCGTGACCTATTTGAGGAAACTGTCTTATCGAGAAAAAAATTCTTTTCTCAGTTCAGAATACGACTGATTTTTTCGTCATTAAGTTGACGTCTTGTCTTTCGAAAAACTTTTCCAAGTTTTTTTTTTTTAAATGTGAATCCGAGATGCTGTCGCCGAAAATTTGACGAGCAATTTTTTTTTTCTTTTTCCTCCGTATGAAATAACGTGGCGAGCGAAATTTTTTTTCTTCACTGTATGAAACACAATCCCTCATACGCCACGTTTGTTATGAAGGGTGAAATTTTTTCCCCTCTTCTGTATGAGTTCCGAATCCACGTCGACAAGTGTTGTAGAGTGAACGAATTTTTTTTTTCGTATGAATCCAAAATACGTTCGTCGCCAAGAGTTGTATATGGCGAACGAATTTTTTTTCTTTAAATTTTTTTTTCCGTAGGAGAAACGAATCCCTCGTCGCCAAATGTATTGTAAAGTAGTTTTCACAGTGGAGGCTTGTATTTCAATAAGTCGGTCCTAAATTAGGTTCGACGTACAAAACGTTAGGAACTTGCAATAATAGTTAATGACGCAGAAATCTAGTTGTGGGGCTCATACTTTAATGTCCGACATAGACTAACTCACACAACTCACTGAGCTTCACTGGCGACTGCTACTACTACTACTTATCTGTGGGAGAGTCTATTTACAATAGAAATAGGTACGTTCCGGTATAACACGAAAGACAAACAATAATCTGATTTTGTTTTGCTTAACTGCATATCAACATCTTATGGGTCATTTCAATGTTCTTAGGGGCTTGGAATTAATAAAAATATGTTAAGTTTTATATTGCTTTCACAATTGAATACAATGTAGATAATACTCAGCTTTTGTGCATATGCATGTTTCTGGGGACATAATTACTCGAGGTGGTGATATGTGTGTTTTATGTTGCAGTTTTGTTATTCTGCTTTCACAATTGAATACATGGTAAATGATACTCTGCTTTTGTGCATATAAATGTTTCTGTGAACATAATTACTAGAGTATGTGTGTTTTATGTTGCAGTTTTGTTGAAGTTATATTTTCGAATACAGTTTGATTTCTTTAAGAAATTGTAGGATATTACATGGATGAACGCCATGAAAGATTTCTTTCATGTTGGTTGGTTGGTTTATTTTGTTTAGCGGTGTATCAACCACTATCGGTTATTTAGTACCGAAATCTAAATAGTTTGAATACAATTTTATGGCTTCAAGTACAGATGAAATGTATTGTTGGTAATTTTTTTAATATAAAAATAAATTGCTGGTATTTTTTTACTATAAAATGTAATTTTATAATTTCATAGCGATTTGCCCATAGACCCTAAGATAGGGTGGACCTGGGAACAAGACCAATTCAAGGTGGTTCCACGCTCCTCAAAACCGCCAATCTCTCAAGCTTTGCTACTGGATGTAGCTTATCGTCATGCCCAGGACTACACAAACCATAAAAAAGCAACGTAAACTGAAAATAAACCCTAAAGATGTTTCTCAAATTGTGTAAAAGACGCTTTAATACTCTGACTCAAGTTTAATCTGCACAACTATTAAAACAGAGCTTAATTACGATGATTAATGAAAATGTTCTAGTCTGACTTGATGAGAGATGGCGTGACTCTGAAAGTGAGCGAATGAATTACCTTGGTGTTGTTCGTTTTCTCTTGATTAGGGTCAATGATTGGTTATTAATAACATTTTGTGAAAACAGTGGATGGAGTGAAGCCATCATATCTGCTAATGTAATGAAAGCTAGAGGTGAAGCCAAAAAATGTGAAGAGGAAAAAACGTTCAGACCTGACCGTTTGATTATAAAAACAATTATAATGGAGTGTTCAACTTCAATTGGTGCTATTCATAAAACGTTCAAGCCCGGCCGTTGATGGTAAAAACCGTATCGAGAAAATTGTTCGAAAACAATTATTCGAATAACATTTATTCAAATTGTAAATTGTTTGAATGAAAATTAATCAAAAGGACAATTATACTAAATTATATTTATTCGAAATACCTGTTTCAAATACGTACGTGGTCTTGCTTTAAGAGTCAATGCTGATTTACCTAGAACTAATAACATCCTTGAAGTCAACACGTGCCATCCCACAATATGGAAACGCTTAGACGCTCTTTAAAGAGAACAGGACTTGCAAGAAATTCATATTGCAAAAGAAAGAGCAGGTTGCCAAAATATCAAGCGCGCCAAGAAATACTGCGACGTCAATGGAAAACTTTTTTTTTAAAAATAGTAGTAATTTTTAACGAGTACTCTTCAGTAGTTGAGTATTTGCGTGCAAGTATTATATAACTTTGTTATGATGATTTTTCTTATTAAATTCTTTTATCAATGTTGTGGTACGATCCACCTAATTTACATAGTGGAGTACCGATCATATAAATATGGTTGGTACCGGGAAGACGGGGGGAGGAAGAAGAGATCCAATCCAGAGACTCTGCCCGACTGGCGACTAAGTCAACCCATTCTACAGGAACGGTCTTCCCAAGAATATACCAAACAATATGCAAATATTGTGTACACGTTCTTGTGTCAATACATTTTGTTTAAGTACATTTTGTGTTGTATTATTATTATTCCATGCTTTATTCAAGTTTCAACAATTAACGATATTTGTATTTCGAATAATTAACATTTCTGTATTCTGTCTTTTACTTTTTTATATTTTTATTGTAATAAAGAATTTTGCATTTCGAATAATTATCAGTTAGTATAGTTGTCCCTTCGATTAATTTTCATTCAAATAATTTAAATTCGAATAAATGTTTTCGAATAATTGTTTTTGAACATTTTATTTTCAAAAAATAAACGTAAAAACAATTACAAAGAAGAAAAGAATGGTGTGTCTATCTTCAGTTGGTGCGATTCAGTTTCAAAAAGCTTTTTATTCTTTGTGTCGCCAGTCACTATGTCAGACTACTTTACGATTGATACTTATACAATGTAAGCCAATACTACCGGCAGCATGGTCAGGTCAGTAAACCCATCCACCCCACCATGCTTCTGTTGATGAGGGTGGCTAGACACTCAACAGGATTAAAACAAGACCCGATCGACGGGCGGAGTAAATACCTTGTAAGATGGACGGCCATCTAGAACAATTGGGTCAGATTGGCCTCGTTAGCTAAGTATGAAGCCAGTGCGGTGATCAAGCGGCATCGCTGGGCGAACGACTTCCTAAATTGAGGTTAACAGCCAGAGCAGAGGATTTTCACGATAGTATCAGACGACGACGATGGTGATAATGATGACGACGACGACGATGATGATGAGGATAATGATCCAGTCGACTGTAGTACATCATTTACGAGCCTTAAGAAAATTTCAGAAACTCGGAAACATGCCGTTTTTGATGGCATGTGCAAATCACTTTCCCCCATCAAAATGCCTCTAAAATGCTTTTGTAATATAATTAGATTTGAGGCTTTGCTTTCTTTTATAATTCTGTTATGGTGTCCTCCCTCTAAGAGTCTATATTAGGCTCTTCCGTCTACTATAAGTTTAGTAGGAGAGAAGGTTCGGGGAACAGTGAACGGTGAACAGTAAATAGATTGAGCGCTGGTTCATTCGATACACTCTCACTAGTTGTGTAATACTCTTCTGGTGTCCTTACTGTTTAATATACGATATTACCTGGTTTTTGTTATTACTTAAACATTAACTTACTCACAACAAATTCTTTTGGTACTATATGCCTTCAGTTATAAGATTCCTTTTTTTCGACAGGTTTCTCTTTTATTCCATACCCATATTTAAGTAGAATCTTCATTTATTTGTTAAAATGTATTTAGTTTCGTCTACCCGCCTGGATATTCGAGAAATTAGAAAATAATCGGCCGAAGAGCTCATATTTTCAAAATCAGATTTTTCGATACTCATATACGAGTATCCACTAAGATAACGTTTAAGTAATATATATATATATATATATATATATATTCATGAATTATTCACACAAAAACAAATGCAAAGGTTAATGATTTAATTGGCGAGAAATCCATAGTCGCAAACAATTCAAATAATATACAAAAACCTCCGAATCCGTTATGAATGAAAAGATCCTTGTTTCTATAAATTTCTGCCGCATTAGTTCTTATTTTTACTACAAACTTTCGTCTGTTCCTACAGACATCTTCAGGTATGGAATAGATGTTGTTCTTCTTTTTTTCTCTTAGTAATAAGAGGACAACGAAAATATATGTATTGTTGTATCCGAAAATGCTATTGGAAATGAGTTATTGTTTTTGGAGCGTGCAGTAGCAACGCTGAGTTTGATTTTAAATTTTTTACAGTTGTGCGTTCATGTACAAATATGGTAATAAACGAATTTTTTACTGGTAAATTTTCTGTCAAAGTGGCATGAACTATATTGTTCAATAATTACAGTAATGTCGCACTTATTATCCAAAAGTTGCACTTGGATCAGTTATTTTAATTTCGATAAACGTGCAATCAATTTACAAATTCATGAATTATTCACACATATATATATAGTATATATATATATATATACTACATTTCAAAAGTTTGAGGTAACCCCGGGTAATTTTTTAAATTTGCCCAGAAAGTAGTTGTTTTGTATTTAAATGAGAAAAAAACTATTATACATGGTTAAAAAATTGATATATGATTTTTTTATATTAGAAATTTTATTATGACAAAAAGAAAAAAAAATCATTTTATGATTAAATTTTATAAATGTTATCAAACTTTTATGATTCTCTTTGTTTATAACGCAATCGCATCTTAACTTCCATCCGTTCATTCTTGCATTCAGCAGAGTGTATAACAGAGTGCAACTATGTGTGTAAAAACAATAGAAGTTGTGAGTTCAATCCCTGTGTCAGTTACTGCAGAAATAGACACAGACTCAGTGGGAAGGCTGA
The DNA here is from genome assembly GCA_903632075.3 of Acanthosepion pharaonis. Classification (NCBI taxonomy): domain Eukaryota; kingdom Metazoa; phylum Mollusca; class Cephalopoda; order Sepiida; family Sepiidae; genus Acanthosepion; species Acanthosepion pharaonis. The sequence continues at coordinate 130,092 of CAHIKZ030001355.1, forward strand.
TCAAAATCAGGAATAAAGACAATTTCTGAAGAATTTCCAATGACAGGCTGTTAGAGTTACATGTAAATGATATATAGGTTATATGTGATAACGATTGGAATATATTTTTGCCATTGGGCCTACTATCAAATGTTCGCCTTTTCGGTCGTCCATGCTTCAGCTGTCCCATAAAACGCTCGTAAATCTTAGCGGACTTTTATCACGCATTGCCAGAGAAATCTGAAAACGTAGCGTTACGTTTTGGATGCTTCAAATCGTGGAACAGCAAAATTGTCCAATTGTTAGATTAAGTATTGAACCGTTGTATATTAGAAATGGTTAAAGATATCTTACTGGAATTCTCCGAAATTTTTATAAAACTCTTGGTTTTTACTTTGAACACTAAGAATGTATTTAGTTCTAAGTTGAAATGATGATCCCACTTCCAGTTGTGACCTCCTGATCCAGTTTTCTCTTTACTGTGCCTTCTTTTTTAAACTTATTCACCGTTCTCTTGATGGTTCTTGAATGGTCTTTAAAGATGGAAGCCAGAGTATGAATGTTGGTACCATTACTGAAGGCCTGAATGATCCTTTTCGTCTCATCATTGCCTAGTTGGAAAGATAGTGGGGCTGACACAGAATGGTTTTAACCTGTTCTCTTTCTAGCTAAATAACACAAAAGGTTTTTCAACAATTCTTACGAAAAATGGTCTCAAGATGGTTAAAACTAGAAAAAAAAGAAATTCAATTAGTTTAGTGTTTTTTTAGGTATTAAACATTTTGTGGGATGGATAATTATCGCATGCTGTTACACGACTTGGACAATTTATTGTTACAAGGATTATATACAGTAGCGTCTAAAAAAAAAGGGACAAAATTTTAAAACCTAATATTTGTTAGAAATAACAACTGTGAAAAGCTGAAATTTTGACAACTGGTAGTCGTTATCATCCATAATAACATACTAAAATTTGAATCATTTGAAAAAGGATAGAAAAAGAATTATAACAATTATTTATTTATTTTCAAATTTGGAACGTCAAAAAAAGGGACAAAATTGAAAAAACAGAAAAACAATGTAAACAGTATGCTATATTCAAATTTTTGATTTCCTCTAAAGAATAAGTCTTACTTAGTCATTTGTAAACGTTGCATCAACCGGCACCATGAAAAAACATTCCAAAAAATTGATTACTCTGTGAGACAAGCTATTGTGAAGATACTTGGCAGAGAAAGGAAAAGACCCAAAACCATTAGAGGGAATTCGTTTTTGACATGGGACTGTTTAAAGACTGCAAACGTTTTCCAATCTGTATTAGTTCGAAGAATAAGAAACAACATTGAAAACGGTATATTTAGTTAATAAATATTTTTTCATGATAAAACCGTAATTTAAGTCTTGGAAAAAACAATGTTTTAGTGAAAGATTTATGCCAAACTTTCAGTTTGACCAAAACGCCTCTTGACTCCGGTTACAACAAGCAAAAAAAGGGCGCAGATTTTCAATTTTCGTGTATTGTTCAAATCATGTTGTTTGCCAATCCATACAGAATTCAGGTTTCGATAGGGCTACCTTTATGCAAGATAATGTCCCATGTCACATAGGCAAAAGTGGTAATGAGTTACCTTAACGTCTGCAAGATTTAAAATTATGGATTGGCCACCGCAAAGACTGTGACACAATTCAATAGAAAATCTTTGGAAGACCTTAGGAGTGAAAGTTATGGAAAGAAATCCCACTAACACGGAGGATTTGTGGGTGAAGCTTCAAGAAGAATGGTCTCTGAAAATTAGTATCGAGGATTGTCAAGAACTGATTCGTTCTTGTAGTCGAAGATGTGCAGCTGTCATTGAGAGCAAGGGCTCATTTACTAAATATTGATTGTACATGTATTTTTATTTTTTTTTTTTGCCGTTTACATTGTTTTTTCTCAATTTTGTCCCTTACTTTTGGACGTTCCAAATTTGAAAATAAATAAATAATTGTTATAATTCTTTTCTATCCTTTGCAAATGATTCAAATTTTAGTATGTTATTATGGATGATAACGACTACCAGTTGTCAAAATTTCAGCTTTTCACAGTTGTTATTTCTAACAAATATTAGGTTTTAAAATTTTGTCCTTTAGTTTTGGACGCTACTATATATATATATATATATATATATATATATATATATATATATAAGAGAGAGCCTTTTAGAAGATAAAGAAGGACTTAAAAAATGTAACTGTAATTTTTTTTATGAATTATTTCGAAAATTTAAAAAATATAAACCGATTTTGGAATACTAGAAGATACAAAGCCGTTTATTTGTGTTCGGAACAATCGTCTTATACAGATATACAGAACGGATCAATATATATATATATTTATTTAATTAATTAATTTATGATCGAAATAAAGTAGAACCAAAGTGAAAAAAAATAGGCAACACGTGGTCGAGCTTTACAAAAAATGGAGAAGATGCAAAATACCATTTGCATATATCATCATTGGGGAAAAAATTATTCTTCAATCTTTTCAACAAATTTATGACTATTCACAGCAATTTCTATTGAACTCAGAAAATTTCGCGTGCTAATGGAAAAACATTAAAATTTGCTTGAAATTATTCAGTTAATGCATCCAGTGATCCATGTTTGTATTCTCTTAATACAAATATATCATGATCAAGAAGTTCTGAATATAAAGTTTATTTTTCCATAAAATAAAATGGATGGAACAATAAAATAAATGAGAAAAATCCAAAATTGCCTTAATATATATATAATAAATATATATATATATATATATATTTGGATATATATATATTTATATATTATGGAATATATATAGAAAAAATACTAATATTAAAATGGTTTATTTTTATTACATTCGAATCAAATGGGAAAGTGTAAATCAAAATCAAAATTCATTTAAAAAATTGCAGGACAGACCAGATCAAAACCCAGTATCGTTATTACTGGTTCCAATGTCATTAAATTATAACCAAAAAAATCTGCCTTTAATTTTTTATATTATATTCTTTTTGCAAACCGCTCTGGTATATCACACAGTAAGATAATTGACCAACTTATTCATTCTACTAGAATTTATATATATATATATATTATATATATATATATATATATATATATATATATAACCATTGTTAAAATTTCTATATACATATATAGATTGAATAGGCCTGGATGGAAGAAATTTGTATTTTTCATATCAATTAAGTTTTCAGATTTGGCTATAACGAAAAAACTTCAAGCAAATATATATATATAATATATATAATTTATATATGAATTAAAAAAAATGTCCAGAAAAATGGTAATTTGTGATCTTTTACCATTTTTTGTGAATCTATATATATATATATATATATATATATATATATATATAGAAAAGTATATATTTTAAATGGTTAATACACATTCGAGGAAATTCCAACCTTTGAAAAGTCAATATTTTATTTATTTTTTTAAAGAAGGATGGACAATTCAAATATGTAAAATTATCTGAATCGACTTTTCAACTGCACAGAAGAAAAAGCACAATGAATTCAGCCACGAAACTAAAAACCATAAAAAACTTTTTCATTACAAAATCAACGAACCATTATGATTTTACCTAATGAATCCTGGTCAACTATTTTAGATGGATTTTGTAGTATGGTTTTCTAGGTGATGTGTAAGTTCCGTCTTCAGTTAGGCAGCGAAATTCATATACTATAGTTCAGTAGTAAAAACATCATTACGTGAACCATTGCCAACCATTAATATTATGTTGTTAACTGATACAAGGTATTTTCTAAGCATCCTGCCCAATTTTTTTAAACTGTGGGTAAATGAATGTTTTTCCCATCTGAGATAAATAAAATGGGTCACGACAAAAAGGAATTAAAATGTAAAGAAAATAAATGAGCGAGAAAAAATATAAGAATATAAACATTTGTATGGATAAATGTTGATCTCTGTAAAAAAAAAATTAAAACCATTTTTCATGAGGTTACGACTGTTTTAATTTTTAGATATAATATATATATATATATATATATATATATATATATGGCATTCATATGGACATATATATATATATATATATATATATATATATATATACAATATATATGTGTGGACATGTGTTTGTGCATTTGCATGTTTTGTTTTGTAGTTCAGTTTTCATTTGATCTATTTTATGTTCGTCAAATTCGTAGAAACTTCTGATTGACATCAGTTTCTAAAATTAAATGACCTACGCCTAAACTGAACTATTATAAGGTAATCAATGCGTTTGTTTTAAATGACCGGTGAAACAGAAATAAATTGTTGAATAATTCATTTGCATCTGAAGCCAAAGCCAAAACTGAATTTTGGTTGACTTCAAAGTTAGAAAAAAAAATCAATTACATTCAGAAATTGGTAGGAAGATAATGCGTTGTGTTCATTTTCTGAATCAAAAATTTTTTTGAGTTTTCGTTGACATCAGCGAATTTTTTTTGGCTGAGCCTAGTTTGTTTTGTAGTTTTTTTAACTTGAACCTTTGTGTCTGAATTTTTTTTTAAATTTTTTTTGCTAAAATAATAATTTTATATTCAGAACGATTAGATAATGGCTAAATTGATATATTAATTTCAATATATGCAATGTATAAATATGCATATAAAACTAACATTTATTTTCAAATTTGAATTTTTTGTCTGATTTATTACACGAAAGGTATAATGAGTCGCAATATTTAAATATATATTTCTTCTATGATGATGATGCAACATAAAAAACAAATATTTGAACTTTTCTGCAGATAATAGGGAATGAGAATATATATATTTGGATAAAGGTTTTCGGTTCTAAAATTATACAGACAACAAAAGACAACTGAAAAAAAAATAAATTTTTCATCCATGTCGACAATACTAACCACTGGAATGAAATTGACTAAAACTATTTTTTTGAGCCGAAAATGAAAATTATATAATTTCTACCAAAAAATAATAATTTAAACAATTGACCGGTAAAAAAATTAAAATCAGTAATCTATTTTCTTTTCTTTTTTTTTTAAAAGACGTTTTCGTTTAATTAATGCAGGTGTTACAGGACAAAATGGGAATTTTTTTTGAAAATCACCGATGTTTGCAATTATTTTATCTCTTTTTTTTTTTTTAGATATTATTAATAAGTTTTCAATAATTTTCTATGATTTGACAATTTTGTATTTTAATGATCCATAGATAAAATTTACATGAATTTGATTACTTTTTAAAATTATTTGCATTGAAAAATAATTAATACTTGTATTATCTGCGAACATTCAAAATGAATTGACAAAAGAGTCGTTAACAATAATTGCAATTTTACAAACAAATGCATTTTTATATATATATATATATATATATATATATTATATAATATATAATATATATTCTTATAGGATTATGAAACTGATAAAATAATGTTTGCATATTTGGGAGTGTCCTTTTTCTTCATCCAGATATTCTTGTTCTTATTTTAATTTTTTTTTTTTTTTTTTTTTTTAAAGAATGAATTAATATAACAAATTTTCAAGTAAGTAGGAATATTAATCATTTAACAGAATATTGAATTGTTAGAATACATTGTTTGGGTAAATTTTACTATTTTATTTTTTTCGCGCATGCGCGTTGTTTGTTTTTTTGATTTTATCGACTGCAACAGTATAGTGGGGTCAGTTGGGCACCATCTGTGAAAAAAAGCACCATGACGCAATTCACTCCGCCAGAAATTTGGAAACGACATGCTGTACTGCTTGGCATTCGTGCTGGAAGCTCAAATACGAATATTTCAGAGTGTTTGGGTGTCTATCTGAGAACAGTTCAGAGGATTCGGAAAGAGTTGGATGAATCTAACATGATTACAAAGGTGTTTGGAATGATCACTAGTGATAACGTTATGCCTCCATTCATCTGTTAACAGGACCTCAGACTCAACATCCAGAGACCTACATCAAGTGCCTTGAGGAGGTAGTGCTGCCCTGGGATCAAGAGGGTGTCTGCTGGAAGACCCTATGTCTGGCAACAGGACTCTGCACCATGCCACACAAGCAGGAGAACCCAATCATGGCTGTCAGACAATTTCTGTGACCATCATCACCCTTACATCTGGCCATAATCTCCAATCACTGCAACCCCCTTGATTATTATGTGTGGGGCGCAGTTGAGCGAGAGACCAACAAAACTCCTTGTAACACAAAAATGAACTGAAGACAAGTACTATGGCAGCATTCACCAACTTAAACAAGATAACCGTCCAGAAGAGTTGCAGGAGATTCCGAAGTCGCCTGATGGCCGTGGTTGAAGCCAGTGACTATTTTATTGAATAAAGTTACTTTTTAGTATTTCAAGATATTTTTGTGTAATTTTGATAAATATATCTGTTAAAATAAGATGTCAGTGTTATTTTCATTTTTTGTAATTTAGACGAAAATTTATATTTATACCCTGTATATATATATATATATATATATATATATATATATATATATATATATATATATTTGTATAATGTATATATATTTGTGTGTATTTCTGTCGGTCTCTGAGACCATAGATCAGTAACCGCAATTTAAAGTCTCAGCTGCTGATGGCGGATATTTTTTGGAAAATTATTACAGACATATATTGGATTCTATAAAAACTTAAGCGATTGCGAAATGCACGCAAAAAAAATTTTTAATCAGTTAACAATAACACATAAAAAAAACATATTTCGATTCGCATTTAATTTTTTTTTCTGATACCTGGATTTACAAAAAACAAAAAATTTCCATTGACGGATGACTGAATGAATGGATTGAAATTTTTTTGTTTCGAAACGTTTTCACAATTTTTTTCATCATAAACATTTTACTAATCTATTTTTTGTATGAATGATTCATTAATATAAATTGAACTGAAATTCCGTTATATATTTATATATATATATATATATATATATATATATATATATATATATATATATATATATATATATTCCAATAAATACTATTGTTAAAATATATTGTATATAATACAGAGTAGAAAAAATATTAATTTATTCGAAAATTATAACATAAATATGTTATAAAATCATTTACAAAAAATAGCCATTTTGTTTCAAGTTCTTTTGGTGTCTTATCAAGTGATGATGTTGAATGTAGAATAATTTTTTAAAAGGTTCAAATCAATCAAACATCTTTTCACTAGGGAAACCCTGTCACATAAGCTGGGTGACAATCAAAATACAAGTATATGAGAATTCAAAAAACTTGACAACGAACTTTGTTTATTAATAATTAATACTTTAATATTATTAGACTAAACTAAAAAATTATTAATTGATTTTTTATTAATAAAAAATATTAAATTAATTTCTAAAATTAAAAATTACTAATTTTAAATTTTAAATTTAATCTGTAAGTTTAAAAAATTATAAAATTGTTTAAAGAAGAAACTGAAGAAAAAATACATGTTTTGTTATTTATTTTTTTTTTGAAAGGCCAAATATTAAGTTGGAATAAACGTTAAAATCTAATGTTGCTCTGAGCTTTTAAAACTCAAATACATTTTGAAGATTTGAAGTGAAATGGGCTAGGGTGAAACCTTGCAAAGACAATACATACACAATCAGATTATAATACACAAATACATAGACATATTTAGATATATAAACACAAAAAAAAAAGCGATGAGACAGGAAATTTAATTTAGACCACGACCCTTAAACAAACATATACATACAATGAAAAACACATATAAGTGATTATACACATATACATTGATAAAGACATGATCCCACCAAGAAATATCTAATTATAATTTTTATTGCAACAATTTTTGATATCTTGGAGGAAAAAATTGCGACACGGATTTTATGATAAAATGCCTTCAATTTTTGAGATTATGGTTTATTAGGAAAACAGAAAAATATTGTTCGAAACAAAGAAACGTGTATTGAGCTGTTATGAAATGAGACCTCCTATATGGCAGTGAATGCTGGACAATCGTCTCACAGATGAAGAAGAGCAACAGAAACGTGGTCCTACAGAAGGATGCTGAGAATACCTTGGACCGAACATGTGAGCAAGGACGAAATTCTAGACAAATGGCAACAAAAAAGAAACTTCAACTTGACATCAGGAAGAGGCAGTTGAAATTTCGGTGACACATAATGAGGAAAGAGGGCTTGGAAAATTTGATACTCACGCGACAGATTGAAGGTAAGAGAGACAAAGGATAACAATGCATAACCTACCTGGAGAGTTTAGGTGAATGGATAACGGAACAGAGTTTGGAAGAGATGGCAAAAATTTATTAAGAACGACAAAGGATAGGGAATTGGGGAGAACCATTATCGTCAACGTGATGAAGCAACACGGCACATAGAAGAATATTTATAGTGATTAAGGATTTCTTTTCAAACACGGTCAGCACGTTCTGTTCGTGTTCCTAGTTGATATTACTGATTGTTGCCTTTTGCTTTTTTTATTATTAGTGTTTCAAGCATTTTTAGTCGTTTTTATTACATGTAGATGAGGGTACTATGATTCGTATTTCCTACAAGCATCTTGCGGACAAAGTTCGGTATGTTTCCGTGTGTGTTTAAATGGATCCTAATTGGGCTATTGCCAGAGAGATGTAACGTGAGTTTTCTTGATAAACATGTAGGGGTCAAAAAAATGCCCAATATAATTTTGATTCAGGATTTATAGTTTTCAAATTTGGTATAAATTTAGAATAAATTAAATAAATAATGCAAAACTATGTAATTTGGAGAAAAGAAGGTGAGTTGTTTGAATTTATTTATAAAAGAATTAATTAAATTTTTTTTTGTTCTGGTCGACTATATATATATGTTATTATATATATATATATATATATATATATATATATATATATATATATATATATATATATATATATATGGAGAGAGAGAAATATAGATAGGGATAGAGGATGTTCAGATAAATTGAATTTAAAAACTTGATTTTAAATATGAAAGGTTTGTAAGCGTCTAATGATTTTTTTTTTTTTTCTTTCAGATTTGGCGGACATTTGAGTGATATTATTTTTCACACATAATTTGCCATGACTTAAATACCATGACCCAAAATAGAGAAATAAATAAATTTTCACCAATAACATATTTTATTTTTAATGACTTAAATCCGAAAAATGAAACACTCTTATATATAATCCGTCTTAATGAAATATATTTTATATATATATATATATATATATATATATATATATATATATATATGTTGGATTTTCTAAAAATTATTCAATAGTTTTTAGCTGATCGTTTTTCTGACGAAAAAGCGTGATCGTTTTTTCAGGATTAAATTTTTTAACATCTATGGTCTCTTCAAATACATTATAATACTGTATTCTGATATTGAGGAAATTCTTTATAAAAATGCAACTTTTGCATATAATATATAAATAATTTACATATATATATTTATTTTATAATTTATATAAACTCTAAAAACACACACACACACACACACACACACACACACACACACATATATATATATATATATATATATATATATATATATATATATAATGATGATGAGATGGATTTGATCCTGCAAAAAATTATTACCAAAAGGAAGACTTTGCTTTCATCATTATTATTTGATTTTCTCTGTTCTTATTTGAGTTCTCTTTGATTTATATTATTTTGGAATATTCCTTCTTTAAAAAAAAAAAATAATATTATATATATATGATAAAATATAGTTTGATGGTATTCTATGTCTATTGGTAAAAATGATAAATAGCAAGGAGAGAGCGTGTGTAAATATAAAAGTGGACACTGAGGTCAACACCGAATGGCAATGGCCTGTTACAAAGCCTGAAGATTGTCTTCAAGCATAAAACAGACTGTTGCTATATGATGTTATAAGGAGTATATAAATAATATATTTAAAATAGAATGCGTTATTTTTATTATTTAAATTCAAAAAAAATTCTTGTTGAAAATACTTTTAATAATTAATTGAAAATATTAAACATAAACTAAAAATTCTCGAAGATATCTATGTTAAAAAATTTGATTAAAACCAAACCTTAATAAAATAAAGTATGAACATTTCACAAATATCTTCAAATGTGTACAATAGATAGTTTAAAATATAAAGGTTTGCACTAATAGTTTTAATAGTTATTCTTTAAAAACTCTCGGTACATCATACTTAGTTATCTCCCCTTGGTGCGCTGTCATACAGGTCTAAAATATCACTCAGTGTTCTTCATAGGTTAAAAAAAAAATAACTTTTTCAGATGAACACAGCAACTTTGTCTTAAATGAAAAATGATGAACGCAACAATAAAAAAAATAAAATAAATAACACCCTGATGATGACATTTTGCTAATGTATATTTTCATTAATCGGAATAGGATAACGTGTATCAACAGGGCGATTTTCTCTCTTCTCTTAATAATGACACCATAAAGCTTGTACGTTAGTATGAAAGGATGCAATGGAAAATAAGTAGACACAACTTGTCTAAATTATTCAATGAAACATGTCTCAATATACATACATACATATATGTATATATATTTGGAAGTAAAGTCTGATGATCCGCAGTCCTTTTAAAAGGGCTGTGGTGAAATAATTTATTACATGGAACCTTAAAGTGGTCTGTTTTTATTTAAATTATTTGCTCTGGATTTACATTGAGCTCTCTGGATTTTATCCTCCTTAGATTTACCCATACGGATTACCTACTTTTCATAAACTATATATATATATATATATATATATATATATATATATATATATATATATATTTTTAATCGTTTTCACCCAAGCAAGGCGGAAAACCACTAGGACGCAAGGGGTTACAGAAAATTTGGAGCAAGGTCAGATAGGAGTGATAGAAGAAAGGATGAGGAAAGAGTTTTGGATAGATCAAGGCAACTAGAAATACAGTCTGAGAGAGAGAGAGACTCGTTTGAAACTTCCTAAACAAGAAACAAGGCGTCTTTCTACTCATGTCCAAGAGAAGGGGAGGAGTGTGGACCGGGCAAGGGAAAAAACCTTATTTTCCTATTGAATATAACACATACAACAACATATATATATGTGAAAAAGGGGTTGTATGAGAGAGCCCATAAATAAATGATGAAAAATCATCTACTTTATTTATTTTTCAATGCAATAACATTTCTTGTAAATGCATTTGTTTTATATGAATAAAGTGTTGCTGCCGATACTTGAGTTTGAACATGGATCGCCTGTGAGCAAACACAGGCGATCCCATTATTAAATCAAGTGGATTCCGTGACCATAGAGGAAACGCATATATGTAGGAAGTCGCGTGACGTCTAAGGGACAACCTCTTAGTAGTCTATATTCTATTACTATACGGATCGCTATTTCTAGTCTATCCTCTATTAATATACGGACCGCTATTCTCTATACTGTTCACTGTACTATTTCTCTTTTCGGATTACTATTTGAGCGAGTATTATCGAGCAAGTACTATTAGTGTGAGTGTTATTTGAAGGTGTCTGACACCAGTATTGTTCAACGGCGTTACTATAGTTGTAACTGCAATTACAAAGTCTCTACTACAAAAAGCATTACAAAAGTGACATTGAATATTCGTTGACATCACAAAATCATTCAATTACGTGATTAATATTAATCACTTAAATCAAACATTATACAGTAAAAATTTCAAATCAAAATTCTGGTAATAAGTTTATTTCTGGTTTTATTGATCGGCCCTTATACACGATCTTGTTTGCGGTGGATGCGTGGCCACACGTGTATATGTGTGCGCGTCTGTGCCTCTCTCTCTGTGTGTGTGTGTGTGTGTGTGTGTGTGTGTGTGTGTGTGTGTGTGTGTGTGTGATAGTTTTATAGTATTCCAGCTTGTACACTTGAATTGTCTTCTGAGTCACACGCATAGAAAAAAATCCTTTGGGGATAGTGGCATGATTATTCCTATTAGTTCTACTAAAAGCACTAGCTCCATCTTACTTTTCAATCTCAGTATACTTTTTCAGCGTTAAAATATAATTATCTTTCCGTGACACGCCATAGCGTGTACAACATTTAAATTGAACCGCAAATTTGAATTCGCCATTTTGATTACAGATGGACGCTATGATAATATCTTTTTATGAAATTTATCTATTTTTTCCATCCATATTGTTTTAAAATTTATTCTTTTTATGACAAATTTCCAATTTTTTTTTCTGTTCACATATATAAGAGCAGGATAGACGACGTTTAATAAAACAACAGATTTTCTTCGAATTTTTTTTTTTTTTTTTTTTTATTGAGGATGATATTATTAGAAATAAGTGTAAATAAGTGTGGAATTCCACGGACCTTTTTGGAAAGTAACTTCCTGTCAATCATCAATGATTCAAAAAAAATGTGGAGCACAATAATTAGGGGAATATTTTGTTCATCAGTTAAGCAACCGAGCGTTACCAATTACCGACGGACATTTTACACCAACGATGGAAATCACGCCAGCACGAAATAGAATTTTTTTTAAAATCATTTTTCCCTTCTTTTGAGGAAACCATTTTCTTAATCAATGTTTTCCTTTCAGGAATTGAATCGACTTTATTTCTTTTTTTACAAAACGATCAATACTTTCCATCTTATTATAATTTTCTAGGCGTAGCTTAGATGTGTTACAAAGCCGAAAGCATAAGACACACAGTGAGAATCGAACTCACTACTCAGTCGTAATTGTATTAACGAGACAACCTTGCTAATCATTACGTCACGTCGAGGGACCCCAACACTTTTTTTCATGAATTAGATCGTTTTTGGTTTGTTTGTTTGTTTGTTTTTGTTTTGTTTTGTTTTTTGGTGGGTGGGGGTGGTAAAAATGGATCAATATTTTACTTTTTTTAAGGAATTATTTTTTGTGGTAGGGATTCAGTCATTATTATTTTATTTTAAGTATTGGATCGACATATATTTATATTAGAAATTGATTTGTCCTTTGCATCGGAATTGGATAACCATTTTTAAACTTGCATGAGTTGGATCGCTAAAAAGTTTTTGTAAAACTTAAACAGACATCACTCTCATCCTATTTTATTTCCTCTTTCTTCTTTTCTCTTTCTTCTTCATATTCTCTCTTTCTTTTTTCCACTTTTCTCTTTCTTCTTCTCGATATTTTAACTAATTATATTTATCAGCAGAATATTTTGAATTTATTAATTCCATTTCCCGCCGGCCTGCTTTGTTGAGATACGAGCGTCGCTCCGAAAATAATGCTTCCCATTTCATTATGTTAGCCTATGACGTCAGAAACAAATGTCATTGATTTGGCGATAGATGTTGAACTTTACCGTCAGCAACATATAATTACTTAGCATATAGCAGATGAACGATAATCTTGCAAAATGGCGACTGACATCAAAGTGTATACTAAGCAGAGATGTGTCACTGAATTCCACTACGCGAAAAAAATTACCCATTGGCACCTTACTGAAAGTTTCCATCGACCAAATAGAGGATGTGAACACAGTTGCGTAATGGGTAATGTTTTTCAACAGGGACGACAGAGATGTGTGTAACAAGATACGTTTATGAAGATGCTGATGGCGACGATTTGAAACAAATTGTGTTTGTTAACCGGAAATTCGCTTTATCCTACGATGTAATTCTTGTGTCTGCTGTTAATTTATGTAGAAATTAACAGGAGGCGGTACTTTCGGAGCGTCTATCATAATTATGTGTTTTACTCAGTAGTCGAGGCAAAAAGCCGGCATTTCGAATGCTGGTTTTCAAATCTGAACACCGATATCAATTTGAACGATTGGTGCAACATAATCTTTATTACGATTACCATCAGATAAATTTAATTAAAAAGAGACACTATGAATTATTTTTGCATAAACACAAAAAACGCATTTAAAACAATCTACAAACACCTAATATACACACACACACACACAGACATTTTATATATATATATATATATATATATATATATATATAGTTGAATGGATATGAGTTTTCTGACTTTTCGGTTTCATTCTTATGCGATTCTCAAAAAAACACTCTCTCTCTCTCTCTCTCTCTATATATATATATATATATATATATATATATATATATATATATATATTTATACATTTATATATATATAAATATATATATAATGGGAAAAATTTAATGACATGTTGGTAAAGTTTTTTTTCGTGATGGACTTCATCGTAATAAATTTATGTGAAAATTGCGACTACACATTCACACGAGCGAGGGATGCTGGCGATTTTTAGAATCTTATATTAATTTTTTTTAATTAATTTATTTATAATAATAAAAAAAAATAATTTATATAAACTTTACCATCCCTCATTATTTAAATAAAAAACATGCATCAAAATATTAAATTTAGTCCGATGAAGTCCATAAAAACTGAAACGCGTCATTCTATCAAAACTTTTTCCACTTTTTAAATATATAAAAATAAAAAAAACGTTATTTTAAACACACACATACACAACTACACACACACAAACATATATATATATATAAACATTTTGAAAAGTTTTTTTTCAAATTTCAAGTCAACATCAAAAGACTTATTCGACACCAGAAGACACGCATCAAATAAACTTGTCCGTCCTTTTTTTTAAACTGTTTCAACGAAAATAAAAAAGCGTTATCTTTACAAGCCTTATACATATATATATATATATATATATATATATATATATATATATATATATATATATATATAGATGACAAACACACTTTGATAGATAGATAGATAGATTAAAGGGAAAAAAACCGTTGATAGAACCAACTTGCCAAACCTAAAACTCTTATCCAGATACAACCTCGAATAAAACTGACAATACTGATAAAAGAAAAAGAAATAAAAACCTGAACCCAAACTTGACAAAGTGCTCGAAGTCTA